>CM060964.1:209135914-209248414 GCA_030765045.1 Tenodera sinensis | reverse complement strand
TTTTACAGGAACTACAGTCACTTCAGAAAGTGTTCGGCTGGATTTTAAAACATTTAGCAACCAAATTAACAACGAGAACATTCTTATTTCTGAGTTGCAGATAAAAAAACAGTATTATAAAGCCCAAATCTGTGGTGTAGGATGGGTGTGTCTTCGACGCATTCAAGAGGTTTGGGTTCAAATCTCAGTTAGGGTGAGTTACCTGGATAAGATCTTTTCCGGGGTTTCTCCCTTATTCTAAAAGATCCAATGTCGGATTACACTAAGCTCTATGGACCCCGAACTCATATGAGCATCATTTCACCCATTTCATTCATCGTCCGACATGACCTACCCAGTTTGCAAACTACACTTTCTGCCGCTTTTTTAGACTTCTCATCTTATTAGTCATGATTTGCTTTTTGAAAATTGCAGCGACTTTTCAGATTTGTTGCATGAGGTATTTACTAAATTATTTTATATATATTTTTAAAGGGAAATTATTATTTATATAATACTTGAAACTGAGGTGACACTGGATTTTGAACTAACAAAGGAAAGAAACGTTGAAATCAGCAATTATAGCGTTTCTGCTGAACATTCTCATTAACATTTGGGTTTTCATGATTTCACACATTTATTTCACCCCCATTTTAAATCGTATGTGGTGTTTATTGTTGGCATTGTACAAAACTGCTCTAATGAATGCATACACAATTATGTCTTAATTCTTACCATGCATGAAAGTATTTGAAAAACCGCGCAACTTTCAAGGATTATAAAACTAAAAATGTGGATAAAAATGCGAAATGATTTAAACTATAACATCTTTCGGTGTTCCTGCATACTATTAATGAGAATTTTTTACGCCTTAATTTGGCTGATGAAATTAAGGCAGGGACGCATTTCTGGAGCCGCTGTGCTTAGACAAACAAATTTTTAATAAATAATCTGTATATCTATTAAAATAAATTTATGTTACCGGAAAATTCGCACGATTGCTGCAAAATATATTTTTCTCTTTTTAGACCTGCGGATTTAAACTCTTTTTTCCGAGGCACAGGATTTTTAGCTCTCTAAACCTGATTTTGGTATGCTGAATTCAAATCTGCTTTCCATTTTTTCGTATCACGTACCGTTTTGTTGCAATACAGAAATAAAATATCTAATATTACAATTTGTTTCTGGTTTTTAAGTACAATTTAAAATGCGTGAAATCATTCAAACGAAGAATCTCAGTTCCATAGATGCAACAGTGCACACTGAACTAGAAAATCTCAAACATACCTTATTATGTTATTTTCTCCTCCGCTTTGTTGAAAACGAACACTGAGTTGACTTGCGTTTGTGGTCCTGACGAATGCAGAAAATGCCGTTTTAACCTCATATTGCACCCGAATGCCTTTAACTTTTCGAGCATGACTTTAATAATGTGTTCATATTGGTCATCATTAACATTGCCCCAAGTTTGTTTACAACTACACTGAATGAGTCCCAAGCTTGAACCTCTATATCTCTTTTGGTATTTCTAAAATAAACGTCCTTCATGTGTTAAAAATACTTTCTTTCACTTTTATTCAGACAATAATGAAACATTTTGAATGATATATAGAAAACAATAACCTTTGTCCAAATGTTTAACAAATTGCTTCATTATCCCTAATTTGATATGCAACGAGGGCGGCAAAATCGTATGTGAGTCAATCAGCGGGCAATTTATTAACTTTTTGTCCCTGTCACTAGATTCCTTTCCTTTTGGCCATTTAGTTTCAGCCCAGTGTCTCTCTCTAGCTCTGGAGTCCCATTCACACAAAAAGCACGTAACTTTCATGTAACCTGCTTGTTGATCCAATAAAATACCACACATCTTAAGATCACAACACACGAACCACTTGTATTCATTATATGAACTTTTTCCAGGATACTGTACAAATTTTGGCACGTTTCTTTAAGGGATGTAGAGTGAGCTATTGGAACCCAAGCAAACATTGTTATAGTGCAGCAGAACATCTTTCAAACTTCTCTTACTCGAATCTTTAAACAGACGCCAATATTTTGCTTCGTAAGCTGTTCCAAGACGACTTATCAAGTTAGGGATATCACAACAATACACTAGTTCTCCTTCTTTTACATGATATTTGTTGAACTCTTTTTCTCAAAGTCTGTACCAATAGAAAGTGCTAAAAGATTGTCTTCTTTCAACCTTGAAACTAGAAGTTTTTTTCTTTGGTAAGACCCAAATCACGTACCAAATTATTTAATTTTGACTGACGCAATGGATTTGGATTCTTATCTTCTAAGTCTGGGGATCAATTTATTTCATCTTTTACACTCTACTACTTCCTGGCAATACGGTGATAAAACAGGAAAATCAGGTGCGTGAGGCACAGGCCTAATTATTGACGGCAAGTTTGGATATATAATGCCTGCCATGGTTTTCTTATTGAATCCAGATATATTACACAGATAAAAATGACAGTCATTAATATGATTTTGTTGGTCATGCCATGCCACAGGAGCAGCAAATGGGTACACATATATGAAGGAACTCCTTTGTACCATTGTCTTAGATTTTCTGCACAACGTTTACACACAATATGAGGAGCAAAATTCTGTCTTTATCTCCTAACTGCATTTTAAAATAGACCGGATATAAACTCTTGATAAATGCGGCAATGTTTCTTTTCTGTGTCTTCATCACATAACCACAGACAACAGAAATAGCTAGGATGGTCCACACAGACCCTCCTAGATATACCACTTGAACTTGCCGTGTTTTCCACAACACAACACGGTTTCAAGAGACCACCTGAGAAGTTTAAAACTGGACTGCGGATTCCAAGTTAGGTTCTTATTTATGTATCATGCAATACATGTTCAGGAGGTAGGTTGAACATTACCTGTAAACAGAGATACACATTGGTACAATATGACGTCATATGATTTAGCATGTTTGCATGTTTTAATCAACCATGCTCTAAGTCGAATTTGCAGTGATGCTAATACTAGCGTACCGCACTTTTAATTTTGTGTTGAATCAGAACTGTTAAAAATCTGTACGTGATACCCAAAAACTATTATTATTTTCGAAATTGGAGCATCTGAATTCATCATTATGATGTAAAATATTCCGTGCCGCAAAATCTTCGGAGGCCGGTGTTATCAAATAATCAGGAAGGAAAAGTTAGATATATTTTGAAATACGACAAGCTGTAAATGAAAGCAGCAAATATCATGTATTCTGAGCAATAAGCGTGTGTTGACGAATGCTTACGGGCATGGAAAGTAATTATGTTTTGTAAATAAAGGAACAGCTTCAGGCTATACAACGTGTGGGTGATTTTAAATTTGGCGTCCTAGGAATTGAAATGATTGTATCTCTGGCATCCTAACCCCGCTTTGTTAGTATATAGTTTACGTGCCTGTATATAACTTCATTACGGAATGTACAAATAAAATGTGTTATACTCCTCTTAAGCTGAGTTATTATTACATTGGAGCAAAATAAAAGTACATAGGTGACATACTTACCTTATTTTTGTAGAGAGTATTTCAAACTGTATGTAGAAAACATGCTTCACCTTTTTTTATGTTCCTTTTTTCTTTCTGTATTTACTTCTTTCGTTTCCTATTTCTTTGCTTCCCCGGTTTATTTCACCGGCTTTTTCCTGTTTGTTGCACATATACACAGCACAAGAACACCCATGCCTTAAGCGGACTCGAAACTGTGACCCTCTATGCATTGAAGCGCTAGAGACGCACGCTCCAGCGACCACGGCTATGAGGGCCGACTAGCTTTAAAGCAAAATGCCGATTGAGAAAGAGAGAGTGCATAGTTTCTACCTCCAGGATAAATGAGCTTTAAAACCCGTGTATAAATCAGTAAAATCTTTCTGTTCATACATAGAAAGTTTCCATAACCTCATCTAGATAAAAGCTGCAAAACTGATTTCTGAAGGTAATTTTACACTGTTGAGGACTATTTAAATCAGTTCCTTTGTGCTGGTTATAATAGCTTTATTTTACAGTATTTTAAACATAATATTTTAGTCAGTTGATTGTAACAGTGGGATATCCTAATACAGGATGTCTGAGATAGAAATTATATATTCTAACATATTATTTTATAATATGTACTAATACCACAGAGAGAAAATATGTGTGTATTCGTAGCAAGCAATGCTATTTAAAACACCACAAAGGAAACTAAGACATACATTTAGAGTAGGGTAGAAATGAGAGTTTCGGAATTATTTGCATAACAGAGGTAACTGATTACACGTGTTAACACATGTTTTGACACCTCCCCCGACTTTTCGGCTTCTTGCCGCCCGCCCAGAAGCTTGTCAGCTGCTATGTTTCTATGATTGACATGGGCTGACAAGGGTTGACAGGTTATCTATATCAATATACTTGATAATGATTGCACGCATGTTTATTTATCAGGCGGCATTTACATCAAAGGGAAAAAGATGGTAGCAAAGAAATTTCACTGCTATAGATTGGATATGCTGCCGCGTTTTTGCATGTTGTGCCTGTGTTTGATTATTCTGGTAATAGCAAGATGCGTGCCAAAGCTCGAATACCCGTTGCCATAAGCGTTGTGTAGAGCATTATAATGCATACCGTTTGCGGATACCACACGATTCATGTGTATGTCACAAACTTCAGTTCTATGCTGGTGTATAAGTACTTTACTTTACTTTCATTTAAAGAAGTATATCGATAATATTATCCTTGAAACATGTCCCTACACGTATGGTGGGACTCCAAATGTACATATAAATAGCATTTTAACAAACTCTCACGAAGGCTGCTTTGAATCTGAATAATTGACACGTCGAGCAGCAGGCGCCAGGCTGTCGGATATGTCAAAACATGTTAGACCACGTGCGCTATCCCCTTCCCCATTGTAATCGCGAGTCTTCTCAAACAATACACCCTCCCCCTGACCGTGACATCAAGAAATATGGAACTGCAGTGACGTCATTAACTTGCTTGAGCATGTAAACAGCTAGCTGTGTATATAAGCAGTAGTTTCTGCGTGGCAAGAATTTACTGTTTATAATCAGTAATACTCGAAATGGCAAACGGCAAGTGAAAAATGGTCGCACATCAAATGTGAATGATTACTGGAGTGAGTGTGTCGAGGATTCACTTCATTACACATACTTTCATACCGAAACATGCAATGGTTTAATGCATTCAATATTATGTACTCAACCACCCTACCATAATAAGATGTCAACATTTGATGTATATATAGAGAACTGGGGTGCTTATGGAAGAGAATAGGTGTAAGTAATATTTTACTTCCATTATGCAATTATATATATGCTTCTGTTGAATAATAACTAATTCTAAATACTTTGTTACTTCAGGGAAACATTCTAACGTCGATGAAGCTGATGTTTTTGTATTCACGTAGCTCTGTTCTTCTTCTGTAACGAGCGCTATGAAAACTACCGACGCAGGAAGAGAAAGCTTAAGTAAGTCAAAATTCTTAAGAAAGCATATTTTCCTATACTGGCTCTAAAGCTATTTAATGGCGGATGACCTAAACATTTCTCTTACAGATTGCGAATGACCTGCAGAGGAGCTAGATCCTGAAAAACATGATGTCGATATAGTGGAATATCCAGTCGCAGACCGTGATACGCAGTCTCTGGATGAGTATATAGCTTCAGTACCCTCTAATAATGTTGTTGATGCCAGTACTTCGAGGGTTGAGGGCTGGCTGAACCACAAGCTTCTAGCTGGCTCACCGCAAAATGCCTTTAAGTATCAATGCTAATCATTATTTTTAATATTGTACCTTATCACGAGGAAAGGATTCTCTAATGCTTGTATTTCTTTCTCCGGCGTATGAAGCATTTAATTTAGCATAATTCTAAGGCTATTTTGATTTGTATGTGATAGGACTACACAGAGGGAAAGGAGGGCCAGCCTGTCCAGAAAACGCCAAAACGTAGCCGCAAGAGAATTTCTGACGACGATCAACAACCTTATTCACTGAAGGTTCTCTACATTCGACATCGGAAAATGGTGAATCATATCTTCAGGCTTGACTACTTCAGCATATCATCGCAAATTGTGAACATTGGGCTATATTGTGACACACCCTCCCTGGACATAAAGTGCGAAAGTGATCATTTATTTGCTTATATAACAAAATTAGACTGGAATGTATTATCTAAAGACATATCACCTATCGAAAACTACCTCAAACAAGAAAAAAGTATGCGCGTATTGAATATTGAGATCATGTGATTCATGTATATAATATTATTGTACGTACTGACAATCCCATTAGCTGGATAAATAGTTGTTTAAATAATCACGTAATAGCATTAAATATTTAGGCTGTAATGAATCTAAAACATCTGGCGCCATAACCGGAAAGCCACTTCAACAATTGAAATGATTTCTTCAAGTCGGTAGCAACTATTTTTTCAGGGAGTAGGAAAATGCTTGAAATGATAATAAGAGTGTTACGGTATATATACTGGATGTTCCCAAAACACCGACAACGCTTAGTATGTTGTACGGGATGGCAAACTGAATGGTTTTCAATCAAAAACCCCTAACCGAAAATTCACGGTTTGGACCCTGGAGACCGTTGAAATTTGAGAACGACCGATTATGACAATTTGTTAACAGTCGTTTTGGTATCTTAAATACGGAAGATATACAGGCCTTTAGCCTTCTGTGTACTCACAAGAACGACTTGAGCATAATAACGTTCCTGCGCATGCGCTAAATCCTTCCATAGAATCCTTGGTGGCCACACTACTGCGTTAACTTGTAGTTTGGAGTACAGTAGCGGTTTTAGCAATAGTACGACACGTACCAGTACACAGCTACTGAATTGGCCGACATAAGCTCCAACACACTTTGATGTAAATGTGCGGAATCACCTCATCGTCACATATCCACATCGATGGATTGGTAGAGGTGGACCAATTCCATGGCTAGCACGGTCGCCAGATGTGACACTTCGTGAATATTTTCTATGCAGTTATATGAAGAGCATGGTGTATGGCACTCGTGTAACGTCAGCGGAGTGCCTTATGGCTTGAGTCTATGGATCGATTGAAAATCTTCACTTATTGGGTCATGTGCATGAGGCTCACCGCAGATATAGGCTGTGCAATGCCGTAGGAGGTACACAGGTCTCTTTACTGTAGAAACGCTCACAGACTCATCCCTCAGCTGGTTCAGTTCCGCTGTCAGCATGGGTGCTGCTGTAAAACGATCATGTTTGTTGGTCAGTGTTAAGTGTTAATCCTCACTTTTTGAGGTAGCCCTAGGCCTCCCCTTTTGATAGCGACCCTTACTGCTATTTGTAGTTACCTATTTTCAAAGTAATGGACACTTTCCAAGGAAACTTGTCCTTATGAAGCAATTCGAAGCATGGTGTGGCCTGCTTTATGTAAGCTGACTATTGCAGCAAGTTTGAAAGCTCCCTTCTTTTAGCCATTTCAGAATTTTCAACAACAGTGTGTACCATTCATTTGCTTAAAAAGCACTAAAGTGCTGTTTGCAGCCAGTACTTATTTACAGAACGTCTGTGCACGACATCTAAATAATCACATATATAATATGATATGCAAAGTAATATTAGGATAAGTGTTCCTATAAGAATCAAGAAACGCTACATTTACAAAATGAACATAACTGAGAAAAGGTAGCATAGCAAATTTCAATTATGTTTCCATGGATTTCCACTATATATAATAATGCATTGGCTTTACTTGGCGTTATACGCTTGTTAATTGCAGAAAACGGTCTGTTCAAAATCTTTGGAGAGGTAGTGCAACGCCGACAACGCTTATTATGTTGTGCGGGATGGCAAGCTGATTGAGTTTCGGATAGTAATCCCTGTCCAAAAATGCACGGTTTGGACGTTGGAGAGCATCGAAGCTTTAGACCAACGGTTGTGACCATTTTCTAACATTCGTTTTGGTATTTTAATACGGAAGATGTACCAGCCTATAGCAATCTGTGTGCAGTATGTGGATGACCTCAGCATAATAACACTCCTGCGCCTGCACTAAATTCCTCCATAGAATTCTTGGTTCACAACTTACTGCACTACTTGCGTAGTTTGCAGTACAGTGTGAGCCGTTGTACCAGGCTACGGCTCATTCCATTTACAAACTACATAATTTACCAGAGGACATACTTTCGACAAGGCAGTGAACAACGTCACGTCTGTGACTAACATCAGAGCATCATCACGCGACCCTCTCATTGGGCAGAACTAGCCAGAGCCTAGTAATATAACTCCAGCCCTGGGCTTTGTGAACTGGACACGGAGAGCTATACAGTCAATCACCGTCGGAAAGGCAGCGACGTTTCAAGCACAGTGTTAAAATGTAAGATCGCTGTTTGGGCAATACAAGTAACGTGCAGGCAGCCTTGGTGAGTTCTTTCTTTTTCCAAATTTAGTGTTCATTATATTTTGTTTAATTTCCGGGATTAGTCAACACTAGATATACATTCAGAGATGTAGGGTGGGGGAATTCCATTATAACCAGTCGAAAGCAACAACTCAATGTAAAGCTTTTCATGTATGACTCAAATACTGGTGTAAACTCAATTAATCATTTCAAACATTAAATATTGTGTGTTTACCTTAAAGCTAAAATTATTACTTTGCACCTATCCCATTCCTGGTACGTTTCCACCAAACATCGTTCTAACTAAGCATACTCAAAATGCGAGGGATATAGCCAAGTAAGGTCAGAAGAACAAGTACCTTACGGTGCCAAATGATAGCAGAGCGTGAAGGGAAATTCGATATCCGACTACATTAAACCAACCAATCAGTATTTTTTTTTCTTTTTTTGTTTTGTAGTCATCAACCATTAAGGGGAATTCCACTGGTAAAAAGAAGGTAAAAGTTGACAATTTTTTGTTGTTGTGTCCCTTTCAAATTCTCTTAGCCTTAGGCAGAAATTTACTTAACCTTGCTATTACAAGGAGATTCTGTCAAGGTACTTGTTATACTTTTACAAACCAATTATTCCAGAGTTTTCTCTTTAAAAGATTACGAATTCTTATATTAAAGAAAGTTGGTTATCTTTAACTTGCAATTTTGACAAAACATCTCTGAGTGTTTTTTGTATATAAATAGTTCCGAGCATTTCATATAAATAACTTCACCAATGGCTCGCCAAAATTTGGACCTATTACGCAAAGATGAACTTGTATTTTTTTTAATTATATAACCTACAATATGATACAACGGCTACCTTACCGACACTAGTGAATTTTCTGAAAGAAAATCCTGACTCTGTAAACTGTAAACCACATATAAATAGATTCAATGAGAGCGAAATACAGGAATTAATTACGGAATCACAAGTGCAGCATAAAGAATTTTCCACATTCATTTCGGAACAATCTGGATTACTTTCAGCGGCAGCCTTACGAAGGTTACGAGCACGCATTACTTCATATATTCAGCGTATCAAAATGTTAATGGAATCCAAATTTATAAGTAAAAGTAAAGATAATTTACAGAAATTGTCAGAGAAATATCTAGAGTTATTACATAACTTAGCTGAACCAGAGACTAGACAGGAAGAATTTATGAAATTCACAACGAATATGCAACCTGTTACGACTCATCCGATATTAACAGCTAAGCACACGTGTATGGAGGAGCATTCCTCGCTTTTGTTTCAACCATTACGCATTAGGCATGCAGCTCTAAATTTGCTTGATAACTCATTTTGTAGTTAATGATGCCTCTCAGGCATTAGAATTTTTACAGTTTTTCTTACGTTTTCGTTAATTCAGTGCTCATTCTCATGCTCATTCTCATTTTCTTGTACAATCAGCAATTGAGCAAGGCTATAATATAGCACACTTCCATTTTACAGTGTTAGAATTGTTTTCCCTCCACGTATGAGAATGCAATATTTAACAGAATACTATTATGTTCCTCAGAAACATTCGGAAGACCTTCTAGCATTTGTTCAACGGGTCAGACGTTTTGCGCTATTGTTCCAATTACAGGACTCTGAAAAGAACATTTGTAATTTAATTATATCCTGATTAAACGATAAAACTCGTTTACGTTGCACCTTTTCTACAAAACCTAATACTTATACAGAATTAGAACAATTAATTAGAGAAATACCACAAATATCTGATAATAACCCACAACAAGCTTCATTGCCTTCTGTATTAAATTCACCTGAGAATCAAATAAAGTTGCCTATAACGCCTGTTACACAAACACCTCATGTGTTTGTTCCTACACGAACATGTGAATTTTGTAATAAAATGGGACATTCCAGTCAAGTTTGTTTCAAACGTCGTAAGCAATTTCAGTCAAATGCAACCTTATGACTAAACTCTGTACAAACTTATACTTCTTGTCCACAGGTGAAAGGAGTTCCCTTTTTACCATTGCCAATTATTTCGGTGCAGTTGTACTCGGTTGAAGCAACAGCATTACTTGATTCCGGAGCTCCTCTAAATTTAATAGACATCCAATTTTGGCAATCATTACCATCTAAACAACGCAATAACATAAAGCCAGTAGAATTAAAATGCACTACCATGTCTGGTGGACAACTAACAATATTAGGAAAGGTCAACTTACATGTAAAATTACATAGATTTTCCTGGAATATTAAGTTTTACGTCGCAACAGGCTTACCTTACAATGTAATATTGGGTACACCTTTATGTCATATACACAATTATCATTGGACTTCGCAAATTTTACTGTATGCTTTCCCTTTGCCTCACAGGAAATAGTACATTTTTCATTAGGCCCAAGGTCATCCGTACCATCGTGTAATCTTGCACCAACCAACTCTTCTAATCACTTAAATTTATTACATTTTCCATTAAAATATCAGACGGCTATTACAAACCTCGTTCATCAGTTCCCCGAAGTTTTTACAGAAAAATTAGGAAAAGTAATAGACATTGAATATTCTATTCAATTGACCAATTCGACTCCAGTACGCTCACCTCCTTACAGATTTTCACCACCTAAATTAGAACTACTTCGACAAAAGATCGGTATTATGTTACAACAAGATATTATTGAACCATCTATTAGTCCATATTCAAGCCCGTATTTTCTAGTTCCAAAACCGAATAATGATGCTAGGGTAGTTATAGATTTTCGTAAACTCAATAAATTTATACAATTAGATTCTATGCCTCTTCCTGATTTACATACGGCAGCTCACTATTTTAGGAATGCAAAGGTTTTTACCACATTAGACCTTAATCAAGCATACTACCAAATACCTTTAGCGAAAGCGTCACGACCTTTAGCTAGTTTTGCTACCCCTTGGAACCTTTTTCAGTTCAAACGAGTACCCTTTGGGTTATCTACTGGAGCGCAAGTTTTATCCCGCTTATTAGCTAAAATATTACAAAAATTTAAATCTAAATTTGTATTCAATTATTTCAATGATTTAGTCATTTATTCTCCTGATCTGGATACTCATTTACATCACTTACGTTTAGTCTTTAGCGCTCTCAGGCGAGCGCACCTGACTGTAAGTACATCAAAAGCAAAATTTGCCACTACCCAAATTTCATTTTTGGGACACATAATTTCACCCCAAGAAATTTCTATTGATCCAGGATGCACACTCGCTCTCAGAAAATTTCCTGCTCCCAAATCTCAAAAGCAATTAGCCTCCTTTATGGGTATGGTCACCTTTTTCTCAAAGTTTATTCCCCGGTTTTCTGATATTGCAGAACCGCTTAACGCCCTTAGACGTAAAGGGGTAAAATTCACATGGACACACATACATCAACAAGCCTTCCTTAAACTTAAAACGGCAATCATGAATCCACCTGTTTTAGCCATGCCTGATTTTGATAAACAGTTTATTGTGCAAACAGATTCCTCCCGTTTTCCAGTAGCTGCAGTTCTTTTACAGGTTTAGGTACGGGTAGAAGACCCGTTTATTATATTTCTAGATGTCTTTCGGCAGGAGAAAGAAAACCTTCAGTATACGAACTTGAAGCATTAGCAGTACTTACAGATTGCGAAAAATTTCGCACATTTTTGGAACATCGTCCCTTTACTTTAGAATGTGACAACGAGGCTATTATGTGGGTCTTGTCACACGCAAGGAAAACTGGTAAACTTGCTCGCTGGGCAGTCAAATTGAGACAATTTCAGTTTACGGTAAAACACATCCGTAGTTCAGAAAATGCCATCGCAGATGCTCTTTCACGCATGTTTCAAGAACCTGAAAACACAAAACTTAATGCTGCGCATGCTATATTTCAGTTAACTAATATTTCCAGTGATTTTCCTGCAGCTTTTATCTCCATATCTGAACATCAACAGAAAGACCCCGATTTGCAGATATTGTGGTAACGTTGTAAACAAGGAGATATACCACAAGGATATGCTTTTAAAAACGATATTTTGTATACATTCCTCCCCCATTCTCAAAAGTTTAAAATACTTTTACCTAAATCATTAATCCCCATGATTTAACAGTATTTTCATGCTTCACATTTTGGAGCACATCTATAAGACTAAAATGAAAATTAAAGCAATTTTTTGTCTGGCACAACATGTATTGCGATATTACCAACTTTGTTAAGGCATGTGATACATGTTTACCTGCAAAACCACCACAAACTACAAGATGGGGCACACTTAATTCAAAGGTGTCTACTTACCCTATGGAAGGGCTTTTCATAGATTACATAGGTCCTTTACCACGCTCACCCCGAGGAAACACATATTTATGTGTTGTGATAGATGCTTTTACAAAATTTACATGGTTGACTCCAGTACGTGATGTTACTGTACTTGCTACAATTGCCGTATTGAAAGGAATCTTTGCCTCACTCGGCCCTCCACGATTTATAGTTTCGGATAACGCCTCATATTTTAAGGCTCGTATCTTCAATACCTCTTTATTCGAACGAGGAATAAAACTAATACATACCTCACCATATTACTCTCGTCCGTCGTTAGCAGAATGAGTAAACCGTAATTTGAAGAGAATTCTGATCGCCTTTTACTCGGAAGACCACACACAGTGGGATACGAATTTGCATAACTTCCATTTAGCACTGAATACCGCAACAAATGAATCACATCGCAACATACCTTTCGATCTTATGTTCAAATTTGCTCCAATTTGTCCTTTAATTAACCATTGGAAGCTATTTGAATTAATTCCAGATTCGGTACAACCCGAAGATATGCAACGGGCCTGGAGCAATGCATTCGCCCAGCTGCGTCATGATCATCATCAACGTTCATTACGTTACAATCTCCGACGTAAAACTCTACCATCCCAGTTGAGTGGTCTTGTTTTGTTGCAGGCACATCCCTTTAGTGAGGCGTCCCGTAAGTTTGCTCACAAGCTGGCACAACGTTATGTGGGACCATATCGAGTAACATGCATTATTAATAACTTTTCCTTTCAATTGCAGGATTGTACGACTGGAAAGCTGACCACGACACATGCATCACAACTTAAGCCTATATTAAGTCAGGATTAAAACTTTTTTTTCTCTTACTCGCTGCCTCGTTGTCAGGTAGCAGTGATACTTCATTACTCTTCAAAAACTTATATTCATTTCCTCATTCTCAAGGCTATTTCAGAATTTTTTCTTCCTATCTGCTAACTGTCAAACATTTGTGTTCTTATGCACAATCCTTTTTTCTTTCCTCTTCTTTGCTTCTTTTTATGTGGGGGTTGTGTGTTTCAATGTTTCCTATTGTATCCTTAATCTTGTTGTGTTGTGTTGTCTTGACTTCTGTTGTGTTGTGACAAATCATCTTATCATTTTTTTCATTAATAATTAAAACTATAGCTAAATCATTTTCATTGTAAACATATAATGAGTTATGTGCCATGTAATGCACTATTATATTCTATATTAACTGTGGGCCCACATATCAAAAAATCTTTTGTCTTACCATATATATATATATATATGTTTTACACTTCATTGTTATATAATATTTATCTTGTACAGCTTCTATAATTTCTTACCAGTTCTTAAACAAAATTTTATATTTTTAATTGCTATACCTTCTAAATTGGTTCTTACTATCATATTTATAATATATTGTATATATACGCATCTATAATATACATACTTTTACATGTGTCTCAATAGTACAGTCAAGAATTCCTATCAAGTCTGAGGAGTTTAAGTACAACTCACATCTCTCGGCACTAATTCACTTTGTTGTTATCTTCTTTATTACATTTTAATAAACTACTTGATAGTTCAGTTAATTGGAGATGATATAGACTTGTATTGCCTCACGAACTATCACTAACACCTGTTTTGCCTCTTTCCATGAGAGACGTCATCGAAGGAGCAGAGGAGAGCACGGGTGCAGCCATATTTGAACAAACTTTCAGCAGGTGTTCCTGCTTTCATCACCGGGGGTGAGTATTGAGCCGTTTTACCAGGCTACGGCTCATTCCATTTACAAACTACATAATTTACCAGAGGACATACTTTCGACAAGGCAGTGAACAACGTCACGTCTGTGACTAACATCAGAGCATCATCACGCGATCCTCTCATTGGGCAGAACTAGCGAGAGCTCAGTAACATAAATCCAGCCCTGGGCTTCGTGAACTGGACACGGAGAGCTATACAGTCAATCACCGTCGGAAAGGCAGCGACGTTTCCAGCACAGTGTTAAAATGTAAGATAGCTGTTGGGGCAATACAAGTAACGTGCAGGCAGCCTTGGTGAGTTCTTTCTTTTTCCAAATTTAGTGTTCATTATATTTTCTTTAATTTCCGGGATTAGTCAAAACTAGATATACATTCAGAGATGTGGGGTGGGGGAGTTCCATCATAACCAGTCGAATGTAACAACTTAACGTAAATCTTTTCATGTATGACTCAAATACTGGTGTAAACTCAATTAATCCTTTCAAACATTAAATATTGTGTGTTAACCTTAAAGCTAACATTATTACTTTGCACCTATCCCATTCCTGGTACGTTTCCACCAAACATCGTTCTAACTAAGCATACTCAAAATGCGAGGGATATAGCCAAGTAAGGTCAGAAGAACGAATACCTTACGGTGCAACTGATATTTCAACAGCACATACCAATATGCGGATCTGATATGGCCGACATCAGCTCCACCACACTTTGATGTAAATGTGCGGAGTAACCTCAACGTCACATGGATTGTTAGAGGTGTACCAGTTACATGGCCAGATGTGACACCTCTCAACTATTTTATGCAGAGTTATATGAAGAGTATGGTTTATGGCACTGCCATACCGTCAGCGGAGGACCTTATGGCTCAAGTCCATGGAGCGATCGAAAATGTTCAAAGACCACCGCAGGTACTGGGTCATGTGTATGAGGCTCGGCACCTCCGTGGTACACGGTTCGAAGCCCATTTGTAATGCAGACAGTTCGATGTTGGGCTTGTTGACGAAATGTGAATGCACATCCATCTCACACTTCGCTGCGCTACAGCGTCAAACCGCGCATTTCCGGATAGGGGTTTCTCTGTGAAAGTGAATCAGTTTGCAATCCCACACAACATACTAAACGTTGTCGGTGATTTTAGGACATCCTGAATATATATTCAATTTATTTCTTTAACTAATTTTCCTATTCGTTCCTTCAGATTTCCAAAACACCAAAAGATGGTATTCCGAACTTCTTACACAGCTACTTATATTTTTGTTTGCATCACATGGGAAAGACATTTATAAGTGAAAACTTTGTCTTGTAGGATTAGGCAATACAGGGCCGTTTGGGCGGGGTATCTTTAGAAGCTTAAATCTGTGGTCTAATAAGAACACCAGCAGAAGTTTGTGGGCATAAATAAATAATAACTAACCTCTAGTCTAATATTGGCAGCTGCATTTATAGCTTCCCCAGGTTGATGAGAGCGATCTATCAGAAATAGTGACGCACGATCAAGCAAATCCTTCCTCTTCAAGTGCGGGTAATTAACTCTATCATAAAAGGAGACTTCAAATTTGCAGTACATCTCAATGCGTGAGGCAAACTTGTTGTTTTTGAAGCCCAAGAGTAAATCATGGTAGCGTTCACTATTGAGCAATAATCTCAAATTGATAATGTTGCAGTGAACTGGGAGCTGTCCTTTTTAAAATCCCCTGGTCTCGCAGTCTGTGTTCCTACAATGTTAAAATGCGGTTTTTCAAGCTTCGACGTTGTTGCCACATTCCAGGTAAACCATCTAGTCATAGATACGGCCGGCTAGATGTGAAGATCCATGGAACGGAATGCAATATATAGAGGTGTATCACTCTTTCCAATTTTTAGGATGTGAAAATTCTTTAAGGATCGGGAAGGCGATTTACAGCCATGCTTCATTCGATTCTGGTGATTTTTAAAATACCATCTTCGCCATCTGATCCTATGAGAATCAGTTCAACTTTACTATTGACTATGAGCTCCTTAAGATCATCAGCTAATCCTACGAGCCTCGATAGAGGAACTACAGGTTTGAAAGCTCCATTTAACGCATGCACTGTGTCAACTTCTTCAATAGTATAAGTTCAACCAGCATTTAGCAGACGACTAGACTCCATAGGGTTGATAGCCAGGTAATTACGCATGCTTGCAGTAATACCAGGATTTCTTGTTCCGTCTACACTTGTAGCATTCATATCTAGACGAATCTCATCAAACATGAAGGCTATGGCATTATTGGTGAGCTTCGCTGAAGTAGGTGATCCATCTAACTTCCCCCCCCCCAGGGGGACCTACTAGGGTTGGTCCGGGTTTTGTGCACCCGAGGTCCCGAGCCGCTCACCATCATTTCACCCCTACCATGCCCATCAACTGCGCCACGTAATAGCTGCTTCTGTTGCTACCATTCATCACCCCCTTACCTTTTTAGATTTATTATGATTATTAGTTAGTAAGGCCTTAGTTTTGAGTCCTGTCTCACCAGAAGGGACCGCTGCTATCTCCGTGGTCCTGTCCCACGGTTTTCAGCTGACCTGTGTGCTCTCGGAGGTCTCAGGTGCAAAGGTTGGGTGGACCCTTCTCGTTGCCCTCATGTGTAGCCTTAGGGGCGGAGTAGGTCCACACGTCATATACACTCACGTAGCCCCTTGAGGGCATGGCCTGTGTTAATTTCCCCACGACCGCGTGCCGCCGGTTTAGTATCAACGGCCGGACGTGTTACCGCTAACGGAACCCAGGTGTAATCAAACCGAAGTCCCCTGAATCCACGCTGACTCCGTTGAGGCAGTTTGCCTAAAGCGGGGAGCCACAGCCGGTTATTCCTGTGGTGAGGGAATAAATCCGGGGTGCGCGTGTTGAACGGTGTACCCATGCGGACAAGCAGTGGAGATCGGAGGCTAGCCTCTCTAAAGTACGCCTTGAGGTCAGTCATAGAAGGGTCTCCATGGTGGCACAGAATGTGGAGATTTTGCTATCTTTTATCCTTTGACCCCCGGATGGCAGGCTGACACCGACGGTTCCGGAAGGTGGTGCAAATCAATCATGCATCCGCGCAAAACCCCCTTTACTGATGTTTTCTTGGTTATGGCCTTGGCATGTTGATGGAAAAGGATGAAGAACCTAAGCCCGTTTTGTGTTAAACGCGAAGTCGACAGGATCTGTGGCTCAGTTAAAAAGGCAACGCAACTGAGAGACGGTACGCTTTTGCTCGAGACGTGCAATGTTGAACAGTCCCAAAAGTTACTGAAAGCGAGTTTATTGGATTCATACCCGGCCCAGGAAGTTCTCACAAATCATTAAACTCGTATAGGGGACGTGTTACCACCTCCACCTTGGACAATCTGTCAACGGAGAATATTGTCATCTGTCTCTTCGATCAAAGTGTCATTCAAGCGTATCGCCTATGCCAAAACCAGGATGGAAAAGAAGTTCCCTTAAAAACGATGTTCCTCACCTTCAAGGCAACTACTTTACCCGAATACATCTTTTGTGCGTATGAGCGCGCTGCAGTACGCCCGTATGTCCCAAACCCGGTGCGCCGTTTTCAGTGCCAGAGGTTTGGACATTCTAGGAGCTCGTGCACGCATCCTGGGACATGGGAGCGTTGCGGTTTAGCAGCACATGAGGACACCACGTGTACTCCAGACCCCAGCTGCGTGAACTGTGGTGGGAAACATCCATCCAGCTCTCGTCAGTGTCCGCAGTTTTGCGATGAAAGGAGCATACAGGAGTTGCGCGTTAAGGAACGCCTAACTTTTCTGGAAGCGCGACGGTGCTTTGAGCAGCCTAAAACTGCTAAAACCATACGCTAGGCGTCAGCTGCACACCGCCCTCCGGTAGTCACTGTCGGTTTGCAACACGTGCCCACACTTATCGCGCAGGTAAAGCCGTGTTATGGCTAGGTATTGCGGTAAAGACACTCGGGCGGGGGAATCAGGTTCCCCGCTCGACTCGAAGTGCCTCTGGAGCCTCTCAGCCCGTGTCGGATGCCTCCACGCAAACCGACAGGCCGGCCAACACCCCTCCACAACGTCCTACTGCACCTACAGCGACGACATCAATCGCAGTGCAGACGCCAGCTCCGGAACCGTCCACGAGTGTCACAACTCCTGTTGACCGCCAAAGTTCCAGGCATACTGTTCGAGCTAGTAGCCTCACGTCTTGGATGAAGTTCCGCTCCCACTGCGCGAGACAAAGGGAGCTTCAGACTCCCGTACATCAGAGGAGTCGCCTGGGTATGGCAAAAATCGTGTATATGGTCCCAAGTGCGCCAGAGTAAAAATGAAGAAAAAGATAAAGACTGGCCACTAATCTCTCTTTATATGAAAATAATCCAGAGGAATATTAATGGGTTCCGGACACACAGCACTTAGACTTTCAACGCTCTCCATCAATCGCCTGTCTATAGGAAACCCATTTGCAGCCTAATCACGCATTACATTTTCGTGGTTTTTCGGCATTTGAACATGACTCTGCAACTAACCGACGAGCAAGCGGCGGTGTTGCTATTCTGGTGGCACACAACATCTCTTGCACCAGCATCCCGCTTAATACACCGTTGCAAGCTGTAGCGGTGCGTGTACAGCTGCAGGGCTGAGCCTGTCTATTTGCAATGTCTATCTGACACCTGTCAATGTCGTAGAACAAATCGATCTTCGGGACCCCTTGGCACAGATACCTCCACCGTTCGTCTTTCCAGACGATCTTATACCAAAAATACTCTTTGGGACTCCGACACTGACGATGCTCGTGGGTGCCTTGTAGCAGACGTTTGCGATATGTCCGGGTTAGTTTTGTTAAATACTGGTGCCCCTACCTTTGTATCATCTGCCTATGGTACACACTGTACACTAGACGTTTCTTTTTGTAGTCCGTCGTTGGTACCAATACTAGATTGGCCGGTCCCTTCCGACTTATTTGGCAATGATCACTACCCAATTATTAACATTCACGTATCCCACCAACATCCTGCGGCAACTCGACATCCCCACTGGATTATTTCCAAGGCTGATTGGAGGAAATTTCCTTCCCTCATTCACCTTTGCGACAAAGGTTTTGACACCACTGATGAAATGGTGGAATATTTTACCTACCCTATCTTGCTCGCAGCGGATTTCAGCATTCTATTACGTTCATCTACCCCACGACACGTTCCTGTGCCTTGGTGGTCCGAGGAGTGCCGTTTGGCTATTAAAGCACGCAAACATGCTCTGGGTGTGTTTACTGTACACCCAACAGAAGAAAACTTTATCACTTTTAAACGATAGAGCACGATATGTACTTCGCAGCGCAAAACGTCGATCTTGGAAAACCTACACCTCCTCCCTTTCCCGTCGTACTTCGCCTCAACAGATATGGGTTGCTATTCGGCGTATGTACGACAAGTGTCGCCGGACGGTCATTCACGGTCTCGCCGTCAACGGGTCATATTACGCCAGAGAGAAGGGTATAGCCGACGCCCTTGCCGATTGTTTTGCTGCTGCTGACCAGACGATTAGCTACGATAGAGGATTTATACCTATCAAGGAATCTGCGGAGCGGATAGTCCTCGATTTTAATAGTGACAGCAGTGAAGCGTACAACGTACTTTTTACCGTTACAGAGTTGAAGCATTCTTTATCCCTCACCCACGACCCTTCTCCTAGTCCTGATGATATCCGTCGACAAATGTTGCTTCATCTTCCACCTGCGGATTTCTCCTTCCTTCTAAACGTTTATAACCGTATCTGGCGTGAGCAGGTTTTCCCGTTCTCCTGGCACGAGGGTATTGTCATCCCCATCCCTCGGCCAGCAAAGGACCGGATACTTCCCTCTAGCTACAAACCTATTTGCTTAACGAGTGTTGTCCGTAAGACCTTAGAACGTATGATTAACACTCGCTTAGTGTGGCGGCTCAAGAAGAATAACCTGCTGAACAATGCTCAGTGCGGCTTTCACCGCCATCGCTCCAGTGTAGACAATTTCACGCGCCTGGAACGTTATATCCAAATTGCCTTTCTGATGAAGTAGCATGTCGTAGGTGTCTTCTTTGACCTGGAGAAGGCTTTTGACAATGCATGGCGTTATGGTATCCTTCCTATTATGCACGGTTATGGTTTGCGTGGTCACTTAGCCGTTTTTCTTTTTAACTTTTTATTAATTGCCGTTTTCGTGTCCGAATAGGCAGCACGCTCTCCCAAGTGAAGTTGCAGGATAATTGTGTGCCCCAGGAATCGATCCTGAGTGTTACGCTTTTCCCCGTTGCGATTAATGGCATCACTAGTGTTGTTCGTAGCGGAATCCTGATGTCCCTGTATGTTGACGATTTTGCAGCATACTACCGCTCGTATAATCTTGAGCATATTGAACGTCAATTGCAGTTGATCATAACATCCATCGTCGAGTGGGCGTTTCGCACGGGCTTTAAGTTCCCCTTACGAAAACACCGGCTCCGTGGCGCACACACTGCCCCTGATCTTTATTTGCGTGGCACACGTCTGCCGTTTGTTCCGCACCTGAAGTTCTTGGGCTTACACCTCGAAAGCAAACATACGTGGGAGCACCATATTCGACATCTTCGTGTTTCCTGCGATCGTCCGCTACGGGTACTGAGAGTTTTATCTGGGGTATCTTGGGGCGGCGATCGCACGGTAATGTTGAGGTTGTACCGCTCAAACTAGACTATGGCTGTTTTACTTATGACGCGGCGTCCGCCTCTAAACTCCGTCTTTTGGACACTGTCCATCATACAGGTATCCGTCTGGCCACTGGGGCTTTCAGAACTAGTCGAGTTACGTATCTGTATGCTGATTCTGGAGAACCTCCACTGTCTGTCCGATGCTCGTTTTTACTTAGTTCCTAAGTGGCACGGTTGGCCGCTCACCACAGTCATCCTCCGTTCGAATGCGTGTTACGTCCCGACCTCGTCCACCTTATCTACATAATACCACTATCTCGCGTCCAAGTGGATTACAATTTCGTGAACTGCTCACTGCACATGCTCTTCGCATGCCCCATGTAGAACGATCTTCTACAGTCCGCTACCCTTCATGGCAACCCCAGCGCGCGCTGCTCGACCTGGAGCTTTCAGGCTACCTATGCGAAGGTAGCTACTCTTAACTAGGTGTTTCACCAACAATTTCACCGAGCTCCTGGGACGTTACCGGAGTTGCACACCGGTATTTACCGACAGGTCCTAGGTGGGGGGGGGGGGGGGGGGGAGGTACTGGATATAGTTTCATACTTTCATGTACTCATGTGAGGCTCATACGTACAAACTTCCGGACAACAGTTCAGTTTTTTCTGCCGAGCTGTATGCCATCGTTTATTTCTTACTCTTTATCTCTAGTTCTGTTCGTGACAGCTTCATCATATACTGCGACTCCATGAATTCAGGCGTTGCAACAGTTTCTCGGCTCATCGGTATTGATAATTAAAATCCAGACACTCATTTCACAGTTAGTCTTTCGTGGATACAAATTTGTTTATGCATGGATTCCAGGCAGGTATTTCCGGCAACGAGGAGGCAGATGGGGCTGCTAAGGCTGCATGTCGTTTACCGGTGTTTTCCACATATGCTCTTCCTTTTAGAGATATGCAGAGGTACTTCCGTTGCCATATTTATTCATTTTGGCAGAAATCTTGGGAAGAGGCGGCTGGTACCCAATTGCGGACAATCAAGGACTCGGTAAAAACCTTGCTGCCTTCTTGCAGGGACTCCCGTCGGTCAGAGGTTATTTTAACGCGGTTAGGTATAGGTCACACACGCGCCACTCATGGCCACCATTTGCGTGGAGACCCTGCCCCTGTCTGTCAAGCGTGCGACGTCCAACTCTCCATGTCACACGTTTCGTTTGATTGTCCACGACATGCCCCGGTGTGGCAGTCGCTTGGCCTGGGTTTTAGTCTACGTTCAATTCTAAGGGATGACCCAGTCCCCGTAGATACGGTGCTGCGGTTCGTCCCTGAAATTGGATTCGCCAAACAAGTATAACTTTTGTTTGTAGTATTAGGCTTTTAATTTTAGGATTTACAAATCTGCAATCGCATTTGCCGTTTTTTTAATTCAGTTTTTATACCTTGACTATTTTACCATTCACTTTTTAAATTTCAAGTGTTTTAACATTAAAGGCTTGGTCTTTTAACTGTTTTAGCGTTTCTTGGTTTTGTGTTTAGGCTTAGTTTTTAACCAGAGATCTGTGAGTGTTTTAACCTACTAACGTGACTTGGGGCCCAAAAGACCTAGCTGTCGACGGGTCCTTAAACGCCATTCAGTCACTCACTGACTCACTCACTCACTGACTCACTCACTCACTGACTCACTCCTCACGCCTCACTCCATTTGACTCAGTGAGACCCCTTCGATGTATAGATAGCTTTTGTTACCAGCGTATACAAATCTTCAGCTTTGCACGGTATTCTAGTTTCATTATTTACATCCAGCGGCGACGTATTGTAGGGCAGAAAAACATTTTCCTACTCCTTTGTGATCTTGTCATCAAAGTCCAGAACCTCGATCACTTTCAACATGCCCATTATAACACTTTATATCCTAACTTTTCGAGGAACCTAAGGTTAGTATATGTTAACTCCTTAACAGTCGGAGATACAGTACGATCCAAGAGCGTCTTACGTCGTTTATTATAGTATTTGTGATGCCATTCCACCTTATGTAGTTATAACTTCGATTCTGAAGTTCATCGCCTTTCCTTGTTTGTCCACTACTCGATTGGTGACTTGATCTAAGAAGTTTGTATCTATGAGTGGTTTGAGTGAGTACGGAGGGAAGTAAATCGCAGAGCTTTTACCGTAAATGAAAGAACCTGCTGCAATACTGCATTCCACTGATTACTTTAAATATATTCATCGTCAGATTCCGAGATTACTCCACGAGGAACTATCATAGTATTAGAGAATTCTAGGAGCGATCCTATAGATTTATCCTTAGAAAAATCTATTGTATAAGGACACTTAATTTCAGCATTTACTGTATTATTAGACCTTATGAGGATGACTTCAGCATCGAACCTTAGTTTATCCCTTAGAAACGTATTGATGTCAACGGTTTCATAGGTCCTATGGGGAGTGACCACTGTTAGGTTCGCCATTATGAATATAGTGAAATCGATTACTGCTTTCATCGATATTTGGTATTGAGTGGAATGTTTCAAAATTAAGCAGGGCAACTTCATAATTACCTGACGGACCTAAGTGTAGCAGAGGGTTTAGATATGATGAAATTAGAGTATTTCACCTGATCACTGTAGCCGTATAGCTCATTTTCACAGTAGCTCTTACAAAACTAGAAATTGCAAGAACAAGTTCCCACAGATTACTCAACCTAAATTGTGATATCTCTGTATATTATTCAGGATTTTAAAACCTTGCAGATAGTTTTCAAACTCGGGAGGTGGTTTCATGTTACCAAACCTATCACAGTAGTAAGTGACATCACTATCTTTCCTTTACTGCAACCGAAGGCGTTTCTTTCTTATCATAGGTATCGAGATTAACAATAATCCTCTCTTTAAAATGAGGCTTTGACGGAAGCTTATCAATCAAATGAACTCCTCTATAATAAGGTATTTTTAAACATCTAGCACAGATTTCTAGATCAATGTTACTTAGGGTTTCTTACGGTATATGCACAATCCTATTCCGTAGTTTATTTATTACTATTTTCTTACTTTTTCCTTTAACCATTACCTTTCGATCTTTTATTTTTTAAGCTGCGGGCAACTTCAACTGCAGCAGCTTAAGGTGTCATCAGAGGAGGCATTGGTAAAATAACCCCTTTATTTCCCTTTTTACCACTTCTCTGTCGAAGTCCCTTTCTTCTAGCTTCCATTGCCTTGTTATGCCTCGCAGATTCCGCTAGCTATCAGCAGCCTTCTTCTTAATGGTAGCAGCAATTTGAGCAAGACCATCTCTCAGTAACAGGCCTGGATATGCTATTCATGCCGTCACAACGCGAGGCCGACGTTCCAAGCAATTCATGCGGAATAAACACATGTTTTATAGCATTTCTGCGTTGGAAGAAGCGTGCATTCATATATAGGTTCACATTTCCTATTAGAAGTTAATGTGTGTTAGCATGTTAGTGGAAAACATGCTTTGCATAGTTGCAGAGCATGCTTCTTAGCTTCTCAATGCGAATATATTTAGAGTAGATAATACCAAACTGTTTTGTTTAACAATGAACTAGTATTTCAAGAGGATGTTGCTTATTACTTTTAATATTTTCCTCGTCAAAATAGCACCCACTAACTCGCAATCACTAGCATTACAGTCAGCACCGATATTATCAACGCCAAATGTCTCAGCACCTAAATGTAGAATTAAGTTTCTCTTGTTTTCTACCTTAAGGTGTTCTTGTTCATATGTCTCAACAAATTTACTACTTTCTCGTGCTCACCAGGCATTTTCACTTTCTCTGATACATATTTTAAATGCAAGAGTTTCTATCAGGACTGAGAGGTTGAGAAGTTGTCTGAGGTAATCAAGATGGGGTAAAGAAAGAACACGTAGCTGTCTGTAAGCTGCTGGGTGAGAAAAATAAACTGAGCACGCCCATAACAGGAAATCAGGCGTATATTTAATTGACTTTTGCCTGACCAATTTATCTGCTCTTCTAGGAATTTAGTTTTTAGATGTTCTGTGGAATCTTCATTCATGCCCTCCCAACATTCCCTTAAAATGTTGGCGTCCTGAAGTACTTTATGTTCTGTTTGTTCATATGCTATTGTGAACCAAAAGAGCATAAAATTTAGACCATTTATGAATTTTAACCTACAGAACCTAAATAATACAATTGGAATTAAGGATACCCATCTGTGAAAAAATGCTAAAAATTTCCAAAATTACCAAAAATGGATTTTTGTTTTATCAAATAGTATAAATCGTCTGCTTTATTTTGGTATGCTTTTTACTGCCTTACGGCCTTTTTATCTATGTCACATGGCCGTCTAATTGATTGCCTGTAAGTGGTCCTGTCCCTTTAAATCCATACAGTACCACTATTCTTGTTATGAGTTCAAACTTAGTTTTTCCACGTTTTTATTTTTAGCACTGTTTGCTCTTTAAAATGCTCCAACGATGCAATTTTTAGTACTTATGCATGATATTTGGTGTACCTGCTTAGAAATAACATTAAAAAGAAATGACGAGATAATTTTTTCATATAGTGAACAACTGCTGAGTAATTAAATATTAAAATTTACATTTCAAAATTTAAATGAAAAAAAAACAATGAATTTAAACTTTAAAATTTATTTTTATCCAAAAAAATAACAAGATTAAGAAATTATCTCATCAATGTGCTAACATTCTATTACAGGACATAACCCAAAATTATAAAGTTTTTCAGATCAAAATTGCATCATGGGGAACGATTTATACAAGTATTAAAAAAATATAATAAAATATTAATATGCTTGCAACTAATCTGCCTAAATGTATGAAATTTAGCACAGTTACTCCTCACCATACAGTGATTGTTGTGTTAAAATTTCAAACCAATCCAATGAAAACTGTAGATTATCAAAATTTCACAGATGGGTATCCCTAATTTTTAATGCTGCTACAATTTTAGGAATTTCTTCAGTATCATTTTCACAAAAATTACATCGTTTTCTTTTATGATGATGGTGAATCCCTCTACTTTCATGTCACTAATTATATTTTTAAAGCTCTGAAAACCAACAATTTTGTCATCTTTGAGCCATTTACGAAATGCTGCTGCATCCCTTTCCAACATTTCCCCTCTTCTTTCTTCTGGATCCCTACATTTGGATGCTGGTTCGGAAGTCAGGTAGGATAGTGAATTAGGAAACAGTGTTGGGCATGCATCTTCAGTAAGTTTAGGAGCTGTTCTGTGTACTACAAGACGCTTCCATCATTTCGCGTAGCAGTAAATTCCTTCACTATTTGCTGTTCAGAAAAATGTTTAATACATACCTGGTTCATAATTATCCCTGTGAATAGCACGCACCTACTGCTGTCTCCTGTGTGGATCCTTTGGAGACGAAAAAACTGTAACCTACTTTTTCTACACTTGTTTTATAGTTTGAGGTACAACCCAGCACACAACACTTCCTAGGCATTTTGTATTAAAAACTATTACAATTTGTAATTCGATTTCTCGCTCACTTAATTGTTTACTGACGCGTTGTAAGACACGTCTTTGCATTGCAACCACGCACTGATATGTCGCTTTCCCGTATTAAACAAGCAGGTGATAAACATGACATCCGGTGATGACGTCATTAACGTGATCTCTTTCCGTCTTCAGGCCTATTTAGATAAGGACGGTCTTGAATTTGAGCAGCACCTCCAGCCTTAGCACCTAAAGCTGCAATGATAGGTATCAAAGGTAAGAATTCATAACTCTTGCTCTTTTTCTTTCCTGCTTCCAATGCAACCCTGCCCTTCATGATTGCAGTTACTATTCCCGCCGCTCTCCTTACACCCAAAGTCAAATCTGAAGATTTTGCTCGCTTGCAACTCCTCTCTGAAAGAGTCTTACCTGCTACCTGTCTCGAAGCGGTATCCCAATGCTCAGCGTATACGATATCACGCTGCTTACATGCCTCGTCTAATTGGTGATTTCCGGGTCTCCTCTTAAGCAGACGCATCTCCAATTTCGTGCCGGTATCGCAATACCTATATCCCGGCAATTGAGCTTCAAAGGGAAGTGAATTAACTATTAAATTAATGATTCTGCAGTCACGCTTATAAAGTACCTGCCTTCCTCTCTTAGCCCTCAATATATGTTAATTGATTCCTCGCGTATGCTCTATTTATCTCTTTTATTATGATGTGTAAACTAACCCAAAAACTAACCTAACTACTTAGCTTGCTCGTCCTATTTTCATGGTGCGTATAAACGTCATGGATAGATTTTATAATTAGTTTTAAGTTGAACCAAGTGTTCTCTACCAATCCAGGTATTAGACTTTGAAAGCGACTTTAGATGTAACCATCATGAAAAGCTGTTCCCTTTGAGTGTCAGAGCTCTTATTTCCGGAAGCTCTTGTGCAGGGAAGGCAAATTTATTACTCAATATACTACTTCATGAGAATGGACTCCGCTTTGAAAACATGTATATTTATTCAAAGTCGCTATATCCACCTAAGTATCAATACCTCATTAAAGTGCTTCGAGACATTGGTGGTATAGAAGTGAATACCTTTGACAGTGGAAAAGATGTATCACCCCCTCTGAAGTCAAATATTTTTATATTTGACGTCATTACAGAGACACAGAGATGCCCTTTTACAGCATGGTAAATGTCGACTCTGTATATGTAGCTCAATCTTATCGTAAAGTTCCGAAACATTTAATTCAGAATAATAAAAACATGATTATTTTACTCAGAGAAGATAATTTAAACTTGAAGCGCATTTATGCAGATTAGGGAAATACTGACATGACCTACAATGAATTTAAAGATCTTTGGAAACTGTGTGGGAGAGCGAATCAGAAGGGAGACCTTTGTGACAGTTCCGGAATTTTATTTGAATGACGGTCGATATAGATACGGCTGCGATGTATGTATTAAGGTGGATGAAAGGAGAATGTTCATTCATAGTTAATTATGAGTATCGATAAGTTTGGATCCCAGAGAACAATTCCAGTTAGAAGAGTACTCGATCGCTTTGTCGCAGAGATGTGAAAGGCAACAACCCAATCCAAGAACACGAGATTACAAAACGTTCACGATCCTGAAGATAATAATAACGCATTGACTAAGTAATGTGTAGACACGGTCCAAAATAGGTTGCGTGATTTTTCACAGCAAAATGATAAAATTGAGATTATGGTTAAAATCCTGATCAATGGAGTGGTTTCAAGATGCATCCTTAAAAGAAATCATAAAAGTAACAGTTTCATTGACAACGTGAGATTAAAGGTTTTGCTAGCTCCAGTTCACGATAATTATGCGCCGAACAGAAAGTACGTCGTCAAATATATTGAATTTCATATGAAGCTGATGGATGAGAATGGTAATATTGTATGCGGCAAGAAAAGAATCGTTGATATGCTAGACCCCGTTGGAGACAGATGCCGTAACTAAAAGGTATCTTAGAGGTATGATTATTCGGAAATCCAACTAGACATGCCAACAGTTAAGCAAATATCTACCAAGGGAGAGTGAACTACAAATAAGCAAGAGACTGCAGAAGGTATCCACTGATTTGAGCAAGACCGCCAGTACCTGGTCACTGTAAGAGATTCCACAAAAAAGACAGATTTTCTAGAGGGTTCTATTAAGTAACCGGCAGCAATTCTTGATAGGGGGAAAACAGAAATTCAGAGCATGTGTTGCGGGAAAATTAAGAATTCTGAAGTAATCATGACGATGAAAATTAGAAAGCTAGAATGTACCATCAATCATTTAAAGACAGAGACACTGAATAGTCTAAACGTCCTTTCCCCATATGATAAATTCAAAACATTAGAGGTAAATGTCAACATGATAATGGAGAGCCACATAAAGTATACACAACTGCTAAGGGAGATTGAACTGCAATTAGGCAAGAGACTGCAGAAAGTAACCACCGATTTGAGTAAGACCGACAATACCCTGAGTACTCTAAGAGATTCCACAAAAGAAACAACAAATTATCTAAAGGAGTATATTAAGAACAGGTAGCAACATTTCATAGAGAGAAAACTAAACTTCAGAGTACGTTTAACGAGAAACTTAGAAATTTGGAAGAAATGATGACAAAGACCAATCCAAGGCTAGAAGGTACAATCAAACGTTTAAAGACACGGTCGTTGCATACTTAAAAAGGCATTTCCCCAAATGATCATTCCTAAGTTTTAGAGGGAAATATGAACACGCTCATAGACAGTTACGAGAAGTATACACAACAACTGGCAAGTCTCGAGGATTCCACTACAAGTCAGTATACTAAAACAGCGATCTTTGCTGACGCATTCAGAACTCATGCACAGAAACATAAAAATGAAGGTGCTCAGCTAGGGACTTCGATCGGGATGATGACTAAAGCTAAAGATACACTGAGAACACAAGTCGGGGGCAAACTATAAATTGCATATAATCCGTTATTTTACTTCATTTTCAAGATATATAGTGAAAGCACAAGACTTAGAGAGTTTGTAGCTGGATATACCAAGGATTTAAAAGAAAAAGGTACGATACTAAATGGTGTCAAATTTTAATCTCAGCATGTAATGTCCGAAGTTTTAAAACTAGTTAACCAAACCTCTCAAGGATATGTTGGATGTCCAACAGAAATCAGCTGGGGTAGCAGATAATTAGTTGGTACAAGTATTTCTACTTACCTGAAACAAGTTTGTTCAAAAGAGAAGGAGGACGTAAATGTGCTCGGAAATAAGGATATTAATTTTATAAGTAATGAAATAGTGATAGGTGATGTATGTATGTATATATTTTCTGCGCATGGATATTACCCGGTGGCAGAGTTAAATGTACAAATTAAGGTTACAAACAAAGTGCACAAACAATAGTAATACAATCATAATACAATAAAGAACAATAATAAAAATATAGATGAAATGCACTAAATACTAATTAACACTCATTAATTATAATCAAATTAAATTTAGCATTTGTATTCACCATCAGTTCAATAAATGTCAAAAATTCACTTGCGTAAACTTTATAGTAAATTACACAGCATTTACTTGATTTATGATATTTTTCGAAAATTTCTTCACAGATAAAGGACAGCCCTGAAAGACTGCTACAGGTAATTCATTCCATTCCTCAATGGTTCTATTAACAAAGGAGAACTTTCCTACGTCGGTTCTGTGCCTTCTACCTTTAATTTTATACAAATGATCCTTTCTTCCGTAATATGTAGGGCTGTCCAATCTTTCACTAATACCCACCCATGCATTTGAACCACGATATGCTTGAAATAATGCGCATAACCTCTGCCTCTTACGCCAGACTTTTAGAGGCTCCCATTCAGTCTCCTCCCCCTTTTTAGGCCCAAAATATTTACCTCGTTTTATAAATTTTATAGCCCTTCTCTGTATTCTTTCTAGCAAATCAATTTGACTAAGTCTATATGGGTCCCAACATACTGCTCCATATTCCATAATCGGCCGCACCAAAGATTTGTAGGCAATTTCCCTGGACCTTCCGCTCCCCTTTTTCAGTACCCTCATTAAGAAATGTAACGCTTTCCACGCTTTCCTGGATGTAGAATTTACCTGGTCGTCCCACCCAGCGTTACTCGCCAGGTACACTCCCAAATACTTGCAGCTATCTACCTGCAGAATTTTTTCTCCGCCCATGTGATAGTTATGAACAATTTCCCTCTTAGGTCTTCTAAATGCAATGGACTTACTTTTCTTAGCATTAATCGTCATCTTATTTGTAGCAGCCCAATTACTAATTTCATTTAAATCACCCTGAAGCAGAGACTCATTTATGGCATTCCGAATTTTATTATAGATAATGCAATCGTCTGCAAACAGTTTTATCTGACATTTAATATTTACACTTATATCATTAACAAAAATAAGAAAAAGTAGCGGACCCAGTACTGAGACTTGGGGTACTCCCGAACTCACTGTGCCTCTCTCGGAGATTTCTTTACCTACGTTTACCTACTGTGTTCTCCCATCCAAAAACGCTTTAACCCATAAAACCACTCGTTTGTCTATTCCTGTGCCAGCTAGTTTCCCAATAAGTAAATTATGCGGCACTACATCAAATGCTTTAGAAAAGTCTATTACCACTGCATCAGTTCATCCTCCTGCGTCCACTTCATCTGCTAAGTCTTGAAATAAGGAAGTTAATTGACTTTCGCACGAGTACCCAGGTCGAAACCCATGTTGCGCTTCCTTGCCTATCACTCTACTCGCGGCTTGAAGTAACTTTAAACGCATACCCCACATGTCTGCATCCACTGTTGAGGACTTGGGTACTTGCGCTAAAATTATGCAAATCACCCTTCTTCATAGAAGTGGTTGCAGCAGTCAGGGTCATTTGAGATCTGGAGGAACGTATAAATACAAACATTGATGTGGAAGGAGCATCACCCTGATAAAGTTGATTACGTTTTCTGGAGATATCCTAACACATTAGTTAATAGGCTGAGGCTACTCACGGTATCGAGAGACGCCGGTAATAGCAGCCATACTCAAGGAATTGAAGGAGGTATCCGAGAAGTTAAAACATCTGAAATTATAGTATGATAGACAAGCGGGATATCGCTAAAGAACTTCATGGACCAGTGAGAACGAACTTTTTACAATGTAAAATTCTAACCAAAGGACTCAATGATTTGCTACAAATTGACTTGGTTCAAATGCTACTGTATGCAAGAATCAACAACATTTAAAATACATCCTGATCGCAATCAACTTCTACTCTAAAATGGCATATGCCAGACCATTAAAGGACAAGACCGGAGCAAGTGTTGCAAAGGCTATAGAGAGTGTACTACAAGAAGTGGAGGCGCCACCTAAGATCATTCAAAGCGATAATGGGAAGGAACTTCATAAGTTCTTTATAAGCTTAATGTCGAAGTAAAATATTAACCACTACAGCATCTATGCTGATGTAAAGGCTGCAGTAATTGAACGGTTAATTTGAACGTTAAAAAATATGATGTAGAGCAAAATGTCAGTGCAAGGTTCATACAGGTGGCTTGATCCTTTACCCAGGATCATTACAAAAGACAATGACACTTTTCATTCTATCAAGGTGAAACATAGTGAAGTAAAAATAATGATCTTTTCTTGACGATATACAATCACAGTCAAGACTTAAGAAAGAACAGGGACGCAAAGAGGTTTAGTGCTGGTGATTATGTCAGGGTATCCAAACATAAAGTTTATTTTGAAAAGGGGTTTCGTTCTAACTGGTCTGTTGAAATCTTTCAAGTTGCTCGTGGGAAACTTTACTGGCCTGCTACATTTATATTAAAGGTCAAGAGGTAAAAAGACAAACTATCCTAATGCTTATTTAAAAATGTGTTACGTAGACAAGGGAACATTGTTCTTGTAAAGTGGTATGGTTTTGCGGATACCGAGTGGATTTATGAGGAGGATTTAGTTAATGCAGGTCAAAATGACTTATGGTTGCGAATCAATCGAGTTTTATTCATGAAACACCTCAATTCATTATATATAAAAATCAAAATAAAGAAGATATTTACAAAAAAGCTCCTGTATACAAACACTGATGAAAAAATAAAACAACAAGTTTATGAAAAAAAAGCCTCAATTATTGCATTGTTTGTGGAAAGGTAAAAATAAACAACATATTAACCCCCCCCCCTCCCAAAAAAAAATCTCGTATATACAGACATTGAGGGGAAAATGAGAATAAACACATTTATAAAACAAAACCTTCATATTTACAGTCATTGAGGGAAAAAGTGAAATCAACAAGCATTTAAAAAAACTCATACATGCAAGCAAGAATAATAATTCATAATTATACTGTAATTGTAATATACAATATTAAAAGGAAAGTACTAACAATCACCAGGTTTAAGGGAATAATATCTCCAGGCGGGTGTTGCATAAGATCCTTACACCATTTTCCGCTGACCATCTCCCCTCCAATGCCAATTTATGCATTTCAATATTTGTAATTTTGTGATTTTTACTCCGAAGAGGTTTTTGTTTGGTATGGAATTTCAAACTAACATCTTTTAGGCACTCGTCGCTAAAGAAGTTGCCTACCGATCATTAGGAACCTTGTCTCGCTACTATAACATAGATTCGGGTAGGTCTTGTCCTGATTACCCTCCCCTTATCTAGGACTTACACTCACTAGGACTTACAGGCCAGTGCCTAGGGTCAGACGCCTGGCCGGGAGCAGAGGAACCTATGGACCGGACAGAGTAAAGACCTGGAAGCAAGTGGTTAGCCAAGCACCAGGTATGATAGGAAGACGATGATATGAAATGCAGGCGAAATTATAGATTGGAAAGGTGATAATGGAGAAATTTGTTGAATGAAGGACGGGGCACACCGGAGAACCCAGAGAAAACCCTACCAGATGCCGCGTCGTGCATCACGAATGCCACATGCGAGTTCCTGGGTTCGAACCCGGGCGGCCTAGGTGGTAGGCGAGCGGTCTAACCACTCAGCCACGGCGCCGCCTGTAGAGCTTATCTCTGTCATAAAACATGGAGGACAGCATGGAAGTTATTAGCTTAAGAGGTTTCCATTGTAGTATTTGGTTATCTGCTATGATTTTTAGAGACAAATATTTTTCTTCTGTTAACCCTATTACTTACGATATCGCAAGGGACCTTAAAAAGCTTTGATGATCTTAAATTTATAGTTGCTTTTAAAACTCTTTTTGCTGTTGTAGACTTTGGCTAAACTTCACACCACCCCTCCTTCTTACACTACCGCCCTTTGGCTATGAAACAAACCTCTTGTATTTTGTATATCATAACACGGGCTTTCTATTTAGCGTGGAAAATGTTTCTCTTTAAAGCATTGTTTAGTATTTCAGATGAATTTGTTTTTCCGACTACTTGCACCTCACTTCAGCGAAACGTATATAAAACGCTACAACTTGAATAACGTAGTAATATTTCTTTAAAACTATACAAATTAAGCATGAATGCGTAGTATTGTTCCTTTAATGAGAACGAAGATGACGTCAGAGTCGAACGGTAGATTCAGTTGGCGTGCAAGAAACACTTTCTTTTGAAGGAAAGTTGAATTATAATTTTATATGTAACAGATTAATATCTATGAGTACTATTAAGCGGGTTGTAACATTACATAACCACTCATAGCATACGCGCAATTTATCAAAAATTTTATTGTCGAATTTATTTCTTCTTTTCAAATTCCACTGAGCTTTGGCACGCATCTTGCTATTGCCGGAATAATTAAAAATAGCCATAACGTGCAAAAAATATAAGTTATTAGACGTGGTAGCATATCCCATCTGCAAGCAGTGCAATTTTTTTTTTTTTTTTTTTTTTTTTTTTTTTGTTACCGGGTTTTTCCCTTCGATGCCAATGCCGGCTGATAACTCAACATTTGTCCAATCATTATCAACCCTTGTCAGCCCATGTGAAACAAAACACATGGCAGCTGACAAGCTTCTGGGCGGACGGCTTCTTTGGCGGCAAGAAGCCGCAAAGGGCGGGTGGGGGGAGGTGTCAAAACATGCGTTAACACGTGTAATCAATTACCTTTGATATGCAAATGAGTCTGGAATTATCATTTCTACCTCACTAATTAGGTTTATTGTTATGATTACATATAGAACTTTACGTTACGCAAACTAACAATATAGTAGATTATATATACAAGAGTATATTGTGATGTGCAGTACAATGTAGTACGAGTCACATACAACATTTTAAGGGTAACTAAAGGTCATCCGTATACTTAAAATTCAACAGCTTCAGTAGTTAGTCCGGACGCCATTCTTTCCCAGGACTTCATTCAGGAGTAAAGGATCTGAATCCAAGTGTCTACCACTGAACGAGAAAGCAAATACACAGCTCCTTACAACCCTGGTATCACAGCCAGCGACATTGTACTTATTTGCACTCAGCCTCCCTCACTATTCTCAAATATTTCTGTAGCGACTGAAAATGTTCAGAAAGTATTCCAAGCAAAGGGACGAACGTAAGAGCATTTTTGTTAATGGTTTTTGCGAAAGACAAACCTTCTCTCCCCCCCCCCCTCCAACTTCCAATAATTGCCTATCTTATCCATAATAATTCTGCTAAGATACTTTTCCGGATGATGACAGAAGTCTAACTAATGAACACAGCATTTTTCCGCTTTTAGCTTTTGCAGCCACTGTTCATAGAAGTCAGCACCTACGCACTGCGCATTACATTACGAACATTTATTATCATCACTATCATCACTGTCATCACTATCATTACTATCATCATCATCATCATCATCATTATTATCATCATTATCACTATCATTACTATCGTCACCATCGTCACCGTCATCATTATCATCACTATTATCACCATCATCACCATCATCACCATCGTCACTATCATCACTATCGCCATCGCCATCGCCATCGTCATCGTCATTATTATTATTATTATTATTATTATTATTATTATTATTATTATTATTATTATTATTATTATTATTATTATTATTATTATTGTTATTGTTATTGTTATTATTGTTGTTGTTGCTGTTGCTGTTCCTGTTGCTGTTGGTGTTGGTGTTGGTGTTGGTGTTGGTGTTGGTGTTGGTGTTGGTGTTGGTGTTGCTGTTATTGTTATTGTTATTGTTATTGTTATTGTTATTGTTATTGTTATTATTATTATTATTATTATTATTATTATTATTATTATTATTATTATTATTATTATTATTATTATTATTATTATTATTATTATTATTATTATTATTATTATTATTATTATTATTATTATTATTATTATTATTATTATTATTATTATTATTATTATTATTATTATTATTATTATTATTATTATTGTTATTGTTATTATTATTATTATTATTATTATTATTATTATTATTATTATTATTATTATTATTATTATTATTATTATTATTATTATTATTATTATTATTATTATTATTATTATTACTACCGTTTTATAGTCTTTTTACTCGTAACTTTGTCATATCGCGACTCTACAATTATCTGTGTATTTAACATTGGAATTAGAACAAAACATGATACATTTTTATACATATGGATTGAAGTTCACTGAATATTTCTTAGTCCTGTCACCATCTGTTGTAGAACTGGCACTCGGTGATGATACCATTGAGTTTCAGTTGTACTTTACACTATTGACAGATTTGTGGTTGGTTCTGTTTTACAAGGTAGCTTCGGGTAGTTCTGGTGTACCCTAGTCTTAATCGGGATATTAAAACTTGATCCCGTCCTGATAGATTTTTCACAGACAGTTGCGTTCAGAACGTGGCATATTTGGCAGCGAGGTCTCATACCATGTCGTCCGCCTCTCTTGAAGTATCTTTTTTTAACATATGTGATAATGTCACTGCACGGCGTGGGAATTGTTGGTTTCCTTAAGGGGATTTCTGTCGCTTCCTTTGCTGCCCGTTCGGTCGATTCGCTACTCTGAATTCCGGGATGTGAAGGTACGCACATTAAGGTTGCATTTTTACCTTCTTTGTTAATGTTATGAAGCGACAGCTGGAGTTCCTACACGAGATTGCTGTTGCTGTTGCTGTTGCTGTATACATTATGAATGCAAGCAGTGAACATTTTCAGTCGGAAAACAACGTTCCTATATAACACGGCACTGGAGGATCTCTACTCCTTTTAAATAAAAGGGCTTTGCCATTCTTTAGCTATTACTGATCAATTCTAATGAACAAAATTAGTTACGTTTGTTTCACTGCATTCCTCTTAAGATTTCTTACGGTAAAGTTTAAAAAAGCAATTTTAGGAAAAAATAGGCATCTACATATGAGTTACGTAACCTAATTTTAGCTACATGTAGCACTACAAAGAAACATTTAAAGAGTAAAAACTTAATAAGCTTTAATGAAACTATGAAAGTCATAAAAACCATTTTTATTCGGAGTATTAACAACAAAACATTTGTTAAAAAGTCGTTCAAATAAGGTTATACGTTCATTGGTTCGACCCAGAGGTTTCGAGTCCGATTCCCAGTTGGTGCGAAGCTCAGAACTTTTTCCTACCATCCACAGAGTTCGGAATAACGAAGTCGAACCTCGTCTCCTATATGCTAATGACGTCACCTTGTCGCTTTACCGCACCTCCTTTGTTTTGTGTATGAAGTATTTTCCCTTCAATCATGCACATAACCCAGCATTAGAGAGATTTATTGTTTGAGTCACAGGAATACGTCATAGTACTGCGAAAAGTAGATGTAGACAAATCCGTGGATTTGGAGTTGAGTAAAGGGCAAGTGACATCATTAGCACATTGGAGACAAGGTAGGGAATTGCTGGTCTACATGTGTGCATCTAGGACTAAAATGAACGAACGAATGAATGAACAAATGGACGAACGAAGGAACGAACGAACCAACCAACGAAACAACGAACGAACGGACGGACAGACAGACAGACAGACAGACAGACAGACAGACAGGCAGGCAGGCAGGAAGACAGACAGGCGGGCAGGCAGGCAGAGACACAGATAGGCTGGCAGAGAGACAGATAGAGAGACAGACAGGCCGGCAGGCAGGCAGAGAGACAGGCAGAGAGACAGGCAGAGAGACAGATAGGCAGGCAGTGAGACAGACAGGCGGAGAGACAGACAGGTCGGCAGGCAGGCAGAGATAGGCAGAGAGACAGACAGGCCGGTAGGCAGGCAGGCAGAGACACAGATAGGTCGGTAGGCAGGCAAAGAGACAGGCAGAGAGGCAGACAGGCCGGTAGGCAGGCAGAGAGACAGACAGGCCGGTAGGCAGGCAGGCAGAGACACAGATAGGTCGGTAGGCAGGCAAAGAGACAGGCAGAGAGGCAGACAGGCCGGTAGGCAGGCAGAGAGACAGACAGGCCGGTAGGCAGGCAGGCAGGCAGAGAGACAGGCAGAGAGGCAGACAGGCAGACAGACAGACAGAGAGACAGACAGGCCGGTAGGCAGGCAGGGAGAGAGACAGGCAGGCAGTGAGACAGGCAGAGAGACAGGCAGAGAGACAGACAGAGAGACAGACAGGCCGGCAGGCAGGCAGAGAGACAGACAGGCAGAGAGACAGACGGCCCGGTAGGCAGGCAGAGAGACAGGCAGGGAGACAGACAGGCCGGTAGGCAGGCAGGCAGACAGGCAGAGAGACAGACAGGCTGGTAGGCAGGCAGGCAGAGAGACAGGCAGGGAGACAGGCAGAGAGACAGACAGGCACAGAAACAGACAGGCAGAGAGACAGACAGGTGGGCAGGCGGGCAGGCAGACAGGCAGACAGACAGGCAGAGAGACAGACAGTCAGATGGGCAGACAGGCAGAGAGACAGACAGGCGGGCAGGCAGACAGACAGGCAGACAGGCAGACAGGCAGACAGACAGAGAGAGAGACAGACAGGCCGGTAGGCAGGCAGGGAGAGAGACAGGCAGGCAGTGAGACAGGCAGAGAGACAGGCAGAGAGACAGACAGAGAGACAGACAGGCCGGCAGGCAGGCAGAGAGACAGACAGGCAGAGAGACAGACGGCCCGGTAGGCAGGCAGAGAGACAGACAGACAGAGAGACAGACAGGCCGGTAGGCAGGCAGGCAGAGAGACAGGCAGGCCGGTAGGCAAGAAGGCAGGCCGGTAGGCAGGCAGGTAGAGAGACGGACAGGCAGAGAGACAGACAGGCCGGTAGGCAGGCAGGCAGAGATACGGACAGGCAGAGAGACAGACAGGCCGGCAGGCATGCAGACAGACAGGCTGGTAGGCAGGCAGGCAGAGAGACAGGCAGGCACAGAAACAGACAGGCAGAGAGACAGACAGGTGGGCAGGCGGGCAGGCAGACAGGCAGACAGACAGGCAGAGAGACAGACAGTCAGACGGGCAGACAGGCAGAGAGACAGACAGGCGGGCAGGCAGACAGACAGGCAGACAGACAGAGAGACAGACAGGCGGGCAGGCAGGCAGACAGATAGACAGGCAGAGAGACAGGCAGGCGGGCAGGCAGACAGGCAGGGAAACAGTCAGGCAGGCAGACAGACAGGCGGACAGGCAGGCAGACAGAGAGACAGGCAGGCGGCAGGCAGGCGGAGAGATATGCAGAGAGACAGACAGGCGGGTAGGCAGACAGGCAGAGAGACAGGCAGGCAGGCAGGCAAAGAGACAGGCAGGCAGGCAGACAGACAGGCAGAGAGACAGGCAGAGAGACAGGGAAGCCGGCAGGCAGGCAGGTAGGCAGGCAGGCAGGCAGACAGAGAGACAGCCAGACAGGCAGGGAGACAGACTGACAAATAAATAACATATATATATATCAATATATATTATATATATGATATATATTATATATCAACACTCTAATAGCGCATATTTTGGCGATTTACGGTTCCATTGTTGTGGAATCTTGATTCGTCGGAAAATAGTATCCTGGAAGTGAATCCCACATCACTTGCTACTCGCTCCAGCAACCATTCACAAAACGTCACTCGAGCTTCGAAATCTCTCCCGTGAAGCGGTTGGTGTTGGTGCAAACGGTAAGGATGAAATTTATTGGTGTTTAATATTCGCACTACAGAAGACTAACTGATGTTCACCTCCTGAGTAACCGCCCGTGTACTAGTATGCGGATTGTCCTTAGTGGCGTTCAAAACGGCTTCTGCATTAACGCCTGATGCGTGTCTATCAGGAGGTATTCTCGCAAGTGATGCTGTTACACGCAGACGCCTTTCGACATTCCGGAAGGTGTTTGCTGTTGGTTGTCGTCTATACGGATATCTCTCCCAAGGTAGATGCTGAGCTGCTGGTGTATTTGTTCTTGCTTCTCCACAGATCAAAGGCATATCTACGTACTCGTCTGTCGAGTACATAATGAAAGACTGGCACAAAATGTCGTGCGACAGCATACGTGTGGACAACGAAGGGGTCAGCATTCACAGCACACTACATCATGCCAGTTCAATGGGGCAGAAGTCATTATACCTGTTCTATTACAAAATGCAGACAACCAAAAACGATTTAAATTATGTCCTAAACCCTTAGGGACTTTATAATTAGATTATTGTGATTTCGGTTTCCAAGTTCTGATGAACATAAAAAAAAAATATTTACAATGCTGACACTCAAACCTGTGTCATTGGGGGTTACCGGAGAGGACACGTCACAATCCTATTCAGCATCCGGAAGCACTTACCGCCTTCAGTAGTACGACTTGTATGCCTGACCAATGCCACCTTGCGAGTTTTTGTGTTTGATTTAGCCTTTTAAGACAGCTTTAATTATTTGCTGGGCCTTTTAATATTATTACTTAAATTACAAAAGCTGTTATGCATAATAATTGAGATGCACTAGACGTAGTTCACATAAAAATGTGAATAAATTGATGTTTAATAATATGTCCGTTTTGACTGTACATGTCTATGATGGATGAGGCGTGTCTCTAAATTTTTCCTAATTTTCGGCAGCCAATCCCTGCTCTATGCACAAGAATCCACCATTTTCTTTTTAGCTGACGTTGTTAATGTACTCATACGATAGGTCCATTTTTTCCGAGGCGTTTACTGAATTACGTTGCTATGTATTCCTTAATAGAAACTTTGTAAAATCGGAAGGAAACCGGAATTCGCTCTCAGTAAACGAGTCGTATGTTTCTGAGGTGTACTTTAGCGAGGAGTACGTTCTGTCCCTTAAACCACTGCTGCTCTAAATTTTGCTCATTTCTCTCTTTAAGAACGTCAAGCAATACATTTTAGTAAAAGCAAAACTGGACTAAGGCGCACATGCCGTTTGATGGGTGGCCTACCTTCCAAAAAAATAGGCGCGGCTGACACCTGGTGTGTGTGTGTGTGTGTGTGTGTGTGTGTGTGTGTGTGTGTTTGTGTGTGTGTGTGTCTATATATATTATGGCAAATGAAATGCATATTTTGAGTTTCCTGGCTATAGCCTGTGTACTCCTATTTACGCTGGATGACTTTTGGATAAATCATAAACTGCAGATACCGCTAAAACACACAATTGATGTCCAAATAAATGTTTGTGTATAGTGAATCAATGCGGTGGTATTTCTTACTATTTGTATGCGTATCGGAAAACTTAAACTTTCGTCAAATGTAACATCGTTGTTTCTATTTAACTTCTCTACCTCGTATAGCAGAGGATACCAAAAATTCGATGTCGAGGTTTCACCCGAAATATTTGTTTTGAGGCACCCTGGTTCCAAGAAAAGCATTTATAGAAAACTGTGTGTGTGTTTGTGTGTGTGTGTGTGTGTGTGTGTGTGTGTATGTGTGTGGCGGTGTGTCTGTATGTCAGTCTGTGGACAGCATAACTCAAAAACGGGAAGTCGTTAAAAACCCAAGTTTAAGTTTAATGTCTTTCAAGAATGCGGCACGAAGAATTTGAAGAATATTGTTCCACTCTAAGCTACCCTTTAAATGAAAGATTTTTGAAAATTTTGATTTTCTTGAAAATGGCTCTAACGATTTTGATTAAAATGCCACATGTTTGAAATATAGTAATAAGGGTTTGTAAGTATGGTTAGTACAAGAGTAGAGAAAGTCATGTGAGTGCAACACATCAGATTTTGTGACATAAATTGTGTGATATAAAGGACTACGCTTTTTTGTGTCGTAAGATTTTGTGTGTCTCTTACAGCACGTTTTCACTTTAAAAAATTGTTTTGTGGTTAAGGACGTTGTCAACCGCCAGGCTCACATCAGCGTTGCCAGTGTGCTGTAATTGTATCCCGCAGGAGTTCTTTTACATGCCAGTAAATCTACTGACATGAAGCTGTCGTTTTTAAGCACACTTAAAAACCATCAGTTGGGGCCGGATTTGAACACGCGACCTTGAAATCAGTACGCCAGCATCTAACCAAATGAGCCACCCAGAGCGACAGCAGGACTTAAAAAGTACACAAAAGTCTGGTGAAGAGAATTTCAGGGGCTAGTGCCAGGATATTCAAGATAAGCATCTCTTTTGTCATGCGAGTAACTGACACGTTTGTTATTTTAATCAGAATCGTTGGAACCATTTTTGAGAAATAAATAACATAACTTTTTTTTTTTTATTTTAAAGGCAGTTTGTGCTAGAATGATTTAGTGTAGGCCTTCGTGTGTCATCCTTAGAAGACGGTATTTAATTCACTTTTGTTTTTTAGTTATGCCGGGCCACCACATTTGCGCCATAATGTATTGCTGTGTATGCATAATGCGTTTGCGCCAATAATTCTGAATTAATATGTGTATTTTTGTTCTGAGGTTGGCCACGTTAACATGGTGAGACATATTTTATGATTGAACGAACTAAAATGTTAAACGAAACAATTTTCCGTCCCGCTTGCACACTGCGGACTGACACGCGTATAATGCGCGTGGTGTGGTTAAAAATAGTCATAACATTTTTAAAATGCGTGTGTGGTTAACAAATTACTGTCACACCATTTTAAAAATTAAAATGATTAAAATTGTCAAAACTTCTTGATTAAAATTTCTGCTGTCAGGTTCTCATGCAGGGGTACATTCAAATGGTAAATGTGTTTTACATAAGCGATACGTGATAATTGTCTTTCTCTGCATTTCTTTAAGTAATTTTCTATTTTATTTTCTTTGTTTTGTATTTTGATTCCTATAGTGGGTTCCAGGTGCATGCCGTTAATTTTCAGATATGTTTTAAAACTGAAATGAATTTTTATATGTCTGGATGTGAGCTGTGAAACAAGTCGTTGAATTTTCTGTGAAATGCCTCACATGCGTTTGCAGTGTGAGTGGCTTCAGACGATAGCTCGGCTCATACTGTAGGATTAAACTTGCCCTCCTCAAATATATAATAATTAACAAGGTAGTCGCTGAATTATATCTTATATCTTTTGGCGTAACAGCTTATTAGTCATATCAAATACAAAACAATCACCTACTTCATGTGGAGGCAAATAAGACCAACCAAAACAATGTTTAAATCACTTATCGGCTTCAGACGAATTGTTTTTGAACACACTTGCTTTGTAGTTTACGCCGCCATGCCTGGCCGAGATGAAACCTACAACCCAATAGTCGAGTTGTGTCACTCCAAGTTGACTTAATTGCTTCATGTATAGCAACCTCGAAATCTGCTACTGTTTTCTTAAGTTGAAGTTTCAACCCTAAAAACTCGAACTTTTGAACTATGGAACGAAGCACAAAGGAATACATGTCTACGTTTTTGTTTGCCAGTAAACAAAAAACTGCTGGAATGTAATACCGATTGTGAAGCAAATTCAATTTAAATACCTGCGTAAAATATTTTGTGCTACATCTGAAAGTTTTATCTACGTCAGGCGTGTCAAACAACACTCGCCAGGTGTGAACATATTCCCCTATTTTCCCTCCCTTCAAATCGGAAAACGAGAAAAACAAAGCGAAAACCGGTTCTACTAGCGCGTGCTACTGCACTTAAGGAGGGGTGGACTCCTCTCTTCACACCTTCGGAGTGATGTTTTCTACGTAAAGCGCTTGTGCTTCACATAAATATTACAAACTGCTTTAACATCCAAAAATAATCAAATTTTGTTCGTGATCATTGAGTAGCACAAAATCTTCGTTAGTAGAGGACATTGGTTGCACTTAAGTTACAGCTTCGTGAACTTCAAGTATGTTTTTAGGTAGTTTCGGTATACGGTCACATCGCTCTCTGTAGATTGCTTCTCGTAATAGTTTAATATCACTGAAATGTAAGACACATTAGCACAAGTCTCTGGAGTTTCATTCAATGTTGTAGTTATTATAATGCCTGGTTTTTCACTAACTCACTAGCCACTTTCATTTTACAGGACACACGTACTTTTTGCCGTACGATATTTCTTTCGTTACAGTGGTTAGTATGGCCTCCTATAGTTTTCGTACACATGTTTAATGGTTTAACGTTATTTTGGCAGGAAAGTTCTTCACTGTGTAACGCCAACGTATACGTCCATCTATATATGTATACGCCTTACGAAACTTGAACTTATCATATACAAGAAAGTCCTGTCCTCTGTTGCTGCCCGTTTCGACTACTTCCATGACAACCTTTACTGTTCATTAGTATATCTCACAATGGGTATGTTCTCCCACTCAATGTGGCTACTACTGAAACAAAACACGACAGCTAAGTACTAGTCGATTTATTGTACTACCAACTTAAGAAACATAAAAGTTCTAAGCCAAACATTCAGTAGGCGCAAATACATATCCCTTAAGAATAAACGTACTTCCCATATATTAAATCTGGCGCAAATCCACTATGCTATTTACACGGTTATGCTATTTACAGTCGCATCATTTTTGCTTTCAAAAATGCCTTTTTTTTATTCAGGGGCTCTCAAAACTTGAAACTAGCATTCCTAGTGAAATCTCGTTATTCAATATATATTTGTTATGAAATGTCCATGTTGAATTTGTTGGTGGATTGTTATACTGTCTAATCTTATTACAAGAAGCAGGCTACTAAATTGAAAGTACCCCAGATTGTATAGAAACAAGCGCATGTGGAGAATATGTTGCCTAGATAATATTTGATGGATGTATCAGAATGAGGGAGAGCAGAAGAATGTGAGTGTACTCCAGTGCGGTGCAGGGGGCACGTTAACGATTGTGGCGGGATGGAAAGGGATGGATCAATGAGAATCACCCCCGACTCATCATAATCATAGCTTCTATTCACTTTACTGGCTGCAGTCACGCACCGTGTCTGCCAGGCACCAAACGCTTCGCAACGCTCTAATTCTGCATTACAAGCCGTTCCCCACAGGTGCAGTAATATTACTCCCTAAAAGGTCAAAGAAGCCAAAAATTACACTTTTTAACAATTAACATTTGATCTTTAATATATATATGTATATAATGATTGTAAACACGTCTTCTTCTCCTCCTCCTACTCCTCCAGGGACGAACCATTGCTGTTCCCATTCCGAAGCTAATTACATCCTTCCATCTTGTTCTTGAGCGACCCAGGTCACGTTTCCAAACGGGTTGATGAAAGTATACTTGCCATGGTCTTTGTATGGCCATTTTGTCTCCATGAAATTGCCAATGTTTCTGTGTATAGTTTCATCAGTTATATCCTTTATTTTGCATGATTCCCTTATTTCACTGCTTTCGTTTGTATCTCAATTGTTACATTTTCAACTTATATGTGAAATCTAATTTATGCTTTTACTTGCTTCTTGTTTCTTCCGAATGGTGAGGGAAAGCATCGAAATATTTAAAGAAAAGAGCAGTCTGAACCGTGACACAGGCAAACCAGTCAACACGACATGGAAGACCCCATTAGCAGGTGAACTTGCTATTGTAGGAGAAGGAACCAATAGGATTATGAATGGGACGGGACAATGACGCCAATCACAGTAGGCAGCGACTAATTGGATTATTTTTTGCAGTCGCCCATTGAAGAAGCCGAACATAGTTTTTTCAGCGAAACGTTGGCATAATTTCTATTTCTTAAATAAGCCAACAAGACACCGCCCATATCGGCAACAAGAAAGAAGTAAAGGACAAAGGCCGTGGAAGTCTACGTAATCATCTAATTTATGCCATTTCCATTCGCTTCCAATGCTGGGCACTTAGGATCCTATTTCACTACCAAAGTAACATAGCTTTTGATAGAGTATTACGGCCGTAGTTTATTTCTTCAAAACTGTTTCCTTATAACCCCATTTACCCTGTTGTATTTCTGTAAATGTTCCTGTAAATCTCAGTTCTATTCATTTTATAATTTTACAATTACACCCCAGATGTTTGAAAACGATTACCTCATGCATCGCCAAACATGTACTCAATGAGGCCTCGCAACTCTGACGTGTCAGGGGCAGCGCTTACTCTGTCTCCCCCTCCCTCGCAGCCTTAACTGGCACTGCATTCAAACCGATCACGGGCGGACTGTCCTACAATATTTAGCTGCCCTTCTAAACATATCTGTCAAAGTGTAATTTAATACTAAGACTTAAAGATAAATTTCTTTATTTATAACTTTGAAGAATATTAGTTTATTTAACTTAGTCTTATTATATTCATAGAATTAGAGCACATCTAGTTATTCCTGGTCTATTAAATTTGATATCTAGAATAGCACTTTGATGATTTCTTCTCTTATCATGTAAGGAACGTAATGTGTTTGTTGTGATCTAAAGTTCAAAAAGGCACTCATCAATGGAACATCAAGCGGCATTATGATACATGTCATAAGATCACCATACAATTGTAGACAAGCATGTATTCATAAATTTACACCACGATTTAAAGTAGCATAACACTGATGTAGTGTCCTTTATTCATTTTCTTTCTTTTTTTTTTTTTTTCAGGTCTAGATTGGACTAACCAGCTGCAACGGCTCAAAGAGCAGTATTCAGATAATACACCTAATATTAATTCAAATATTACAACTGATAGACAACTTCACGCCAGCTATGCTGTTGCTTTGGAGATTACTCAGTCACTGAGGTGTTTTAGTGATGGAGATTTCACAATGTGAGAGTAAAGTTGCCAACATAATTTGCCCTGAATAATATGATATTTTTAGTAATATTGCATTATCACCACGAACCATACAGAGAAGAATACATAAAATAGCAGAAATAACCGAAAAAAGACTACAAACCGAGGTCCATGAATTTATAGCCGTTTCTCTCGCGTTGGATGAAAGCACTGACATTGTTGACACAGCACAATTGGTAATTTTCACTCGTGGAGTTACTAACAACCTCTCGATACAAGAATATATGCTTGAAGTCATTCCACTTAGGGAACATACAACAGGGACAGAATTATTTCAAGCATTTAAGAAATGTGTAGAAGAAAAGAAACTGAATCTAAAAACATTTTCTATCACGATTAGCAGATGATAATTTGCGTGCTATACTGAGAGTGGCTACTTGTGATATATCACTAAATTTGCATGGTACATTGCAAATAGAAGTGAATTGAAATATATTGCTCAAATATCTAGGCCTACCTAAAGTATTGTAGACCAAAATAGCTGGATTCAAGTATATGTACTATTCCTTATTGTACTCTGTAGCGAGCGAGTCCACCACTGACTCTGAACGAAGGTCAATGCCACCCCCTGTTCTACATTACGTCATGTGCATTGCGGGTTGCATGTTGAGACGTCATACTGATAGCTCATTGAGTACATGTTTGCCGATGTCTGGATTATCTGTTATATATTATGTCCGTTTATTATTATGTTTGTTCTGGTCATAGTTTTTTCTCCATTGTTAACACTTTCGGTTAATTACAAAATATCTGCATGTTGTATTCTTTTAATATATTATTTAGTTCTACTATATTATACAGGAGGTCATCTCCTTGAGTAGCCAGATCCGGTCATCCGCAACCAGTGTAGTTTGTGGGCACAATACTTATATTATAAACATATTCATTTCTCTATCACGAATCCAATAGATAGATAAGGTATTGTATTTCCCCAAAACTTGATATTGAGATTTCACGGAAAATAAACGTTTTGAGGCCCCTGAATATAAACAAATCACTTATAGATAAAGTCAGCGCGCGTGTGTGTATCTGGTAACTGCCTCTCATCGCTCGTCTTCGTTCATAAGCAGGAGGAGCAGAACAGTCCTTTTTTAACTTTCTTTTCAATTTGCTTTTAATAATAATGATGATGATGACGACGATGATGATTAAACCACGGCAACAACAGCAAAGATATCTGCTTACGTGAAAAACGGATCAGTTGGGCCACTGGTGTGCATAGGTGTATATCGGCTGTCCCAAAATTATACCGACAAACTTTGAGGGCTGATAGATAGCATTATTTTAAACACGTTTAGTTAAAGACAGTTTTTTTTTTTTTTGCGGTGCTTCTTTTAAGCGCTAGACGAGTTAACATCATAGATTACTGCCATTCACCCACTTGAAGTAGATATTTACACCAAATTAACAAAACAAATTAGTAAGAGGTTGAATCAGAAACTGAAAAATTCAGTGCCACAGTCTCCCTTGTGGTTAACCGGGAAAGAGTACGAATCAGCTGGGGAATTTAATGTGGTACTGGCAAGTCGGCCATGGTAGTTCAGTGGCTAAAGCAGCCGCTCGATAAGCGGAAGATCCGTGGTTCATATCCCGGTTATGGCATTGAACTTTTCAGTTTCTGATTCAACCTCTCAAATATTACCCACACACGGTTTGTGTGTTTAAAAACAGCAGCAGTAAGCTTGTTGGCATAAATAAATAAAGCAAATTAGTATTGCATTTATCTTAGTAAGTCATACAATCTTAATCCAAGAAACAAACACAGAACACATAAGCAAAACCCAAACATTTCATTGTTTACAGTTAATCAGAGCTTTACTATTCAAAATTAGACCAATAAACGTTTAAACCAGGAAATAGCTGGTGTCTTTGTGAGAGTACGGCAGAATAGGATACGCCGATGCACTCTTTGTATTAATCGCAATGGACGTGCCTTCCAACATTTACTTTGAATAGTAACGCTGTGATTAATAGTAAACAATGAGATGTTTGTGTTTTGTTTATGTGTTCCGTGATTGTTTTATAGATTAAGGTTGTGATTATTAAGATAAATGTAATACTAATTTTCATTGTTGATTTTTCCGTAAATACTTAAAATGTGTGGGAGGCAATAATCTATGACATTAACTCGTCTAGCGCTTAAACGAAGCACCGCAGCAAAAAACTTTCCTTAACAAAAAGTGTATAAAATAATACTATCTATCAGCTCCCTAAGGTTGTTGGTCTAATTTGGGACACCCTATGTACGTATATAGGCATATGTATGTAGCACACTATACCCTCTTATGTGCTGGCACGGGCATGACTGACAAAAAAGAAGGTCCTGTTGCTGATGCTATTTTTATATAGCTTCCACAAACTATTCTTACAACAGCTGATTGTCTACCTCTTTAGTGTGTATACAGCGTGTCTCCTCACATTCAAAAGTCCCGAGTTCGAATCTTGGTCAGGGCGGGTTATTTGAAGAAGATTTTTCTCCTTATCCTGAAAGATGAATATCGTGTAACTTTAAGCTCTGCAGGCCCCAGGCTTATTTGAGCTCAATTTTTCCTATATCATCGTCAGATATGACGTAAACGGTTAAAGGACGTTAGGCATTAAAATAGTTTCTTCTTTGTTGCACGTACAGGAAGAACGTAAAAGGTTTAAGTGATTTTCAAATCTATCGTTTGTGATGCCTTTGAAATTATTTTCTCTTTGTATGATCACAAGAAAGAAAGAGTAGCCACTCAACGATTTAAAAACTATGAAGTATTTTACAATTTAAACCAGTAATAAAGAATATCTCGGAATTGTTAATGGCACAAAAAATCTCTTACACACAAATTACCCATTATTTACTAGCAAGTTTTACTGTATCTCTTTACCGATTATAAGCTATACAAAATTCAATACAAGTGAAGAGGATTTTACAGATTATTCCAAAAAAGTTTATACATAAATTGTATTTGTTATGCAAATCTAATAAAAATTTGACAGTTTCATCAAAATATGTAGTGTCATCTTTGAAAAAAATTAAAAAAGATGAAAAATGTTCTATGGAAAAAGAGTTTCTTGGGGTAAGGAATATGCGGATTTTCTTGAAAATCTCAAGTGCCGCATACTTGCAAGAACTTTGAGCTTAAATTCCAAGTTCGGTATTTCACGGACTTTTTTCTTTTTGGATTATGCAGTTCACGCACACACACACACACACACACACACACACACACACACACACACACACACACACACACACACACACACACACACACACACACACACACACACACGCTCACACATATACACCAGAAGGCGCGGATATTTTCTCTAAAATCTGGATTTCTTAACGCTTTTGGATTGAAAGTGTCTCAAAATGAGTATTTGCGCTGAAATCTTCTATCGATATTTTGGGTGGAATTCAATACTTCCTCCTATAGTAAAGAAGTAGAGAAATGCCACTTTCAAAAAAGAGAAGGAAAAAAAAGGCTGCCATTCCAAGGGTTATAACACCATCAGTTCTCACTCTTCAGTAACACCACTGGTGCTGAGAGTGTTCCAGTAATTAAAATAAACGATATGGGAACAAGCATAAGTTTGAAATCTGAATTAAATAACACACGGAAATTGACATCCCAATTCAATAACCCAGGAAAAATTACAGCAATCTTGTATAAGGTAGCATAATTACAATCACCTGTTTAATCTTTATGAAGCCATGTGATAATTTTATTACCTTTTATTCCAACCAAAATCGCACAACTTAAATAAAGTACGCTGAATAACACATGTTTTAACGAGAACCTTTTTGGAAGCATTGCGATAGCTGAATCCAAGCACAGATTATAAAAATTAACATTTCGCTAATGACCTAGTTGTTCATGGGACCTAAAATAAAGACAGCAAAAGATTGGATGCAGGAGAAAAAGCTATCAGTTAATTAGTTTTTGAGCACAATGCTTTAAAACTATACATTAGGTTCAATTATAACTGATGAATAAAGGAATAAATGAGACATTACTTTGGCTGAAAAGCGTTCGCGAGTAATTACAAACAGTAATCGGATTGGAGTTCTTGATGTTATCAATAACTCTGCGAGTAAAACACGAGCAGATTAATCTAGAAAAAATAAAAATTCGAGTGAAATTAAATTAACAATGTCTTAATTAAAAATAATTGTATAAAGATAACAAGAAATAAATACAATAAAATAGGTTTATTGATCAAACAGCTTCCATATACTGTTTACATTCCTCTTTGTAGTGTTTAGTGATGTGCTAACTTTGAATAACTATAGAAAATTAAATTACAATTGTAAACACATTAAGAGATGCTAGGGCGGTGATGAAAATGGATGAATGCTAGGGAAGTCATAAAAATGTGGAATAAGCAGCCATGATTGTTTCAAACACGTCTCGTAACATCGTATTAGTAAAAATAGTATGACGTAATAGGAGTTCGATAGTCAGATGGAACACCCGATATGACTAACGAAGGTAAACTGGTCTCTAAAGTGAAACTTTTTCAACATGAGAGAATTTGATGGCACAGAAGTGTATACATACGTTGAAGATGATTGATTTCTAAAAAATTATATGGCACAAATTAAACATTTTATTGAGAACAATGTGGTTCCTATGGTGAGGTTTTATCTATTTTTCAATATCTAAAAACGGAATAATGATCCGCACCTCCTGTTTCTGCTGGAGAATTTTCAGTCCCAACAGGCGGACAAATATATGAAGCATCAAAGGGGATCCACCTTCTTTCCATCTGGAACAGAGATAGTGTGAGCCGAAAGTCTAAACATGATTGATTTTACCCCTCTGGGGGAAGATAGCGACCCGTCAGATGACATGATGGAGTTCCGCGACACTTGAGCACCTGCATGTTGAGTTGGACATGCAAACGTCTCTTAACGTGGGCTCGAGCACGTTGTTCTCAAAATACACTTTGTGAAATAAGAATTGTTGTGTTAGATGAAACACCGTGAATGAATACGAGTCACGTACTCAATTAATGGTTAGTGGAAAGTAGGAGCAGATTAGTGTCTCAGGATGTACCAAACAATATAATTCAGCTTTGTTCACCCTTAGTCACTGTTGTTGTTAATTACTGTAATGAGATCATACTGTACGAGTTAGAAATTAAACAATTTTGTGCATTTGCACCGAAGGAATTTAGTAATGATGAAGTAAATTGTTACAGTGTTTGGAGTGTATCAAAACGCTGTTGTAATAGACGGATTCTTATAGTTTTAGACAGTCAGGCAGATCTGAAGACCCTCGATAACAACTTACTAAATGCAAGCTGGTCTTAGAATGCCGTGAGCATCCACAATTCAGTTCAGCTGAAGTGGATGCTGGGGCAGGTGGGGATTCTGGGCAACGAACTAGCAGCCGAAGTTGCTTAAGAAGTGACCTGAACCAGCACTGGGACTATTTGGGACTAGTTGCTTAGAGAATATGAGAATTACTGGAGCACATCTGTAGGGTTCAAAGCTCTCATTTGGAGAATCAACAGAAGTAGGTCACGATAACTACTAAAATTAAGCAGGAAGAAATCTCATGGGCAAGAGGCTTCTTTATATGACACTGTTCTATTATAGGGCACCTGCACAGAATGGGACAATAAGTGAAATCGTGCCTGAAAGAGACAGCTACCCATCTCTGGTGCGAGTGTTCAGTACTTGGTCAACAAACAGCCTTTATTTTTGGGAAAACACTTCCAAAAGTGAAGAAACTTCATCTATCACGGTTTTAGAATCCCATTCAGTTCACTGTGAACATTAGCGTTCTGGTTCGATTAAAATAAGTCTAGGGGCGCACAATAGAACTGCAAAGGATGCAGTGTTGTCCCCATATCATACTCGTATGTAATGGTTAGACATGGGAGAAAATATCACATGGATGTTACGTTGATTACGCATCCACCGTAGAGAGCGGGGGATGTGATTGGCATGTAATCAAAAGAGGTAGGAAGGTCACTGTCAATAACGTACTGTGCACTTCACGCCAGTTCTACTTTGTCATTGGAAGAGACTGCACACCCTCGCATACGACCCCCCCCCCCCCCCGTGACGTGAAAGTTCTATAGATCAGTTATGCTTACGCAGAGATCATTACCACTGAGAGTTTCCCCCATGTCTGGTAATGGTGAAATAACGATGCCCAGTCTTAACTTGTGCTCAGATTATTCACTTCTGTTAAGGCACTCTGCGTCCATGAAGAGGTAGTTACAAAATAAACATTCATATTGCGTTATAAACCCCTACCGCAACAACCCTGATGGACCAAGGCTTACCGCCCGACCTCTGCCCACTACAGGCGTCATGAGTTGGGTGCAGTACTGGAGGGTGGTACGTGGTCAGTGCCCCGAGCCCTCCTGGCCTGTAATTCGGTCTTAGCAACCAGGGGCCGCTATTCTTTATCAAATAGCTCCTCACTTAGCCTCTCAGGGACCTAGTGAGGCTGAGTGCACCCCGTGCCAGAGCTCCCAGCGGGGGAAAAATCCTCAAGCCGGTACCGGGATCGAACCCGGGTCATCCGCGCTAGAGGCAGGCGTGCTACCACTGCGCTATGGAGGAGGCTTACACATTGTTATGCTCGTGCTAAGTTTGTATGCAAATTACGGCGTTCAGCATAAGAACATTTTTATTTACTCTACAACCTACCTGTAGTGGAGAAGATTAAGTATTGTATTCCACCCAAGAATTACACGTCAACATTTCACGGAAATACATTATTTGAGGTACCCTGAATACAAAAATAAAACATTAATAAAAGATATCGGTGCGTGTGCTTGTAGAAAGCCTAAATCAAAAACAAAGGATCCGACAATATCGAACTTGATATTTAGTTCAATATCTTCCAAGAATGCCACACCCAAAATTACTCTTTACTAGGAAGAGTTTTGGATTTTCTGAAAAAAAGGATTTTGATTACAATACCATAACGCTATGATATTTACATAACAATATATTTATCTTGAATGTTATGTCTGGGAATAACCCTGTTCTTTCGGAAGGATATTTATAAATATAATTTTGTATACGTGATAAACCGCAAGAGGTTGGACGAAAACGCACTACATAATTAAAATCTTTGAAGCACACATTTTATTTCAAGTAAGTTTTTTGTAGCATCAGGCATGTCTGAGATGTACCTACGTGGTTGTTTGAAGTTTCAGTATATTTGTCATGTTTTTGAACTGCTATTGCTTTCCGGTTTGTTTCTGGTGATATCCTAGGAAGAGTGCGGAATTTCTAGGCTAGCATATAACTACCCAGTTTTTAAAATACCATCTGGCCATAGACTGAGTTTCCTCTGTCTCCCTCGTAACCTCAAACAAATAAGTAATTAATATATTTCTGTAAAGGCTTATCTTGATAGACGTGAAGTAGATACAAAAATAAACCTTCCAAGGAATAGTTTGTAGAAGCTACATTAAAATAAATGATAGCAGGTAGAGAGTGTCAGGCGAATGTAACATGGATTTTTGTTTTTTTTTCATAATAACTTACACGTTGCTAAGGGTATGCATCTTCATCGCTTAAGGCAGATTATAAATCGTGGAATAAAACTGTAATAATACATTTGCTCTGAGCAATAGATTTGCCGTAAAAGAAAGGTTTACGTTTGACGTACATACTTCACATCTTTAAGCGGTGATGTGTTTGAGTATCAAAATGTACCTAAAGTAGTAACAAGTTTAAAAGAAATCTAACGAATTTGTTACCTGTACTTTTTATTGGGTAAAATCCGCTGATTTCAAATACTTAACAACAGAAGTCTCCACACAGTTGTAAATTTTGTTGTATAGTATTCGATACATCCAGTGTATTTATACAGTCATGAACATCAGTCGTTGCTATGGACCAGGTATGCGCATTCTTGATCACGGGTCTCATTGCGTGTCAAGCAAATTTCACATCTTCCCTTCTCGTTTGCTGTTTACAACACACGAGCGGTCTTCTAACCCAGTGTTAAAACACTACGCAATTACGAGACGCATCTATAAGAGTGGGTCGGGTATTTAGGGAAGACTGGGCTCTTTCATATTTGGTAGCACATAAAGGTGCTGCAATGCAGAGAGAGAGAGAGAGAGAGAGAGAGAGAGAGAGAGAGAGAGAGAGAGAGTATGTGTGTATGTGTGGGTGTGGGAACTGAGCGTTCCCCAAATGCAGGCTGGAATAAATAGATCTGTTAAACAACAAACGGATATAAATACCCACATAACTGAAATTTTGAAAAATACAAATTACCTTTAAAGTTGCAACTATATTAAGTACTACCTGAAAAGGAAACGGCCCTTACCTAAAATAAAGGAATTTGTGTATTAGAGTATGCTAGTTGCGCACTCTATAAATCATTTTTCAATATAGCTAGTGGAACTTCAATAGCACAGACGGGCACTGCTTTAATAAATGCATTTTTTTAAATTATATTTTCGGCAAAATGTTACAAAATTCGTGGGTCAGCACCCCTGGCAACAAGGTCGTGTGAAGCAGAATTATATTTATTTACTAAAAAGACTAAGTATGGTGTATTGTTTGTTCATGTTCTTATTGAATGAATAATAAAGAATAAAGTGCTTGATTTTGTTTCGTCACTTAACAGATGCCTTGCATTTTACTAAATAGGCATTTCTAACTTTTCAAAATTAAGAACCATTATCTCATGGGTCCGACAGAGAGCCGTAAAATGGAAATGGACTTGTCATTTGTCACAATATAATAATGAAGAAAGCTGGGAAATAGAACTCGTTACAATAAAACACGCACTGCAATAAATAAGAACAAACATAACACAACGTTAAATCTTATTACAGTGCATGGGGTGAGGGAGTGTGTGGGGTTTAAGGGCCCGTCAACAACGAGATCATTCAGCACATGGATGTGCTGTATTACATTACCTAAAAGATGCTGAAGAAAAGAAGCAAATTCGTAAATGAATAATTGTATAAAATAGCATAAATCTACACAAGAGTATTGGCATGACAAGATGGATTTAGCTCCTTTCATTCCTCCTGTTATTAGCTTTCTCAGACCAGAAATTTATCGATCTGCTCCCTGATATATACTTCCACTGCTAGTAGCACAAAAATACATGTAAGCCTCAAGCGAAGTCTACCAGTTCATGACTTGACACCAGAGTTACAGGTGCTGCAAGAGGCAGAACCGAGTGGGGTGGAGTGGGTATACATGCGGTTGCAAAGGGGGGAAAATAACCTTGAGTAGACTGATAGAAATGAAAACACTATATTAGCCAGTATTATGCACAATACACCAAGTATACGTCACGTGAGCCCCTGGCCAAGAAGTTTTGCTTCTATTTTGATTTATTTTTTATTAACTTACTCCGATTTCAACTTTGACCGTACTTCCAATGAACCCTTCCCGTGTGCTGCGCAGTTGTTTGTTTCCTTTACTTCAGTCGGTTCTAAATATTCCCTCATACACATTTACCTGACTCACCTTCCAAATGTAGCTTACCCCTGTGGTTTCTAAACCCTTCTTCAATTTTAATGCACATGCCAAATTCCCTTCCATTCTCAACTATGCATGATAGCATACTGCCAAAATTAGAGATTGAACTACATTCTCGAGAAAGGGTTAAATTACAAAGAAAGCGAAGTTCCATATAAGATCTGTGAAATAGCGTAAAAACCATTTATCCAGAAATCTGTCTAATTTCCCACACGATAAAAATAAGTTCAGAAAAGGAGATTGAGAAAATAATGTTTGGAAACAGTAATAAACGCACGAGTAGCTCGAGGTTTACAATACTACTGTTTTAAAAAATACAGTAGTGCTACATTAGACTGTCAAACTTTATGTCAGTAAAACTATCATTTAAAAAGAAAACTATGGTGCTGGGTTACATTTGCTTTGCATTAGGGATAGTGTATGTTAGATTTTATTGTACATTGCCCATACATGTCTTGTGTTTAAAAATACCAGCACTCAGCTTGTTAGCATAAATAAATAATAATTTATTGTGTTTCCTCAGATACAAAAATAAGGTTGATACAGAGGGAAGTCTATTGGCGACAGTCAAAACTTACACAATTTATCGTACAGACCATTCATATACACACAGTTTTATTAAATTTAGGTATATTTTGTCTACAAATGCCACTGGGGGTGGACAATTAGTGGTGGGCAAAACGCCCGTTTTTTCTCTCTCTTATGTAATGGATGGAAAGTGTTAGTATTGCCAGACTTCTTGCACGAGTGCCGTTCACAATGTCCGTCCAGTTTCCTGTGTAGCTTTACTCGTACTGATAGTTTGTTATTTCTGAGTAACACAAGAAACTTTGAGGATAGAGAATGACATCATGGACATAAATTACAAAATATATAGTGAGGTTCCTGAGTGAAACTTTTGAGGTCAACATTAAAGTATGAACCTCTACGTTATTAGGTAATGGAGTATTACCAATGCATTTACTAATTAAAAAAATATTGTTTTTAGATTAAAACTATGTCACAACGCTTTGTACTGGTTATTAAGGGAAAGTAAAAACTATAAACACGGAATAATACTTTATAGTACTTTTACCCTTACAAAAGCGAAAAAAAAATAAATAAATAAAATAAAATAAAGGAAAAAAGGAGGGAAGAGAAAAAAGCATACACAGGCCATTAGCAGTATATGTAAATGCAGAAAAATGATGATTTGTGCCTTATGATGTATTCACTTGGGTATATCAGTTGTTTCTTCTCTTCCTCTAACAGTTTTCCCACAAAACATTCACATAGTTTTCTACCTGATGTTTTCTGCACGGTCGTAACAGCCGTCGGACGAACAACGCCTGTCAGATAGACTGTGCGTTTTGCTTTACAGCTCAATACGTGACCTACTGGTCTAGGTAATGTGAGGTCAAGGCCTTGCCGAAAACATTTGAACTCAGTTCCGATACAGCATCTGTTACCGCGTTACAGCATTCGTTCTGCCTATCCTGCGTCACGTCTGCCGTGCCACGCCTACTTGGAGGTACTAACCAACCTGATAACACACTTCCCTTTATAAGTAAAATTAAAAGTCCTCAAATGAAGCAAATGTTGATGTAATTGTGTTCATTATACCGACCTCAATTAGCAGTACAGATATCTGCATTTATACCTCCAAAAGCCTTTATATAGATGACACAGAAGGTTAGATACGTAACTTACGCCATTTAGCAGCAAGTTAAACAAGACAGCGACTGTACAACCAAGGTTAACTGTCCAGCATACGCTTAATGAGGCGTATCAAGAAACCATAGGTTTCCGTGGTGGTATGACCTAGATGTTGAAGGGACGTTAATGGCTTTGTTGCCACATCCATGGAACTACTCCACTGTTTTCTTATATTTTGAATAAATCAAGCGTGTAGGTGCATCAATAAATATATGGCATTAAAGCATACATTTACAAAGAAAATTCATAAAGGGTGTATGGCTTCGCCTTTTGCTGTTAATTCAGCATAAAACCTGATTACTACATTACTTTTTTCCCTTTCAGTATGTACTTATATTGTTAAATGTTTGTTAATATGTAAGTAATAATTGTAAAGCATGAAAAAACACAGACTGTTACTCACTAGGAGCACGTATCGGCTGAAATTATATCCCTTCTGTTCGTGATAGCATAGCGACTATTCACCACCGAGATCAAAGTTTTCTATGTAAGTTTGCGTATTCCTCAGGCATTTTCAATATGCGGACTACATTTTGCTTATAATTTATAGCTCACAGTTCTTCACCTCGGAAAATAACACTTGCGCATGAACGTTGTTAACCAGATTATTAGCGCTTACAAATTTGATGTAAGTATATTCACTATGAAGCTGCTTATTTCCCTGCAGTACAGTGACGAAGTAGCGTCTAGAATAGACTTCGGACAGGTTCCTCTTCTCCCATTCCTACCCTTCCCACTCCCAGCCTTATCATTACCGTTTCTTCCTTTTCTGAGCTGCAAGCCCTCCAGGTCTAACACCATTTTCTTTTCTTCAGGTCTGAGACTGCATGGAATATCGTCTATCATTTATTCTGCATACGTCTTCTGCACCTTCGACCCGTTAACTTTTACCTCTGACATCTCAAATTCCAACATCTTCATCCTTTTGCCTTATGGATATCTTGAAACACTTGCTATCGAAAGAATTCCATATTTCATTTCTGCTCTTCCGAGACAGCTATAACCAACATCTTCAGAGACATCACAACATATTCTTAACATGCTATGTATTTTGATCATGAGAAGAAAACGTAAATAAAGCTTCCAAGTAAATTAACTCATATAAGAGTTTATTTAGATCACTAGCAGGGTGTTTTAATCCCCGTGATCACAAGAATTGCCCTCCAGGGGTTTCTAAAAATAGAATTTGACATGTTTACCTGGTATAATTTAATTTTATGGATATTAAACATTTAATGTTTCATATAACACTTGATGTAGATACATTTTATGTTAATGATTGAACGTTTTGGGAAAATGGGTTATGTGAGTATGTACAATTGGCTACCATGAAGCAAATAATTGCATTTTTAAATGTGTACGTGTGCGTTTGTGTACAGCATAACTAAATGCAATATGATGAAATAATTTCGTACTTAACTCCAAAAACTTTCAAGCATGCAATAGGATGAGCTTCATGAAATTCCCAGTACCTCAATTTATTGTTCACAGGGATATCTTTATCGTTTTTTTAACTGTTTCAAAGCAGAGCAGAACACTGCAGTGATGGACTAAACTGTGTAGTTGACCATGGATAAGACATGCATTATCTGTTTGCATAACTCAGTATCTACATATATGTGTGCAATGTTTAAAGACAACGCCAGGTATATTGAAATTCACGTCTTGCTTCACCTATTGAGTGACATTGAAGGGAACTCTTGATGCGGTTTCCATGTCGCACGTTTACAGCTTAATTGGAAGTGGAACGACTCTTCAGTTCTACCCCATTTACACTGAATTGCATTCAGTCGATATATGTTTACTTATTCACGAAAGTCTTGCTCAAGTAGTCTGCTAGTCTAGTAAATAGTCGTCTGAACTGGTTCGCCATTCGTAATGTATCTCATACATCAACCTGCTAAGGAGGTGCTACCTCCGGGAAGCTCTCAGAACTTGGAGCGGAAATTTATATACATCACCCGAGAAAGTATGCGTCCTCACTTTAGAAAAGATTTAGCATCTGAACTTACGAACCAAACGCTACCATTTTAATATGCAGAAGGAACCAATGATATTTGAATTCACGTGTTCGTGCGATTTTCTGGGTATTTATTTCTTTTATTTTATTTACTCACTCACATACTTACTTACCCACTTACTCTCTTATTCACTGACCGAGCGACCGACCGACCCGACCGACCCGACCGACCCGACCGACCCGACCGACCCGACCGACCCGACCGACCCGACCGACCCGAACGACCCGAACGACCCGACCGACCCGACCGACCCGACCGACCCGACCGACCCGACCGACCCGACCGACCCGACCGACCCGACCGACCCGACCGACCCGACCGACCCGACCGACCCGACCGACCCGACCGACCCGACCGACCCGACCGACCCGACCGACCCGACCGACCCGACCGACCCGACCGACCCGACCGACCCGACCGACCCGACCGACCCGACCGACCCGACCGACCCGACCGACCCGACCGACCCGACCGACCCGACCGACCCGACCGACCCGACCGACCCGACCGACCCGACCGACCCGACCGACCCGACAGACCCGACCGACCCGACCGACCCGACCGACCCGACCGACCCGACCGACCCGACCGACCCGACCGACCCGACCGACCCGACCGACCCGACCGACCCGACCGACCCGACCGACCCGACCGACCCGACCGACCCGACCGACCCGACCGACCCGACCGACCCGACCGACCCGACCGACCCGACCGACCCGACCGACCCGACCGACCCGACCGACCCGACCGACAAGACCGACCCGACCGACCCGACCGACCCGACCGACCCGACCGACCCGACCGACCCGACCGACCCGACCGACCCGACCGACCCGACCGACCCGACCGACCCGACCGACCCGACCGACCCGACCGACCCGACCGACCCGACCGACCCGACCGACCCGACCGACCCGACCGACCCGACCGACCCGACGGACCCGACGGACCCGACCGACCCGACCGACCCGACCGACCCGACCGACCCGACCGACCCGACCGACCCGACCGACCCGACCGACCCGACCGACCCGACCGACCCCACCGACCCGACCGACCCGACCGACCCGACCGACCCCACCGACCCGACCGACCCGACCGACCCGACCGACCCGACCGACCCGACCGACCCGACCGACCCGACCGACCCGACCGACCCGACCGACCCGACCGACCCGACCGACCCGACCGACCCGACCGACCCGACCGACCCGACCGACCCGACCGACCCGACCGACCCGACCGACCCGACCGACCCGACCGACCCGACCGACCCGACCGACCCGACCGACCCGACCGACCCGACCGACCCGACCGACCCGACCGACCCGACCGACCCGACCGACCACCGACCGACCACCGACCGACCGACCAACCCACTCACTCTGACTCTGACTCTGACTCTGACTCTGACTGACTGACTCATTCATTCATTTATATTTACTTTCTCTACTGGTAAGTAGGGGAAGTGTTGTATTCCACCCAAAAATTCCATGTCGAGATTTCACCAGAAATATATGTTTTGAGGCCCCCTGAATCCAAAAAAAGCATTTTTAGAAAAAGGTCCGTGTATGTGTCTGTGTCAGTCTGTCAGTCTGTCAGTCTGTCAGTCTGTGGACAGCATAACTCAAAAACGAAAATTAGGTTAAAACCCAAAGTTGGTATTTAAGTATAATGTCGTTCAAGGATGTGACACGAAGAGTTTGAAGAAAATAGCCCCACCCTAAACTACCCTTTAAATGGAAAATGTTTCGAAAATGTTGATTTTCTTGAAAATGGCTCTAACGATTTTGATTAAAATGCCATATGTTTGAGATGTTCTTATGACAAATGAAATGTATATCTCGAATTTTCTGGCTATAGCTCCTGTAGTCGTATTTACTCTGGACGACTTTTGCATAACTGGTAAACCGTTAGAGATAGACCAAATGATACTGTACAAGAATGTAGATCTTGCTAAAATACACAATATATGTCTGAATAAATTTTCTTGTAGGGTGAACCATTTCGGAGATATTCCTTGTTATATGTGTGAGTTTCGGGTAACTTATAACTTCAGCGAAATGCAACAACGTTGTTCATTTCTTTATATGTTAATCGTGCAAAGAGAACGGAATCTCAAAGGTCAAAAAGATTTGACTGTCGCACAAAGCCTTCTGTATTCTAATATCTCCCTTGCACCTACAAGGACATAAGCAATAAGATAAGTTGTACAAATGTTTATCTTAACTAACATGGAAATATAGGAATAAGAGTTTGTTAGAATGGTTAGCACAAGAGTAGGGAAAGTCATGTGAGTGCAACACATCAGATTTTTTGGTTTTAAAAGGTTGTAGCAGAACATTTTTATGGAATATGTGATGTAAAAAGCAATTTCTTTAGACTCCTGGCATATATGTAGAACATTTACTACGGATCACTCAGAGATTGAATATCATAACACTCAATAGAGTGCATTTTTATAAAGCTCCATTGTTACTCCCCTTGTTTCTTGCACTGGATGTTATAGCTTACCTATAATAATAGTAATAATAATAATTGTATAATAATAATAATAATAATAATAATAATAATAATAATAATAATAATAATAATAATAATAATAATAATAATAATAATAATAATAATAATAATAATAATAATAATCATAATCATAATCATAATCATAATCATAATCATAATCATAATCATAATCATAATCATAATCATAATCATAATCATAATCATAATCATAATCATAATCATAATCATAATCATAATCATAATCATAATAATAATAATAATAATAATAATAATAATAATAATAATAATAATAATAATAATAATAATAATAATAATAATAATAATAATAATAATAATAATAATAATAATAATAATAATAATAATAAAAATAATAATAATAATAATAATAATAATAATAATAATAATAATAATAATAATGATAAGCATGGTATCCATCACTATTTAATAATACTAATATCAATAGTAAATATAATGATAAACACACCAATATGAATAAAATAATAAATATATTATTAATGTTATGAATATAAAGAATATAAATAATACGGGACGAAGTGGTACATTTGCTAACTTTACTGTGGTGTTAATTAAGTAAACACCTTGATACCTCCTGTTTTCGCTGGAATTTCAGGTATAACAGCAAAACATCTGCTCCAATATATGCATACCAGACACGAAAAAAGGTAAACAACTGCAATTTTCAAAAGCGCATAACGCTAATAAAATGAGACAGCTACAATATATGCATGGATATGAATAACTTCTGGAAGCAGTGTAAGACAAATTCCAAGGATACTCTAAAAAAAGTTATGCGAATTAAAATATAATGCCTGACACACATCTTTCTCTGTTCATTACCAACTAATAAGTATCTTTATTCATTGTTTTTCACAAAGGAGAAGATTTCTGTCTGGAAATCGTTTAAAATTAGATCACAAGGACTTGTTTGCAGGAACAATGCCAAAACAAAATAATTGTTTATATTACGAGTAACTCCATTGCTAATTAGCACGCATGGGAGAAACCGATAACAACACCAAAAATCGCGTAAATTGAGATAATATTTAATTATGTTTCAATTAGCTCTACATGGTTTCTCTACTTAGATTTTGTAATCCGTAGGATTTCCAAGTTACATAAGTTTTAACGAGAATGAGAACAAAATGTTTTGTTATGTATGCCAAATATATCAAACATATGTTGTTTTAATCAAAATAATTAGTACACTTTTTGAGACAGAAAATATTTTTTCTCATCTAAAGCAGAATAATAATTGTTCTTTGTGTGTTGGTGACTTTCATGAGAATCTTCGCTTAGCATCCTTAAAATATGGCCAAATCAAGTATGAGTGTTGGTATTTTCCAAATAGGTTTTGAGACATACTGTTCAGACACAAGCGTGTGCGTTTGCTATCATATTGTGACTTTTTTAGGGTAGGTGTGAAGTACAGTAGACAGATGTAGTCAAGATAAAGAAACACTTTTATTTCCGTAAACAGTAGCTTGTACACTCGTTGCAACAGCAAGAAAGTCTTTTCCGATTCTCCAACAGCACGGCTCTGAATTCGTAACACAAAGAACTGTTCTCCGTCGGCACAACGCTTCACATCGTCTGTTCGTCTCCGTCGGCACAACTACTCAACGCTTCACATACGTCTCACCGCCTCTTCTGTCGCACTTTACCGCTATTTATATCTCCCAGGCACTATTCTGGAAGCTTCAGGAACGTTCAGTTATTGCGGCGAGATACAAAGCAGAGAAGATTCTCGAAGTGTCTATCCTTTTCTCTCTTTCGGCAAGCACCCCAACAATGCGGCCATGCTCTGTCTCTTTCCTTCGGCTCCTTTGTGGTAGTGCCGACAATAATACAATGGGTGACAGTGCTGTTGTCGGCAATTAGATGCGGCGGGCGCGGTGACACTGCTCCCTCCTCAGAGCTGGTCGTCCCGACCAGCACTATCACTGCGGCATCTCCCTTGCGCCCCGGTGGACTAACCCATCGAACCTCTTCTCCAGGAGGCACGATCCTAGGTATCGCTGTTGGATAGTGTCCCTTGGTCCAGGTAGGACGATGTATGCCATCCTGCTTCGAAATTCTGTAACAGTACCGCCGGTCTTGACGGTCCCTCGTCCAGTTGCCCTTCTTCCTGGTGTGTTGACGGGCCATCCTGCGCACTTGGAAACGGCTCACTGGGTACCATGTCCGCCGACCTCTCTGGCGCACCTTCGCAGCCACCTTGCTTCCGATGGGTCCGGCAACAAACCCCGCCACATCCGCGGAAGTCGCGTACACCGCTGCACTCGTGTTCACTCGTGCTCGGCACGGCCTCTCCTGTATCCTGCCGTCCAAGATGATGTCCACCATTCTTCCGTTCACGGCACTATGCGTCAGGTGATTGGATGGCTCCGACGGTCCCCCCATGTCACACGCCAAGTCGGTTCTCGCGTGTTGCTCGCTTGCTTGTGCGCTTCCCTGCTGATCGTCCTCCACGTCATATCCTGGTTGGTTACGTACCCGACACACTCCTCCAGGGGATCCTCGACGACGTCCCTGAACTGCCCCTTTGTCTTCCCCGAGACGTACACTTTCGTTATCTGAAACGGGCGCAACTGTCGCCTCGGCCACTAGGTGCTCCCTACCCGGGTCCGCGCTATTCCGTCTGCCCCTGGCATCCAGTACTTTGACGCTCTCGTCAACTCTTACTACCAGGGCGCCAAGACGTTCCCCGTCGTCCTCCACGACGTCCACATGCTGGCAGAGATCTTCCAACTTTTCGCCGAGTTCTTCCACGTCTTCCGTCACGCCAATCAATTCGCCGAGTTGTTCCACGTCTTCCGTCATGCCAATCAGTTCGCCGAGTTCTTCCACGTCTTCCGTCACGCCAATCAGTTCCCCGAGTTCTTCCACGTCTTCCGTCACGCCAATCAGTTCGCCGAGTTGTTCCACGTCTTCCCTCACGACAATCAGTTCGCCGAGTTGTTCCACGTCTTCCCTCACGCCAATCAGTTCGCCGAGTTGTTCCACGTCTTCCCTCATATCATCTGAAACGGGCGCAACTGTCGCCTCGGCCACTAGGTGCTTCCTCCCCGGCTCCGCGCTATTCCGTCTGCCCCTGGCATCCAGTACTTTGACGCTCTCGTCAACTCTTACTACCAGGGCGCCAAGAGGTTCCCCGTCGTCCTCCACGACGTCTACGTGCTGGCAGAGGTCTTCCACCTTTTCGCCGAGTTCTTCCACGTCTTCCGTCACGCCAATCAGTTCGCCGTTAATTTTCGCCGATAGCTCCGTCTTCATCTCTTTCAGCTCGGCAGCGAGGTTGTTTCTCCTCTTAATTTCGGCAACGAGGTTGTCGTTTGCCGTCTTCATTTCGGCGAATAATTGTTTCATCATTGCCATCATCCTTGTTTCCGAATCTCCCTCCATCTTGGTTCTAACGTTGCAACTTCTAACGACGATGTAACGAAACTAGAAGCAATTCGACGAATCCCACTTCTGACATCAGTGTGACTTTTGGTGGGTGGGTGTGAAGTAAAGAAGACAGATGTAGTCTAGATAAAGAAACACTTTTATTTCCGTAAACAGTAACTTGTACACTCGTTGCAACAGCAAGAAAGTCTTTTTCGATTCTCCAACAGCACGGCTCCGAACTCGTAACACAAAGAACTAACTCTTCTCCGTCGGCACAACTCTTCACATCGTCTGTCCGTCTCCGTCGGCACGACTACTCAACCTTCACATACGTCTGACTGACTCTTCTGTCGCACTTTACCGCTATTTATATCTCCCAGGCACTATTCTGGAAGCTTCAGGAACGTTCAGTTATTGCGGCGAGATACAAAGCAGAGAAGATTCTCGAAGTGTCTATCCTTTTCTCTCTTTCGGCAAGCGCCCCAACAATGCGGCCATGCTCTGTCTCTTTCCTTCGGCTCCTTTGCGGTAGTGCCGACAATAATACGATGGGTGACACTGCTGTTGTCGGCAATTAGATGCGGCGGGCGCGGTGACAATATTTAGGCGACTCGGATGAATATTTCCGGTATTTCTGTCGATAAGAATTATTTTACTACAATATAGAATGTCCTCTAGCTATATTGCTAAAAATATAGAAAATCCAAAAATGTATGGTTTTGGTTGAATAACGGTTCTAAATAGAAATTAGCTGCTTTTGAAAAATCTCATCGAAGGCACATTGCGAATATAAGATATTCCTCACTACCGGAGAAATAGTAGTGGAAGCAGCTGAAACTTTTGCGCAGTTGTGGAGGGATTTACAAGATCAGGGAACATGCAGCCATGGTGAGTTGGGAAAATGGAAGGGTAATGTTGAATAGAAGTTTCTGTTCTTGCAATAATGAAGTTGGTGAAGCGCAAAGGATGTAGTAACAATTTTTCTGGAATTTGCTCCTCCATCCACTTGCAGTGCCCCAATTTTTTCTCAAGATTGTGGATCACTTCTGTAGTATGTTATTTAAGTGAGAAATTGGCCATTTCAACATCCACGCATTTTATAAACGTTCTCTAAGTGGAGTATATTCGCTACAGCAAGTGAAATTTGTACAATGGTGACTTTGGCATTATTATGACCCCTGCTCAAATAGGTGCAAAAGACATATTTTAACCATTTTCACAACCTTTCAATGGGTGCTTTTTTAAATATTTTAAGTGACAAGATACTCAACGTCATTATAAATCACGAAATTAAAACGCATTTAGAAGTATTTAGCTGTAGTCGCTAATGGATCTTTTAGAGCAAATTTATCCTTTTCGTACATTTAAGTATCCGTCAACCTGTTTGCACGTGCGAGGGCTAACCCCATCAGCTCAGCGTTGCCGTTTACATTGCCGAAAATGTAAACATTTATACAGAACGACTAAACTTACCGCAACGAAACTTATGCAAGTAAGCTGCCATGTAAGTAGCTATTCCCCAATTTAGTTAGTGACTCGGTAAGCCAGTGAGGTCTCTCAACTTCAGTGAGTTGCGAGAAAGACATCAGACAATTCGTTTACTACTCCCGTCTTCAGAAGAGAAGACCCAATTTGACAGAGCCAGCGTAGCCGGACACATAGTTATCTCAATCACACGTATGACACTGCAACAAACAATTGCCACACACTCAGGATTGCAGTTCTATGTAATTTTGTTGATAAAGTCGTTTCGTGTTTTCTGCAAGCCAAAATGTAGCACAAAAGGAATAGAAGCTAGCTTTTCTCTTAAAGGAACAGCATATTGTCAGCATTAACTTCAGAAACTAAGAACAGTATGAAGTCACGGACGACACAGTCACAAATTGAGGTAAGAAACTTGGCAACTTGGAACTGTGCCCTCAGGATGCAGACTGCTTGCACTTCAATAGAAAAGTAATTAATTAGTAGAAAATTAACCTGTCCTGTTTCTGAACATTCCACCAGGCCTTTGAATTTTCGTGTAACTAGTTTATAGCACCGGTAACATTGGAAAAATTACTAATTATAGAACCCTTGTCTCACAGTTCGTAAATAATTGTCTTGACCTTGTAAGCAACCGCTGATTTTGTGCCAACATGGACGTATGTACCTACTTCATGCAGTCATTTTTTCACTCTGCAATTCTACCACGTGTAAGATATCCTTGAATGTTTGCTTGGAGAAACTAAATCTAATTTTAAATTCTATGTTGTCATATTACTGAAGGGCATTGAACTATACCCCAAATTCCTCGGTCTTGGTAGAAATGCAGCTTAACATTTCGTATTTTACTAAAACACTTCATATCACAAACATCACATAAACATATCACATGTATCATTACATTGCACCCATTTATTCCACTACTTGTAATAATACATGTAATTGAGAGTAATTCACCCTCAGGATATGGTAGTTACACTTACATACGTATGTAATACTTGAAATAAAGCAGTAAAGCTGTCTAAATTCAACATCATGGCCAACACTCAACATCGCTTATTGTGAAAACGTAGAATTATATTGGTACATTCCTTTATTGTTGAACTTGTGGTAATACAAGTGTAAACGACAATGATTGATCACGATATGGTAGTTACAGCTATATGCATATGCTTGAAAAAGTGAAGTCGATTAAAAGGGACGTGGGTGGCTCCAACGGCTTTAATGAGGCAACATTATGTTCTTAAACCACTACTTATTAACTGAGGATAACTTTACACCTATGCAGGATTCATTAAAATATGCAGGCAGCTCTGACGGTGGAGTGACGTAAACATGATTAGCGAGTTGCGTAAACAAAGAGAGGAAGGTTTTAATGTTATCGCAATTGGGTACGGCTGCTTGTTCAAATTGGAAACATGTACCAGTACTAAAATTTCTCATAAAAATGTATTTTGTGATGAAAGAGCGTTTTCAGCACATACGCAATCTTAAATGAAATGCACTCTGATCCAATATAACGTCCGTAAGACGAAGATTTTATAATGAAGAACAGCATAGAAATACAACACTTCCTGACATTAATTCTATATACACATCAATCGACAATAATGCATACAGCAATAGTGTTTCTTTACTTGTATCTGAGGATGTCATAATATGAAAAAAGAAGAAGAAAAAATAAAGGGAGGGAGGGAGGGAGGAAGGGAGGAAGGGAGGAAGGGAGGAAGGAAGGAAGGAAGGAAGGGAGGGAGGGAGGGAGGGAGGGAGTGAGGAAGGGAGGGAGGGAGGGAGGGAGGAAGGAAGGAAGGAAGGAAGGGAGGGAGGGAGGGAGGGAGGAAGGAAGGAAGGAAAGGAAAAGAAAATTAAGAGGAAACTATACGATGAAAACATTAATGGTGGCCATTCGCTGTTTCCAGGTCCAAAATTCGCTCTTTAGTGATACTCGATTGAATAGCGTTGTATATTGGTCTTGCAACTCCTTTCAGAGGCAAATGAACACTTTAGCACTACAGAAATCTCTAAGTGCGTTCTTGCAAGCCAGCATTAGTATATTTTCTTTCTTACACCTGCACCTATTAGCTTCCACCCTATATGCGATAATAACAACAACTAGGGAACGAACCTTCATAGAGAACAAAAAGTTGCGGGGTTTGGACTGTAGCAAGTGGGAGGGTAAGTCTGTCACATGATCGCAACACAAAGGAGGCCAGGTACAGTCGATTCACGAACGTTGCAGCTAACATTGTTACATACATTGCAGTAAAATATTCACCCCCAAATTCTTGTTTAAGTTCAGCAATACATGAATATTTCGATTTTCGTGCTGCAGGCATTTAACTGTGTGGAACTAGTGAACATATTCGAGAGACACTGTGCACTGCAGTGTGCTTTGTACTGTCACTGTACGGGGCAATGACGTCACAAACTGTCCACGTGGCAGGTAACTTGCGACCGCCTCATTTCGCGATACTGTATAAAGGTTTGAAGCCTATTAATAACAGCATATGACATATGGGTACGGGAACTTATCCGATACTCTGTAAAGCGAAATATGCAGTAAGATAATAATCTGAAATTTTAATTTGTGGTAGGTAAAAGAATAGGCGTTTGTAAGAATGTTTATACAGGAGTGGAGAAAGTCATGGGAATGGAACACATCAGAATTTTGCAAATCTAGTATAACGTGCTCCTAAGCAAGCAGTAAAGTGACTCTAGAGTTGTTGACTTTAATTTTGTTGACCTTCAATCAAATAAGCAAGTAACACATTTTTAATGTGTCACTAACGCTCTCAAAATCGTATAAGAAAGTTTTATATGTTCTCTTATCTTCCAATAGATGTTTCACCAACTATTCTTTTAAAAATATATTCGCTGTTGCTGTCACATTGGTGGAGGGCGCATAAGCTCCTTAGGTTCCTCTTCATAACGCATAATTCAGGGAGACTTATGTATTGAAACATTAAGGCACAAGAAGTCCAGATTGAATATCTGTTTATATCAACAAAGGATTCGTGCCAGAGTTAACGTAACAAACCTATATCATAGACAGAAACGCGTCGTAAAGAATACTTTCAATTTTCATAATACTTAGTTATAGTATTTATTTGGATATAATATTATGGAGAAAGAATAGCGTGTAATGCTCTTGCGGAAAGAACTTTTACAAGACTCAGTGTTTGCAAATCCATACATTACATGAGGAAATCTTCTGTTCGTGGCACAAGTTTCAAACTGAAAAGCGTAACCAGTAATATCCAATGTAAAAATTCATCCAATCTTTATAAACAAATAGGAAATGAAAGGATTATATAAAGCAAACATCAGATCAGCATCTAGTGTCAGCATTTGGAATGACAAGTCGCTCCCAAAAGGAAGAGCACCAGGAACATACAGAAGATTGGGTGAAATCTTGAACCACAACCATGTGTTGTTTAAACGCTCATAATGCACGGAGAAAGAAATGCAGAATTGTTCCTCTATGCATGCAACTCAAGCATACAAACGCCTTGCCCGACTACGCGATTGCTTCTATTGTATAATGTGGGTGTGAAGTCTTGGGCTTATGCGGCGAGTGAGTAGAGAAAGTCATGTGAGCACATACATTACAAGTTTTACCTTTGTTAGCTTAAGAATGTCCTCATAAAACAATAATGGTTTAAATCGTTCTCTCTACTCTTGGAAAATTTTCAATTTTAATGCAAGCTTTTCTTCTAACCGATTTATTAAACTCTATTTAAATAATGTTTCTTAATTTTCATTGCTAATGGGACCCTGTGCCTCCTAGTTTTATGCGTTTGAGATCTTATTCTGCTTTAAGAAATGACACGCTAGTTGATATGTTTGACAAAACTCACCGGTGGGTATATGTTTACCGTGTGGAAGAGAAGTCATTACTAGGGATTGAAATTATATGAAAATGCAATTTTTTCTATGTAGCCAGAAAGTATGCTCAATTGGCATGTGAGTGAATTACTTAATTTCTGACAATTTAAATAAGATGTTAATGTGTATATAATGGCATACTTTACACGTTTGGTTAATATGCATAATATTTCTGTATTTTTCAAATTATAATGCAAATTTGTTTGTTTTACATAGAACATTTAAATTTTTCATTTATTTGTTGTGAATTTGCTACACATACAAATATGAATCGGTCTTGAAACTTGGCAACACTGATAAAAACTTGCAACTCAAGCCTGAAACGCCTTTAGCTGTCGTGTCGGGAAATCCCCGCCTTATCTGGTTTGTTTCATCATTCCAGCAGTACGAATGAAGGTGGGTATTAAGGGGTTCTCGGAATTATGTTCAACTGTTGTTTGTAAACATAATATCATATTAATTTAATTTTAACTTAACTGTTTAATTTCACTTGATTTATTATAAATTGTGTCGTATTAAAGTAATGAACCTCAAAATATTCAAGTGTTACTTTATAGTTTATTTTAGAAATTCACATCCGAAATTTGATAGCAGGTTCACAAATCATTATAATTCGTCATTTCATCATTTGTGAGTTGAGACTTGAGGTCAGTGGTGTGTAGCTTGTATAAAGTTTTTGTTTTCATAGAATCATGCCGAAAGTAAAAGTGAATGACAAAGGGTTTGAAGCAGATGGTAGAATTTTGTACTGTGGAGCGTGTGGGAAAACCGTTAGTTGTGAAAAACGTTTTCTAGTACTTCAGCACCTGAATACTAATAAACACAAAGATAATATGAAACTTAAATCCACAAAAAGTGTCCCTGTTCACCGTTAAGTGAATTTTCAGACCGTAATTTTTCACACTTCTCCCTTCAGCATTTTATTTCCAGCATTCGAGAACACCCTTGATTTGTGTGAAGCATTTTTAGCGGCAGACATTCCATTGTAGAAACTCACTAATCCCACATTCAGACATTTCATTCAGCAGTATACTAAGTATAAAGTGCCAGACCAATAAACTCTTCGCAAAAATTATGTGAAGAGGTGTTACAATCTCACAATTAAAAATATTAAGAGAACAGATTGGAGATAATTTTGTGTGGGTATCAGTCGACGAAACGCAGGACAGTGAAGGTCGATTTATTGCAAATGTTATTGTTGGGTCTCTCCATAAAAACAGACCAAATACCACATTTCTCCTTGTGGTGAAACAACTTGATGCTACAAATAGCTCTTCCATATACACATTTTTTATTGATTCGTCGAACTTTCTATGGCCTGATGTTATTCAGTATGAGCGTGTATTACTCTTTGTAACTGATGCTGGGAGTTACATGATAAAAGCTGCCACTGCTCTGAAAGATATATTTTCAAATACGATACATTTGACTTGTCTTGCACATGGTTTACATTGGGTTGCAATGGCGGCACCGTGGCCGAGCGGTTAGCGCGCTCGCCTACCACCTAGGCGGCCCGGTTTCGATCCCAGGGACCTGCATGTGGTATTCGTGGTGGACGAAGCGGCGTCAGGGCGGGTTTTCTCCGGGTGCTCCGGTTTCCCCCGCCATCTCACATGGGCGTCGCGAAGGGGGGTCAAGGGGGGGCCGCGGCCCCTCCCTGGAAGTTGGTCAACTTAATGTGCAATCAATTACTGACTATTAAACTACTATTTTAAAAGATCAATTTCTATTTAACACAAATTAACATGGTTATATGCAACGAATATTATAAATGTTGACAATAAAATAGTGAATTGATATTATCTGATTGCAAATTTCAAACATGTGCCCCCCCACCTGGAAAAATGTCTGCCGACGCTCATGCCATCTCATTCCACCGGTGCTCCATCTTCATTCCATGTATCATCAGTGTCACCGCCTGCGGTGCCGTAGTAGTAAAAGCGGGCGTTAAACACTACAACAGCAATCGGGTTGCAGAAAAAATTCATGCAAATATCCCACTTGTAGATAAGCTGCTGTCTTGTGTAAAGAAAGTATTAGTTAAAGCACCATATAGAAAACAAGCTTTCAGAGTAACCGCACTGAATGTCCCACTTCCACCAGAACCTATTATACCGCATTGGGGAACATTGTTATGTGCAGTTCTCTATTACACCGAACATTTGGAAACAGTCAGAAATGTAGTGAATACATTTGATCCCGAAAATTCTGAATCAATTCCAGTTGCCCAAGCAATATTAAAGAACCCAGAAGTAGAAAGTAACCCTTCCTATATATCTGCACATTTCTCTCATCTTCCATCTGCCATAACTTGGAAATAGGAAACCAAAAACACTAAGTTGTCCCAGTCATTAAGTGCAGTACCTGGAACCATTGGTAATGTAGTGAAGGGAAAAGCATGTAGTATTGTTTCAAATAACCCAGGATACGACTAAAATGTGTGAGATTGAAGAGATCTTAACAGTGAAACAGAGGAGAACTAAATGTTAGTACTCATACTGATTTTATTTTTATTTTATATAAGGAAAGTATATTCTGATCCTTTAACATAAATGATAAATTTTGCCAAGTTAAATCACTCGTTTGGTTTTTGTAATGTTTTGATCCTCAGATTTCTTAAAATTAACTTAAATCTTGATTGTTTGTATCAATAATGATTATTAATCAAGGTTTCGCGGGTCATCAGCGCGTCAGATTTAAAAACATCGAGCTTTCGTCCATTGTAAATTCCATGGCCTTCTTCGGACCTTCTCCTCTCAGTCATTTGATCCTGAAGGAGGCCATGGAGTCCATAATGCCCAAAAGCTCGATGTTTTTAAATCTGACAGGGCTGATTACCCGCGAAACCTTCATTAATAACGCTCCACGTGAAAGCTTAAGTGTTAATCATCATGTTTGAACGTTATATATGTTCATATTTATGTGGATAATTTGGAAGATTTCACTGCATAAAAGCATGCATATTAAAAGGGATTATAAGAGCATATAAGTCCTATCCGTGGTCATTACATTAATTTAAACCAGTGATAGGTCTCGGCATTTGCAACACATTTTGTATCTCACGTTTTTGTCTCTAGTTCCTACGGAGGTATTCTAGTTTTGTTGAAAACAAGCTGGCAACACTGCAGACTGTGTGGTTGTCATTTTCAAGAGGTCAGTACATAAAAACCGCAGCAGCGTGTGTCGTCAGCGTAAACATATGCCATGTCGTGTCCTTCCATGTTTACTGTGCGAGTGTAGATCAATCAGAATCGTTAGCTAACAAAACATTACACCACCCTGCAACCCACCGATCTGTTTACATCCACAAGCCGGTTCAGATCCGTGTCCAAACTCAATGCAACGTTGCCGAGTTACTTCACGTCTGAAGAAACAGCTTGTAATATTCCTTTAATTCTTTTAAGTGATTAATTATTTCGAAACCCTGTGTGATGTTCCATAATTACTACCGAACTATGTCAGAAATTTGTTACTGTACGCATCTTACAAGTTACATAATATTATCTTCGTACACTCTTGTGGAATTACGCATCCAAATTGGAACAAAAGCTAGTTATTTTTTTCGAAATCCACTGATGAAAGAACAAAATGCCATTATACTTGTTTGTTTGAACTGTTTCTATGAAGCACGTATTAGAAGGAATGTAATAAGATTTCTTGCTTGCGGTACATACGAGTTACGTATCCATGTGACGAAGGAAGCTAAAGGCAATAAAGCGATTACTGTCCTCATTAGGAACACCATACACTTCGTCTTACACAGCATTTGTGGCGTTTGCTGTTATGAGGGAAATTTCTGGTAAGACTAACAACTATATCAAACTAAACATAACACATTTTTATTCGTATTATGTAATTAATGTCACATATTTCCCCAGCTTCAGTTGTATTAAACACACATTTTAAAACGCATTCGAGTTGTACAGAACTATTATCTAATCTGAGTTACTTTTCGAGAAATATTTATCGGTAAGTTTCAAATTTCCTTTAAACAGGTGTGTCTGCGGTTCTTTGTGTTCAGAATTCCAAGAAAGTTTGGATTTTGAGATTATTTTTACAACAGTTTTATCCACGGCACGCTCTATTTCCACCAGAAAATGAACATACCTTAAGTTTAACGTCATGCTTACATTTGCGACTCACCATTTTAATTTCTCTGCTACGTATTTACAGAAAGTAGAGGAATTATTGCCTCCAATCAAAAAGTGGTACCAAGATTTCACTGGAAATTCTCGGAGCCCCCTGAACCCAAAAAAAGCCTGTTTAGAAAAAGGCCAGAGTATGTATTGTGTTTAAATAGCATAACTGGAAAGCATAAAGTGGGTTAAACATGAAATTATTTAAGTTAAAAGCCTTTCAAGAATGCGACATAATTTTGAGGAAACTACCGCCACACCAAACTGCATGCAAAATTTGTCGTTATTTTCTATTTACCCAAAAATGGGTCCAACGGGTTGCCAGCCTGCCTACCTGACTAATAGCTATTGTCCAGGGCTCTTAGGAAGTTGCGTCACTGAATCAATGTGTTAATGCAATGTGTTTATTATTAATAAAAGTAACATAAATTCTAACTCATCATACACTAATATTTCATATTGGACTCTGAATCATGTAGAATTACATAGATAACTTTTAGCAACAGATAAAACAATAGCAACGTGCTTACTGCTGCTGTATTTGCACTCCTCACAGAGTGCTCCGTCAGCACTTACACACTCATACGTCATAAGTCCGATACTTGCCGACCGCTGCGTTACTCTATCCTAGTGAATAAAGAAAACCCTAACAAGGCTCTCAGCAGGGCAGTTACATCCAATGGGATTTAAAAGTGGATTAGTGGACGTCGTTACGTAATGATTGGCGTAAATAATCCCACAGTGAACTGTTTTTTGGGGGAAAAAAAGAAGAGGGACAGACGGGCAGGAAGACATAATCAAATGTTCCCTCTATCTGCTATCTCAGTTGTTTATACTACTGGCTATCTGGCTGACAACACAGAGCTGCCAACACGAGTCTAATAAACACCGGCATCCCTATGCGAATAACGACTGATCTGCAAAGCTTAAGCAAGGTATGTTTTTTATAATAGGAGTGAAAGGTCACAACTGCGAAGCGACCAAAAGCGTAGCTGTAGGACCTGAACAGCTAAAACCCAAACTATAATCGACGCCAATCAAGAAAGGGATTGACAGTTCGCAGCGAGAGAGAGGCGACATTGCCGCTTATCACGACGACGTGGAGACGGTTGGATTGCGCTTGGAATGTAGAGCGGGTATTATTTATATTCGTATTCGAAAACAATAGTAAAATAGTGAATCTACGTGCTAAGGACAGAACATAAAAGTATATATCAACGTAAAGATTTACGTGAACAAAAGAGACATACCTGTGAAATATTTTAATGAGAAGATTGCGCTGATATTCGAATTGCTTGCATCATTGCTGGAATTCCCCGTGGAAAGGATAAGCTGTTCTATCCTTTCTTCCTGCCCTTTCCCATGTTGCACTTATTACGCTCTCTGTATGAGTAACCGCTTTTTCACAGTTTTCAGCTTTTCCTGCTGTTAGAACCTTTTGTGTAGCTTTATTACAGAAGACACATTGAGAGATTTGTTGTTTCGCCTAAGATAACCCTTTACTTCGGCCCACATTAATTCAATCGGGTTAAACTAGCAAAGGGGAAGTCAAACTATTTTGTAACCATGTTCTGCACCAATGTCATCGACTACATAACATTTTAACTGGGCTATGTACAGCCGGCTCCAGACGTTTTCCAATGGACGAGAGGGTGTACGGGAAAGAGACGAAAACTTTTCTTATGAATTACTTGCGCCTGGTCCGGCCGGTTCAGCGTGCATTCCTCTGATGTGGTTAGCTCGGAGCACGGAAGAAGCTAGATAATCAATTTTATTCTATCACAAAAAAAATTCTGCGCGTATTTAAACAAGTAACATTGCTAATTATTTATTGATGCCAACAAACTTACTGTTGGTGTTTTCAATGTTTAAACTTCGATGTGAAATTTCAGGTCAAACACACCATTTCATGTTCGCTGAATAAAACCAATTTGGAAATTTTAGAGCGTGCATGCGTGTGTGTTTGTGTGTGTCTGTGTATATAAATGTGTTGATAGTTATGATGAACGTTTTAATGAATTCCTATATAATAAAATAATCATGCCCTGACTAGTATCAAACACCCATGTGGTATTTTCTAAGACTTAACTGAATGAAACATTTAGTCGAACATATTAGCAAAATAATAATGTGTGGGCTAAAGTTGTCACGAGAGTGATGAGATTGAAAACCTGCTACTTTCGACAGAAAATTACTAGATAATCATATTCGCAAATACCGAAGTTGAGTTTAATCCATTTAGAACTGTCCATATTTTAAGTGTAAACAGAATAATGGTGTAGCCCCCATTTATCCAAGCCACTCTCATTACCTAGACTACCAGTTAATACGTAAATGTTGCTATTCATTGTATTCTATTTTTGTTTACTTCTAGGACATAGGCACTGACAAGTACCAGTTAAAGTACTCCTGTGAATGTGAAAATAATGGGTGTAAAACTTAACAAACTATGCCTCTTTGTATCCAGTACTGTGCAAGTCTAAGCACAGAGTAAAATAGCAGTGAAATGTTTAAATGACGTGAAACTGTTGATAAGGACCTTTGTTTCATTGCTCATAGCGATCTAGTGAATAACAAGACAGGTGTTGGCATATGCCGGGTGGAAGGTAAATCATTACATTAATTTAAACCAGTGATAGATCTTGGTATTTGGAACACATTTTGTATCTTACGTTTTTGTCCTTGACCATTTCCTATGGAGATATTTTAGTTTTCTCGAAAAAAAAAGCTGGCAACACTGTAGATTGAGTGGGTGTCACTTTCCCTAGCTCAGTACATAAACGAACACAGTAACAGTGCTTCTTCAGAACTCAAATATCTTGCCGTGTCCTTCCGTGTATACTGCCAGTGTAAGCCAATCACAAGCGTTAGCTCCCAAAACAAATAAAGCGAAAGTGCCAGACCTGTTTACATCCACAAACCAGCTCAATTCCCTGACCAACCTCAACGCAATGTTGTCGACTTACTGCACGTGTGAAAAAGCTGCTTGGAGTATTCCTTCACGTCTTTTAAGTGATTGATAATTTCGAAACCCTGTGTGATGTCCCATAATTACTACCGAAGCTATATCAGAAATAAGTTACTCTACGCATCTTACAAGTAACAAACTTTTATCTTCGTACATTCTTGTGGAATTGTACATCAAAGTTGGATCAAAAACCATTTATTTTTTCGGAATTGGCTGTTCAAGGAACAAAATGTCATTATACCTTTTTGTTTGTAATACTTCTATGAATATGAAGCATATATTAGAAGGAATGTAATGACTTCCCTTCCACTCTGTATAGTTGTTGGCACAATACAGTGTTGTATATAATGTACGTAAATTTTCTTTGTAACGTTATTCGTGGTCGTTACACTAATGTGCCAAATTATGTTGTGTTAACTGGACAGTAAAAGGAATAAGTAAAGGTGTCAAACATGTGTAATTTTTCCCATTTCCCTGTCAAATGCCACATACTACTGTTCGTGAGCTTCTAGTTCACACAATAACTTCGAAGTAGTTCATTAAAATATAAAATATTTTACTGTGTACCATGCAGAATTATAATTAATTGGAGATTAAATGTGACGGAATTATACGTACGTAATGACATAGAAACATTTGTTGTTGCTATTAAGGGAACTAGTCAATTAAAACTATAAGCATTTCAGAACCCATCAATATTACATGTCATTAATGCACAGAGTGTTGGGAAATTTCCATAAACAGGAACTATAAAAAAATATAAGCAGCTGTGTTTGTATACCTGCCTACTATCAGTCTCAACTGACTGTGTTCTAATGCCGTATTAATACTGATGTCGCGTAAAGTGAAATACATGAGCTTATATAGTTGTGGTTACAGTTTTTAGGAATGTTGTATTTTGTTAAAGCAAGTAAGTTATTTTACGTGAGCTTTAATAATCAGCAGCGACCTTAAAAACTGATCACAACTATGGATGGGCGCTAATGACCTTCCTAGTTTTGCTCCCCAGAACCTCAATATCACAACTATCGAAGCTCATGTATTAAACCTCGGGCGTTATCGGAAGCAATGCGGAATTATTATTCACAGTAGCCAATAGGAGTGCGCTACAACGTAGCCATGTCGTGTGCTCGTGCGTGAGAGAGATAAGACACAGTAGTATGCCCGCAGCGTAAGAATAACGTTTCGCTGTGCCTTTTACCGAGTGCTGTAAAGTGGAATATAAATAAAAACCGATGTAAAATTTTGCTCTTCAATTAAACTAAATAGATTACAATAGAAATTAACGTACCTGATTATTATAGAGAGATGTGCTGGGGCCCGTCGTCAGGCCAGAAGGGGCTCTCACCATCGTTATTGTCATAGTCCCTTCCCACACTGCTTTTGTCTTCTTTATCACTGCCTTTTAAATGTACCACAATTGGATCTAACATTTCATCTCTATTTCTTTAATAAAACTCCATTTCTGTAGTTCCTCTGCTTTCTTGTTAACCTGTCAAGTTCTTCTTTGACAACTCTTTCAACCTTCACAAATTTAAATGTATTGTTTCTAAGAGCAAATTGCTGCATTACTTGAGCTCACAGAAGTTCAATCGTATTGTACTAGCAATGGTACGGAGGTAATCGTATTATTTGATGCTCTCTTTCATTAGGGAGTTCATCGAGTTCATACACCCTTTTTTTTATTTTGAGCGGAAACATGGGTTGCAACAACTCTCATTTTGTTTTGGTAAGTGAAAATTCTATTCATTTAGTTGTCTTGGTGTGTTGGATGTATTAGGAAGTTTGTTAACAGTTATTGAGTGGTAATTTGCATTATCCATAATAATTATGGTTCGTTCTTCCAAGCAATTCATAAATCTGTTCAAAAACTAATCTTTAAATGCATAAAATGTCATTCCATCATGGTAATCCGGTGTATGCTTTGACCGTAACACTTGCACTCTGGTAAAAATCAGGTTCCTGCCGAACCCGCATGACACACAATATGTTAACTACCCTTTAATCCACCTTTAATCCATCATTATTAGGAGTCTTGTCAAATACATTTCAGGGTATAATTTTGGTTCACTCGACTCTCATCCAAGTCAGAAATTCAAATTCGTGCACTGTGCGAAGGAATTTCAATCTTGACGCAACAACGTCAGTGCTTTCCAAAGGTATTTAGGACCGTTATTGGCTTTCCTGTATCTGAAGCCAGCCTAGTATTTTCAATATCCTTAAGGGGGAAGAAGTTAATCCTTTGTAAGATTTTCCCCCGTAAAGAAGCCGTTATAACAGTAGAAAATTCGCTACGGTCACTGAATTCTAAGACTGTTCTACGATCTACCGTGTTTCAAAAGCGTTCCTTTCGGTCTGTTAGGCTCGTTTCACACTGGGACACTGCTGATGGTGTGGTGAATACTCCAGACACTGCAGGTATTGCCAATTGATTAGTTAATGAAAGGGTATCCCAAATAGCAGGACGACATTTTACCTCAGTTATAAAATGCTCCGTGTTAATCAAATCTAAACGTATGCCTACAATGTGTACAGTATAATGTATAATGACTGTTTCGCCGTAGGTATAACTGTGCTCAGAAATGACTGCCTGTCCGATCATAAATCTGCGGTGGTGACTGGTATGAATACAGTGACCCTGTCCGTAACATGTGGCGAGGTGAGACACTGGTGCGTCACAGTGGCTCGGTGACGCAGTGTAGTGTCCCAGACTGAATGCTCCTATGTATCTCTTTCGGTGACCGTCACCAGTGTACCAGTGTGAAACGAGCCTTAATGTGTTTTCTGAATAAAAAACACTGCAGGAGAAACTGATGCTTTTTTCCCCTTTAAGCAGTGTGACGGGTAGTTTGGTGTGTTGTGAAGGGAGGAATGTGTACTGCCAAGATGTCGTCTCCGTTGCCCTCGGCTGTTGACTCTTCTTCAGGACCGCAGGTGGATTAATAAATGTTTCTTACCATTCGGACATTGACTTTATTCACTTTATCCTATACCAGCTCTCTCACAGCTACACCCGTCTCATTCAAGTAGTTGAGTCTTTCTGCCCCCGGAGTTTTTTTTTTTTTTTTTTTTTTTTAAGGGTATTTAAGGGCTAATATTACCCTGGGTTTATCTCACCCAGGGCAAATTAACCCTATGGCTGTTTCAGGGGTGTACCCTCTTCAGCCGCGGGTTAGTTTTTTGTGGTTATTTTTATTAATTTTTATGTAACAATATAGCAGGTATGAACAATTTATACAATGTGATAAAATTAAAAAATATTGGTGTAGGGTTGTTGGGGCTTAGTGTTCTTGTGCCTGTGTCTGCTCTCAGAGAAAGCCAGTTTGGTTTTCCGCATAGGTATAGTATTGCATGTATGTTACTCCTTGAGCGGTGCAGAGTAGAAATTTGCACATGTCATCACAAGGCTCATCATCGCTGTGGATGCTGTAACCGTCCCGGCGAAGTCGCTTCAGTTGCTGTGATGTCGGTGGCTCAACAATGTCTGCGTCGTTGTATTGTGTTGCGGTGTCGTTCTTAGTAGTGGTAGGTGTATTCTCTATCCTATACAGCTTGCGCTGTATGGAGTTGAGAACGTCATTGTTGTCCAGTTCGATTATAACTGCACGCAGTTGATGGAGTAGTCTGGCTGCGGCGTTAAATCCTATCGTGTGATGAGTTAGTTGGCGGGCAATCGCTGCGTGGCGCCGGCGGCTTGTCCGTATTTGCTTGTTGATCTTAGCGTTGAGTGTTGTTATTGAGTGAGTGAGAGCTGGGACGCTCTCTGCGTCGATATCTCGAACCTCTTGTGCAGTTGTGGTGTCTTGTTCGTTGGTCACGGGTTGTGGTTGAGTGGTGACTGCTGTAGTTAATGTGGAGACTGCGTGTGTGAGTTGTTTGCAAGCATCTTCGATGCATCGAAGACGGTGATCGAGTCCAGAGACCATAGAATGAACTTCCTGGGTCTCTGTGCTATGAAGCTCTCCATGTGTTGCTACTGCGGCGTAGGAAGTTATTCCACGTAGTGTGGGTGCGTCGGCGGAGATAGGTGTTGCTATGTGTTGTTGCTGTCTGGCTGCGCTGGTCGGGGTTGACTGCCTGGGGTAGAGTGGGCACTGCGCCTGTCCTGTAAAGTGCCCATGGCTATTACAGGTGGCGCAGTACTTGCGTCGACGGCGGAGGTCGTGGTTGGTGCATTGCAGTGTGAGGCATGAAGCTCCACAGTAATGGCAGGCAGTGGCGTCGTGCCCATAGCGGCAGCATCTGCGGCATGGCACTCGGCGAGTAGTTCGGCTGGGCTCGGCAGGCAGTCGCCGCCCAAGTAAGGGCAAGCCCGTCCTCAAGGCGGCTTCCTGGTCTGCAATGTCGGCGAAGATAATCCTCATCAAACTTGAGGGTCCGCGTGAGGTGACGATACGGGTGGCCCTCAAAGCTGACGGCCACTCGTGTTGTGCTGCTATCAGTATGTGCCTCGCCGGAAAATCGCGAGGCACTCCTCGGAGGATGACACTAATCCCTGAAATGGGGCTAGTGAGTGCAGGCGGCGATGGTGTGATGGCCGGGCGATGTTCCGTAGACGGCGGTGGATGGGCCGGCAACTCCGGGATAGGCACTGCCACTGCCCCTCCCGGGGAGCTGACCTCCTGCCTAGATGGCGGCGGTCGCTCGACTGGCTGGCGAGCTGGCTGCGGTGAAGGGCAAGTGCTGGCATCGCTGGTGGCGCTCGGCGCGGCGGCAGCTGTAGCTACAGTGGCTGCGCTGGCGGTGGCGACTGCGCTGGGAGACTCGGCGATGTTTTCCTGTACGGGGAGCCGATGTGGCCCGAGAGCTCGGCGAGGTCGGCGATTTCCGGCGATGTTTCTTCTTTCCCATCTCTGGCCGCTGCTACACTGCTACTACTCCCCCCGGAGTTCACTGCACCGACCCTTTTGTGGTCCTCCACTTTGTTCATAACGGTACCTCCCCTTGCTACGGTCAGTATGAAATACCTGAGCAGTGAGGGGTGACAAATGCCCCGCATCCTGTTTGTTTCCTCTCAATACATGAATGAGGCGTTTGAAGACCGCTTGGTCACTATTTACATTTTACAAGTTTCCAAGTGTAACTGCTTATCACTAACAATATTTAAACAATTATTATCCTAAAATATTTATCTACATACAAATTATGTTCTAACCTAATGTACAAGATACATACTAATATGTACCGTTTCAGCAGATACGAGAAGCAATGGATTTCATTAATTCCATACGTTACAGCAGTTAAACCTAGATACTTTTTAAAATCAAATTTGCACCCTTCTCGTCACTCGAGTTCTTTTTAAAAAACTCATACATCCTAAAAACTACTTGTCGTGCCTCATTACTTAAAACACATTACTTTTCCTCTTCTATCACTAACACAATCAATTGCTTTATTTAGCGTTAATTCACAAGCGTCTACAAATTCACAGAACTGAACATTACCTACTTGCTCCGTCCCCTGGCCAGAGTAATTAGGGGTGTAACAAGAGAAAGCATAACGGCACACTTATTCACAAAGGTTACTCTCGCCCCTGTTAACAGTTGAAGATCTGCTTCACTTCGGACAAAATACGCATAAAATATAAGTGTGTCTAAATACTGAATGGCTAAAGCTGAAATTACGTTATTTTTTTGTACATGCGTGCACGATCATTCTGAATACAGAGTGGAAGGTAGCCATACGTTGTTTGTTTGTTTTGTAGTGTTTAACGCCCGCTTTTACTACTACGGCACCGCAGGTGATGACACTGATGATACATGGCATGAAGATGGAGCACCGGTAGAATGAGATGGTGGGGGAAACCGGAGTACCCGGAGAAAACCCGCCCTGACGCCGTTTCGTCCACCACGAATACCACATGCGGGTCCCAGGGGTCGAACCCGGGCCGCCTAGGTGGTAGGTGAGCACGCTAACCGCTCGACCATGGCGCCGCCAGCCATACGTTAACCAGGGATTCTACATGATGAGTGTAACAAATATGTCCAATGCAATTTTTGTCAATATATACACAGTTTTAAGCTTGTAATAAACTATTGGTATCCGAGAGTTATTCTAATGATTTCTAAGCGAGATGAAGCTATGGCGTCGTGACCGAGCGGTTAAACCGTTCGCCTATCAGCAAGGTGGCCCGATTTCCATCTCAGGGACCCTATGTAGTGGACAAAGCGCCGTCTGCGTGGGTTTTCTCCGCGTACTCCGGATTCTCCCACCACTGATCCCTTCAACTGCTCCATCACATTTCCTTTCATCCACTTCGCCTACATTTCAGATCATCCTCTTCCTCACTCTCATACCCGGTGCTGGGCTGACCACCCGCTTCCAGCTCTTCACTCTGTCCGGTCCATAGGCTCCTCTGCTCCCCGACAGGCGTTTGACCCTAGGCACTGGCTTGTAAGTCCTACATAAGGGGAGGGTAATTGGATAAGGAGAGATGAAGCTAGCAACGTCAGCATTGGGAGTGCAATTTTTCATAGTTTTATGGGAGAGTTTTTTCAAAACTCGATAGATGCACATACTGCGTTTCTGAGAAAAACGGGTTTTTTCTATATATTGGCAATACTAATTGGTTAGCACAGCAACTATATTAATCATTCAATCCTCCTTCCTGAAACTGTCTCATTGAATGTGAAAAGAAACAAATAACATACTTTAACAAGTGCAAATTTGGGGTTTGAAAATGCAGAGTTTTTTCAAAAACCGATAGATGCTGATTAACTTTTCTGCGTGAGCGAGAAATTAACACATGAGGTTTTGTTATTTTTCTCATTTACTGTTTTTGTTACTTTTTATTTATGTATTTATTATTTTTTATTTATTCTCACATTTTCATAATACATAATGTGCTATGCAACCAAGATATTACTGTTCATAAGGATTATTTTATTAGGTATAAACTAAGAAACTAGGAAACCAAGTACTGCTACATTCATAATAACAATATATTTTGTTTTATTTATATAACATACATATTGAATACATAAAAAGAGGGTAATTATTATTTATTTCTGCCAACAAGCTTACTCGTGGTGCTTTATAAACACACAAGTCATGTGTGGGCACCAGCAGGAAGCTTGTTGGCATGAATTAATAATAATTAATTACCATCTAAAGTTTACTTAAACCCGGGACATAAAGTACTTACATTTGTAAGTCGCCCTTGGGGTATTTATCTCTTATGTGACATTCCCTTGTTGTCTAACCGGGAAAAAGTACGAATCAACTGGGGAATTTAATGTCATACTGGCAAGTTGGACATGGTAGCTTAGTGGTCAAAGCAGCCGCTCGATAAGTGGAAGATCCGTGGTTCAAATCCCGGCTAAGCCGTTGAATTTTTCAGTCCTGACTCAACCTTTTAAAACATAAAAAGAAATTTCAAACAATATGAATAAGCAAGCTTTAACCTTTATTAGTATCATTTAGTACATTTTTATAAAATTCTTTTGCAGTTTCTGGAATCTCAAAAAATGTAGCTATATTTTGAACATCTTTTTTTTCTTTTCTTTTCTTTGCTCACTCTATTCATTTTAGGAACATCCTGAGATTGAAGCAGGAATTCGCTGCAGGACTTGATCTGCGGTTTTATCACATCCACCTCCACCTCCACATCCACCTCCACAGGACTTTTACACATACCTCTTCCTGTGATTGTTTGGAATATGCTATGATTCGCTGGGTATTCATGTTGAAAGGAAGATTTGACTTCAGTGTTTGTTTTGCACTTTCTTTCAAATTCTTAATGTTGCAGTCTTTGAACAACACTTTCAAAGAGCAGTGATTTTGTAATATCTGATGGGACTCATCAGGCATCAAGATATTCTCTTTTTTTCTTATCTCTTTTTTCAATTCTACCGAAAACTCTTATCAGGAGGCGTATAACTGTGGCAAAGTATTGGGTAAATATGTGAAATGCGGGAAGACTTTTTAGTGTTCTCCAGGAAAGCAATAAGCATGAACATCATCACACTATTCTTGTTCTGGCTAGAGCAAGAGTTTGGAAATAAACGAATGGTAGAAGAAGCTAGCAATAGAAGATTCTATTGCCTTTGATATTGAAGTGTCTAGTAGAGCTGCAGTATTTTATATACCTTCAATGCCATTTTCCTAATCTTTTGCATAATTTTGTTTGTTCTGATGATGGCATATAGAGCCTAATCTAACTTAACCTTATCTAACCTCGCGTTTCTTTCGAAAGGCTTTTTACATTTTTATTCAACTGCTCTTATGTCTCCTCTTTGAACCAAGTTATTGAAACTAACTCTAGAAGATGTTCACTGTTGACAGGTAAGCATTTATAAGACATTCTGGGAGATCCTTGCTAGTATCCCCAAAGGCTTCTACGTACCTTTATATAAAGTTATTCAATGCATACTTAGCTTAAGGCTTCTAGGGTAGACGCCTCTCCTCTTTTATCTGGGCTGGAAACCAGCACTAGAATTAATTTCTAGTGGCAGAGTTAACGCCTTCCTTTATTGTTTTTCTTTTTATTTCTTCGATAGACATCATGAGTGACGCGGGGAGGCCAGTGGAGCAAATTTTAATTTTCTACAAGCAAGCTCATTATCTTCGGATCTAAGGCACTTTCTCTTATGCGCGGTTCGCAACGCTGTAATGTCCTTTTAGGGCTATGCCCCTTCTTTATGTAGTGTTCCGTGGTCTAAGGACCGTATGATCGAATCCCGCGTGCGACTATACTTTTACTCGCCAAATTACTCCTAAACTAATTATGATAACGACTTCATATAAACTTTATTAAATTAATGTTGTTACGTACTTTCTCCTGAATGTATACTTGTGATTCTGAAGCCCGCGGTTCGAACCCTATTGTGACCTCTTTAGTTATCTAAGAAACTATGAGTGCTAGGGATCTGAAATAAGACTTATAGGGTAGTGTGCGTTATAGGCAATTATTTCGAGCATACTAGAGTTGGAATATCGTTGGTTCGATTTCTATTTTAAGATTAATTGTTTCATTTTGTCCATATGACGATCTGTTACACCTAGAATGGTGGTATAAAGTGGACATAGATGCATTTAATACATAAAAATCATGTTTTGCATAATTCCTATCGGAGTTGGTTCGAATTCCCATTCTGTGGAAATTATGTCAAAGTTAAAGAACTCATGAGGAAACAGTGCTAAAGCTTCGAAATAAAGGGTAAACATATGCTTTTATACATTTTATTTGAAACGAAAATGCTTACCGTAGTCTTGGTTCGAGTCTAGGAAGGTCGATGTAAATTTCTTGCGGCTGTTGGTCTTAGAGGCTTGTAATATCGGTTAAACGGCTGTTATCGTTAAAAACTAATTGCTAAATATTACTGAAAAGATACTACTTGACTTTAATTCTGAAGCTTACATTTTTTATGACTCTGAAAAGCAGCAATAGACGTAGTTGAAGGAAATGTAATGGTGTTCTCTGAATTTTAAGCAATAACGTCCAATTAAACACATGATGGCTACACAAAGCAGAAGAAGAGGTTTGAAGCAGAAGCGACTTAAAAATATTAGTGTAATGAAATAAAGAGGGAAAGGAAATCATGTACATTACTGTTTATGTTGTTACTTCTAAATTATAGCGATCGGTAGGATACCTCTATAATGCTCTTTATGTTAATGCTTATATGTATTATTCGCCCCTTTCCTTTATAGCTGTCTTATGTTTATGATTGTGGTAAATGGGTGTTGTGATGATAGTGATGGTGGCAGGGATGGTGGGGGGGGGGTAGTACTGATGATATTTATGAATGCTTCATGGTAATGGCTCCAAGACCGTCCCCGTTTCCAAGTGTTGTGGTGCGTGCATACATCATCAGACATGTTGGCGCATGTTTTAGAGAGGCGAACATTCCGTCTCTGTTTGAATGTGACGTCATAGGACCTGTTGGAACATGCTTGTTTTGGTGCTTGCATGCGTCATCAAACCTGATGAAATATGTTTTAGAGAGAGGTGCATTCCCACTCTGTTTGAATGTGACGTCATAGGACTAAATTAACCCATACTCACAATGTTGAAAGTGATGACTTTTTTAGAGACGAAATGTGGTTAAAAGTGGTTTGCTTAAGGTTTAAGTAATATTCAAGTGCTTTCATCGCTGCCACGAGACATATCATTGAACAGGTATATAGGTTAGTGAAAGAGACAAACATCGATTCATTCCTCAATTGAACGAGCGATTGAAAGTATATAAAAAGGATAAAACATAGATCATTAGGTATTGATATATAATTTATCCTCATAAAAGCTGAAGATAGTAAAATATGCGTGTAAATGTTGAGGGAGACAGCTAGAAAACGTTACAAACTTAATTTTGAATCACGTAGTTCACTAATATATCTATCATACAATGTCTTTAGTCGAGTAGTCTCCTATGAGGCGCATGCTGGTGGAATAAATAGAGCTTGGAAGAACTTAGATTTTCACTGCGCCAGTTGACTTCAAGTCGAGTAGACCAGCTCTTTTTAGTGAAATTGGTCTTCAATTTATAAGTTATAAAGGTTAAGAAGTGAACAAGTAAAGGTTGCGCTAAAAATTTGACCATATGTTTTATAAGCGTCGCATATTTTAAAGATGTGGAACAATAAAATAGAGTAACCCTTCGCTATATCGGACTGTAAGTGTAGCAGATGTGCTAGGAGCTGTCTACGCAACTATGATAAGGAACTTCATGAGTTGGTATGTGGTAGAATCTATAAATTTAAACATTGTGGCAATGCTCACGGTACTGGACACTTCTGATAAGTGATGCTACTGGCAGACATCACTATGTCTACATAAAGAACTTTGGGAAGCTTATTCGATGGCAGAAAACTAGACCTGGAATTATTTACACACGTAAATGTTTCTTCAGTCATTTTGATGGTCAACAAGGGCAAAGCGGCCTGGAAAACCTGGAGGAGCATAGAGAAATATGCTTGCACCATGTTATTGCTAGATGCGTTATGCATACCAAGGAAAACTATCGTGAGATTCAAAAACATGAAAAGAAGGTTTAAACTGCCATATGTCATCTACGCCGATTTTGGGAGCATTCTCACTCCTTACTATACTTGCACCTCTAATCTTGAAACCTCCTATACAACACTGTATCAAAGTCATTCTCCAATGAGCTTTGCTGTTTACGTCAAACCGTCATCCGGCGTTGACAAACTAGAAACTAATCTCCTACTCATCCTTACGTGTATCGAGGTTATGATGCGGCTGAGAAGCTTATGGAGTATCTAGCCTCCATTGCGAAGAAAATTGGCGTGTTGTACAAATCCGCCAAGCCTCTGAAACTTACAGACGAACAGCAAGAATCTTTCGAATCTTCTACAGAGTGTGGTAAAGAATTCACTGAAGAGCGCTGGAAAGTACGTGATGATGACCATGTAAGCGGGGAATATTAGGCAAGTCTACACAACAATTGCAATCTAGCTTGTAAGACACCTAATTATATTCCTGTTTCATGCATAACCTGAGCGGACCTGGCTCGCATTCGATTGTTAAGGAGTTGCGTTGCACACGCGAAAGAGTGGAGGTAATACCCAGCTGTGAAGAAAGCTACATCTCATTCTCAAAGTACGTTGGAAATATTAAACTCAGGTTTGTGGATACCTATCGTTTCCCGAGCACAAGCTTGGTAAAGCTAGTGAGAAGCCTAACTACGTATCCCGAAACAGAGAAGTGCTTCGGAGAAGAGAAGATTGGCTTGATGACTCGTAAGGGAGTGTTCCCCTACGATTCCCTGACATCGTGGGATGCTTTGAACGACAGTCATCTACATCCAAGGGAAGCATTCTACAATAAATTAAACGAAGAATAAGTTACCGACGATGACTACGAGCATGCTAGAAATGTATGGAATCAGTTTAATGTAAGAAATTTAGGCAAGCACAGCGATATTTACCTAACATGTGATGTTGTTCTCCTCAAAGATGTCTTTTAAACATTCAGGGACCAGACTCTGAAAATGCATAAAGTGTTCCCTGCGCATTATTTCATCTGTCCAGGGCTCACATGGGATGATCTGCCACAGTGCAAAGGAATTGAGCTGGAATTGCAGAAGGATTACGATCAGCTACTCATGGTTGAATTTGGTATTAGAGGAGTCTTATGCCAGGTTTCTCATCGCTATGCTGAGGCGAACAACATCTATATGGAACAGTATGACTCTCGTGCACCTTATCAGTTTATTATATACGAAGATGTCAATAACCAATATGCATGGAAAATGTGTCACGCCCTTCCTTATGGAGGATTTAAGTGGGTTTCTCCCGAATACATAGACCTGGATTTTCTGAAGAACGACGATCCCCTTGGATATATCTTAGAAGTCGATGTCGAACATCCTATGGAGCTCCACGATCCTCACAATGATTGTTCTTCCTGCCTAAGAGTCTGAAATCGCAGGAGTCGTCTTCAAAGAAGCTAATTGCTCTTCGTGGATCCCGAAAGAAGTATGTGGTACACTACATGGCCTTGAAACAAGCTCTCTGTCACGGCCTACTACTAACAAAGATTCATCGAGCGCTTCAGTTCCATCAATCGTGTTGGCTAAAGCCTTACGTCGAATTTAATAACCGACTACAACAACAGGCAGGAAATGATTTTGAGAAGCACCTGCATAAACTATTCAATAATGCTATATTTGGAGAAACCATGGAAAATATTCCTAATCGTATGGATATACAACTTGTGACAAACAGTAAACCATCAGAAAAACTCATAACTAAACCTACATTGATCGACCGGACCATATACGGACCTAATCTTGCAGCTGTAAATATGACTTCTCGTCAAATAGTGTTCAACAAGCTCTTACATATTGGAATGAGTGTACTAGACATCTCCAATATTCTAATGTATTGGTATCAATATGATGTGTTACTTCCATATTATGGAGCTGAAGACCTTAACCTCTTCTATATGGGTACAGATTCCTTCGTCCATCGAGTGTCTGCAACAGATATATATCAGGACAAATTACACATGCTTGAACATTTGGATACATCTGATTACCCAGAAGCCATGTATGTCATTCTACACAAAACAAAAAAGTGTTGGGAAAGTTTAAATGTGAAGCCTTTGGAGAAATCATTCATCGTTTTGTTGGTCTCAGGCCTAAAACGTATGCTATCGATATTGATGGCTCTGTGATCAAAAAAATTAAATGTGCGAAACGTAGCACCATTAAGCACTACATCAGCTTTAATAGCTATGTGGATTGTCTTGGAACCCAAAAGATCATTAGAACTCCGATGAATTTAATCCTATCCCGACATCACAATGTTTCTACTGTTGAAGCTAGTAAAACGGCTTTATTGCCTCATAACGACAAGAGAGTTAGTGCAGAGGATGGAATGTCTACATATGCGTATGGACATTACAGCGTTGTGAACCGCACATAAGAGAAAGTGCCTTAGACCCGAAGATAGTGGGTGGAATAAATAAAAGCAAGCAATAGCTTTTTCTCACTAATTCGGAGCAAGAGGTTGGTTTTGTATAAATAAAAACCTTCTGCTCCATCTCCTTGCAAGCTGAAGCTTCCCGACCTTGGCCGCGGAGCTATTGCTCGCGAAATGGTATAAATAAAAACCTGCTTTCCTCGCTCCGACGGAGCTTTTGCTGGGTTTTTCTGAGGTAGCTGTGTAGGTACCTCAGCTTGCTCAATCAGTTAGTACCATGGCCAGGATTTCCTGCTACCACTGTTTAAAACAATTGGCTCATTGCCAATTAGTTTCAAATCACTTTTGGACTTCATTCTTGTTTTTAAGTTGCTTTTTTTTTAGTATTTGCATCTCGCTGATGGATGTTTTAAACTCTTCCTCCAATTGTTGCTTTACTGTAGCTACTGCTAAACGTTCGCACTTACTTTCTGACAATTGTGCTTTTAATAGAATGTCTTGATTTTCCTTTAATAGATGAACAAAGCGCCTCATAAATACACCGCTTTCTTCAACCATGGTGACTGAAATACATACGTGTTGTAAAATATAATAAACTCTACTCTTGGAGATATTTGCTGCTATATCAGCTCCGATGATACAAGGACATTTTTCTGAGGTGTTGTGATCAAGCCTGGTTAGAATGCGAGTGATGTCATAGTGATCCACTTTCATTACCGGAAACCTGATAATGGAATCAAAACATATACGAACGTGCTTACACAAACATGCCGCACGTATGAAGAGCATAATGCTCGTACAAATCAAGGTCGAATTATATCTATAAAATAAGCCTATATGAAACTCTTTCACAAAGTAGGTATAGCTTTAATTCAGATAATATTTTTAAAATCTTAGAATTGCCTATTTTGATGTTCCATAAATTGTAATTGCCCAGTTCTAGAGCAGATCAACAGAACACCAGTAAAAGTAATCTTTCAGTATATCACTTGTAATAGACGCAAGGCATCAAATTATGGGAATCTGGGTTTAAATTTATAAAAGGATAATTGCCATGCTTTGGAAGTTCGGATCAATCCCAATTACTGTTTCATTTATCCCTCCCCCCGCCAAAAAAAAAAAAAGAAGGAAAAAAAAAAAAAAAAAAAAAAAGAAATTGACGTAAAATGTGTGCTTTAATTAGATACACATGTTTTGTGTAGTAAGACTTCGTCTATCTCCTACAGTTTATCAGTTATACAAATGTGATTAAGAATGAAAAGGACTTCACAGGCTATTCCCCCGAAATTAAAGGTATACCTACATTTCAATTGCCATGTAAATATCTTAATATATGTCATTTTAACCACAATACGAGTACAGTGGCCATTTTGAGAAAATTAGTAATTAGGAATGTTTATCCATGTAAAAGTTAGTTATGGATGGAAGGTTTTTTATAAAGTTGCACTCTTGGAGGTTACTGAACTTCAATACGAAATTGGTTTTTAAAAGTGATTGCTGGAGTTTTGATGTTCACACTTACACACATACAAGCATGCACACCTAGGCTTCTCTCTCTCTCTCTCTCTCTCTCTCTCTCTCTCTCTCTCTCTAATCAGAGAGGCTCAGAAGCTGTATTTCTGCTTTAATTTCGATGTCGAATTATTGGGCGGAATGCAATAATTCCTCTTCTATACGTTTAGTGGTTGAACTAAAACATTACACAATATGTAGGGACTTGGATGCAGATATAAACAATTACGGTGACATTTAAAGAGAAAACGTAGACTTGCTTCCGCAGCATTTGCTTCCAGAGGGAAATGAAACACGAAGGGGACCTTTTAACAATCTGTATACATCCTAAGGTGTTGTTATCTTGCCTGCGTACGATAACGCTAAACATAATGTGAATGAGGTAATAGTGTTCCGCTCCCATTACCGACGATAATGTAATCAAAGCGATACAAAGAGTAGAATATTGTGCAAATCAAAACCGTGTTATCTCTGAAGACTTTCATATAAAACCAACCCTAAATTTAAATCTCCACGAAATGAAACTTCTTCATCCGGTATAGCTTTAATTTATGATAAAGTCATATAATCTTGGAATTAGTCCCCACAGACTCACTCTTGGTATTAGTTATTGATAGTTTATATGTATAGATGTAAAGGATATCAGTATAACGGTGCAAACACACGAGTACAAATTATCTACTTCCATATATCAGTTGATACATACTATAAAATTAAGAAAATCACTGATGGAATTTAGAAAGTGTGAGCTGGCGGAAGAGGGGAAGTTTTTATTTATACCAAATCACGACCTTTTGCTTATTCTCAACTTGCTTACCAGCTTCAGCTCACAAGCACTAGCTAGTTTTTATTTATACCACCCAATGAGCCTACTTGTAGAAAATTGAAATTTGCTCAAAAGTCCTCTCCGTGTCACTCATGATGTCTATCGAAGAAATAAAACAGAAAAATAATAAAGGAAGGCGTTAAAAGGTGAAAGAAAGAACAACGGTAAACAAAGTTGTAAAATACCTCAAAAGAGACATATTATGGTAGTCTCAGCTTAGGTTAGGGCGGGTTAGATTATGATGAGAAAACCCTTGATGATGGTGGTCGTGGTGGTGGTGGCGGTGGTGGTGGTGGTGGTAGTGGTGATGGTGGTGGTGGTGGTGGCGGTGGTGGTGGTGGTGGTGGTGGTGGTGGTAGTGGTGATGATGGTGGTGGTGGTGGTCGTGTTGGTGGTGGTGGTGGTCGTCGTCGTCGTGGTGGTGGTGACGATGATAACGATGACTATGCTGGTGAGATTGATAATGATAATGATTATGATGATGATTGCTGCATGTTTAGTTTGGCAGTGAAATGTAATAAAAATAACTGCAACTGATGCAATAAATGTATGAATAGGTTGGACTGCTCTTCAGCTACTATAAAACGATAGCAATTAATGAAGAAACCTAGTGAAATATCCTTATACCGTCTAAACTATCTCTAGCAGCGTCAAAAATATCTGCCTCGGTGCCTTAGAACACCAAACTGGTAAACTGTCTCAATCAGTGCTTAGAAACACGCTTAGAAGTGTCTAGCATATATAAACCTGCCCAAAAGTATCCTGATAATCGTCCAAACTGTCGGCGTTGAAGTCTATAATACTTGCACAGTGCTTAAAATGCCTCTAAAGCGACTGAAAGGATATTTGGACTAGCAGAGATACATCTAACAACACTTGAAATGTCCGCTTCAGTATCCTAGATATCATGAAAATTATCTCCCATTACCCTTGAAGGTGCCTAAAGCAAACACAAAAATAGTCAACGTATCATGAAGATGACTAAACTAGCTCTCAGGTTGCCTTAAATAACGGCAAAATCGTCTAAAATGCTCTGAAAAGTGTTTAAACTAGGCGTAAAAGTCCTCAGAATATCTTAACACTGGTCAAAATATCTACCAAAAGGTGTAAATGGGCCTCAAAATATCCTGAGAGTGTGGAAAATGTATAATAAAACGTCTAAATGATCCTCGAAATTACTGAAAGATGTTTATACCAGTCGTAAAAGCAACCAGAATACCCGAATAGTAACTAAAATATCCATCAAATGGTCCAAAATAGCAACAAAATGCCACGAAACGTCTCCAAAATATACAAAATGTCTAAATGACTCTCAGAATTTCCTGAAAGTTGTTTAAATCAGTCGTAAAAAGCTCTCTAAATAACTGAAAAGCACCTAATATATATCTCACGGTCAGGTTGGTGAGACCCGTAAACCAACGACAGGTGTGGTCCTCCAGACATTCTGGGGGTTGTGAGAGAGCGATGTGACCGCCAAAACATAAAAATATGGTGCTCTCTAAAAAGCGCTTACTATTACTGCTATTGCTCTCTTCAATAAAATATTGGAGAGCAGGAGGATTAATGACTTCATTGTCAGAAATCCAGCATTAGCTAATGAAAATGTATCAAATGGCCGAAAATAGCTACAAAATGCCACGAAACGTCTGAAAAATGTACAAACATGATATAGCTAACCATCACAATGGTCCCAAAGCTGTTTAAATCAGTCGTAAAAGGACCCTGAATATCTGAACAAAGCTAAAATATCTATCAGCTGAGTTGAAATAGCTTGAAACGTTTATTAAATTCCTATAAGTATGCGTGTCTGAGATTCTGAACGCTCTTGCAATGTCGAAAGTTGCTGGAGATTATCTACAAACCATACAGAACTGTGCTAGATTGGTATGGATGAAGCCGAGGCTAGGTTATGGTGAAACAAATTAGCTGTGTACGAGAGGAAGGCGCAGTATGTCTTGTTACGATAGGATAAAATAAGAAGTAGAAAAGAACATAGACTAGGTTAGGTTAGGCGATAAGGGTGGAATAAATCATCAGAAGAGGGCTTAGATTAGGTTAGGCATGGGAGGTGAGTTTAGGTTAGAGTCAATATCCAGTCAGCATAGAAAGCTGCTCTTGCATTAGACACCATGCATTAAATACTACAAACAAAATACTCACCTATCACAAACGTGCATAAACACGTATATGCCCCGCTACACGTCTTAGAAGTTGTTCCCATTATCACTAGAACATCTTCAACGACCTACTTCTCGAGCATTTCTGGTGGTAATACCTTATTTGTGCATGGCGGCCATCTTGCGCACTTGCCCTGCGCTCGCTGAGTGTTATTATATCTACTCACGGGGATCGAACCCACTTCCTCCCGAATACGGGCCACAGACGTCGCCTGAGTCATCCCCCTGGCTGATCTCCTCTTAAGCGTAATTTAATTTCAGCGAACGAAATCTACACACCAGTAAAGGGAATATGCTAGTAAAAGTAAATCGGTAATTGTATAAATCATTTATGTATGTTCAGAGTAAAGTTAATCGTGCGGTATTGATTTGCTCAATAAAAAAAAAAAAAAAAAAAAAAAAAAGTCAAACGGTGTATATTCAATATTTGTGAGATAGGCCCAGTGCCTGCCGACTGGAATAGCCACATCCGGTTCTGCATCTATGTTTCAAGGTCACCGTGGTGAAACACACATTTTCAGGGCTGCATGGAACCCTTACTTTCAAATGCACACGCAAGATGACACTGCGCAGTTCGTGCACCACACATTAAAAGGGTGCCAACACAATTATTATACACCTCTGAGTTGCGTTCTAAATAATTTTACAAAATAACCCATATTTAGTAAAACAATTGATGTATTATATCAGCTTCTACTTGTAAAGACCTGTACGTAATATTATATGGGATAACTTGTACAGTACCTTAGTCAATGTACGATGTGAATACAACAGTACAGTTGGCTATCTGTATCCTATTTAATACGAAATTTCAAAGCTGTAGTCGCTGTGGTTAACGTTCTCTGAAATCGTAACGGGAGCAGAGCGAAAGTAAACCTTCAAATAATAGTCTTGTATTTGTAAAACCCGCAAGATTTGAAAGACGTGTAAGAGTATATGAGCAGTAAGAAGGAAGTGAATCTGTTGCCACAAGGCCATTGGTAAGTATAATGTATGTATTAAATAAATGTATAATGCCCTCAATTAAATCATGAATGACGTGATTTGTAATGTACGTGCATTATTAATTAACTTATTTTCAATATAGAACTGTGTTGACGGTACATGGTATGGACCTGGGTAATATTACTTTTTGCAATTCAACTGTAGTTCGAATCTAGTCTGTTTATGTATGATAATATTAATAATAAACCGTTTGTAACTTGATAGTTCGTGAACAACAAAAGTGCATTTGGAACCCTATTTCGGCTTCATAGTTGTTAGAAAAGTAGAACTGAGAGGCTTTTCTTTCCCATTTTAATATTAAGTTCACTTTTGCATTCTCTGAATTTCAGAGCTGTAAATATTGTAAAATGGACCACTGCAGTGCTCAACACCTCCAGAAGTCCATCTTCAGGACTATGGTGCAGATTTCCTTCATTTATCATGTGAAGTAAGTTATATTTAATACATTTTCCACTTTGCTGTCTCATAACCCAATGGTAGACTTATTGCTACATCTTTCGGAAACTATCTTTTCCTCAATTTTGTCACTGCGAGAGATTACTGCACACACACAATCTGAATATTGTTGGTACAGCATTAAGACATAGCCTAGGATCACATGCTAATATTAAGCTTTTTTGCTAGCTGTACAAAATAATACTCTAATTTTATCAAGGAAGTCGAACTTCTGTAAAGAAAGATGTGATAAAACCTCTGGTGAAATAAAGAAGCATGTTTATGGTAAACAGGTGAAACTGGTATTTTGCATTTACAAAATTAGAGGAATTCAGAGTTGCTATTAAGGATATTTTATAGTTAGTGATGGAGGATAATGTAGCGTATTGACCAAAATTCTTCAAATAGATGTTCCCACACTTTTAACACTATATTGCACTGTTTTATTGTACACAGATTAAGAATACATCTTCAGGAATAATATTTTTTGTTTGTTCCATATTTATATCCCGCTAACTGCAGAGATCATATCGGCGGCCTTGCCTATTGACAAATGGCGGTACACGTTTACGTTGGGTTTTTTCAATCTTTGGGGGTTTTATACTTTGAATTCACACACACATTCACACTTTCATTCATACTGCCAGACTCAGGGAAGGATGAGGAATAATCCTGGCTGGAGACAAATTCCTACCCCCTGCCGGGAACCGAACCCAGGACCCCTCGCACAGCAGGCAGGTGCTCTACCAACTGCACCACGGGGCCAGCCTAGGAATAATAATTGGCACACATCATAATATGTAATTTATTTCTGTAAATGTCTTTAACTTGCATTTTATTGAGACAAGGTGCAGAAAGTGAAGTAGTCAAATGAAATTATCTGCAGGTACTTCACGCAAGGCATCACGGGAGCCTTCCTCTACGCTGCATCCCTTCCCTCTCTTGTCCAGATGTTGCCAACATCAGCACTTCACAAAGAACACACGCCATTTCCTGCATGTTGCTCACATCGTTTCTGCGTTTCATATGTTGGCAATACCACTTTCCCCACCTTCTCATACCTGACTCATGTCCCTTCTACATGCCATCACTATAGGTTGTGTTGCTTTCTAACGAGGTTGGGAAGAAGGTTATTTGCACGTTTTTGAGAGTTTCAGGAGGCAATATAATGCTCTTAAAACAATAATAATGTACTAACATTATTTATAAAGGCACCCAACATTCCTTAGTGTAAGTATTTGTGATGAAAATGGGTATTGGTCAACACGCTACATTATCCATGATGGGCCAACCGAATGTTTTGCACCATCCATTGTTAAACAATAGCATCCTGTAAAAACAAATGTTTTCATTTGGTTGGGTCACTTGTATAAATATGTTAAAGGATAACTGGAGTAGTGAAAACAGTTTTCTTTCAACAGTCATACAGTTGATGGTACGATCGATTGTATTTGGTTCTGTGTTGCGTTAAACTTATATTTGCAGCACAGATGTAAACACAAAGTTTTCATAAGGTTCCGAAACTTAATTTTAACTGTACAACTATAATTGATAAGTAACCATAGACCTTAAATATACCTGTTTCACAATTACTAATTACTGGCTTTATTCAGAATCTGTATCATTGTACTGTGGTAGGTTATGTTCATTTAAATGTAAATATACTTTTTGAAATTGCATTAGGTGAAGTATAATAGGTGTTTGACAATTTGTTTTGCTCCAAATCATTTAATAGTATGAGGTTTAATTACAAAAATGCTAATTTACTCTTAGAGAGGTATACAGGACAAATTTAGTTTTTATTTATGGTTACACTTTAAGTGATATAGTTTTAGTGTCCCATTCTATATTTGGCATGACAAATTGCTTAATTTTTCTCCGAGGCTTCTTAATTAGCTCGAGTTCTTTTTTGTATTGCAAATCTACAACACAGGACCACCCGACGCTTCCCTTCTGAAGGACACCATGCTACAGATTTTTACATCGCTGCCCATCAGGTTCAAACGCCCAGAGCACATACACATGCCATCACAGCACAATGACTCAACAATCACAAGTCACACTAACAGTTGAGAAACAAATCGGCGCAGTATTAAGCCGGCTTAGAAAGCTCAGAAATTTGCGCTGGATTTTAATACATTTTGAACTGATCAGTTCGGTAAAAAGAGTAGGAAAGGATATAAGATGTTTCAGTAGTACTTTAGACTACACACCAAGAGTAGGAAATTGCACCAAACTAAATGTTGAATGCGAGGGCACTTGATAATGTTTTGAAATTAAATAAATTATTTTGTTGTTTAACGACGCTGTCAATTGCCAGGATCACATCAGCGTCGCCGGTGTGCCGGAATTTTGTCCCGCAGGAGTTCTTTTACATGCCAGTAAATCTACTGACATGGAGCTGTCGTTTTTAACCACACTTAAAAACCATCGGTCTGGGCCGGATTTGAACCCGCGACCTTGGGATCAGTAGGCCAGCGTCTAACCAACTGAGCCACCCAAACCGACTGATAATGTTTTGAAATGAACTATATGAAACACTGATGAATTACTTGCACTGTTTGCTGTTGTTTGTTTCAGGAGAGCCTAATTTTGGTTTCGGCAGCACCTACTTTGGACAGTGTTACATATATTGTGTATAGTTTGCGTATTGCTTGATTACTGACACTGTCTCATGTACTTATTTTAAACGTTTTGCTAAATTATGAATGCCAAATGAGGCAATCTCAAATTTCATGTTTCTCTTAATACATACTTTTGTGAACTTGTGCAGAGAGTAATGTACACATTAAAGTGTAATTGCTTTTCAGAATTTTATTAAACATAAGCATTAATATGATTTGTTTGTTTTCTGTTTGAAACAGGTAGTGCTTTTTTGTACATAGTTGTTGGTATATCTTCACTCAGAATTTACATGTACCTGTTTAGTTTTTCATTTCTTGGTTACTAAGTTTATCTTTCACGGACTTTTTAACACGATTACTAATTCACTGTGTACAAAAAGATTGGATTATAGATAACCTTGCGATATTCTTTCCTGTTTTCCTCTGCCATTAGCTCAATGCGTAGTTATAATTACTATAGTCATTACTTTGAAATTCTTGAGGAAAAGGGAATAAAAATATATTGCATAATCGCAACAACAATTTGTGATCTGACACTCTTCATCTGGTTACTAAAGTTACTATGATTACCTAATTGAAGACAGCTATTACTTTTAGGGGGCGGGGGGGGGGGGGGGCGAATGTCAAGTTTAGAAGTGGGTTCCCCTTGGCGATCTTATTTAGAGGAATTAGTTGCCGAACTTCTTTCAAAGTCGCAACTCTCGCACTCATGAATAGTTTACTGCACATTTCCAATGTTCACATATCAGCGTAATATGCGATACATCAGTTACGTGGATAAGAATCGTTTACTGCATGTGGCTTCCACGTAGCTCTTGTAAGGCGTATTACGCTAATATGTGAAATTTTGAAATTTGCCGCGGACTATTCATGAGTGCGCGAGTTGATTTCGAAAGAAATTCGGCATTTGATTCTGGCGCGGAATACGCACGAAGGAGGGGTGGGGAGAAGCGGATGTAGCGCTGCTCGGTCGATATAGAGACGTACTGCATTATCGGCGGAGTCGTTAGTTCGCACCGATGCCGTGGTGAAACAGTGACATCAGCGCCTTTTATGACATCAGCTTCTAACACAGAGTCGATCATCTGGTATAATCTGTGGATAGGCCATTTAATCTCCCCTTAAATTTGTATGTGGGGTCTACTTTCTTGTACCATTTCCGATTGATATTCAAGTATCCTACTAATACGTACGTCTTCAACAAGACAGAAATGACGACATTTCTTTATAGGTAGCTTATGGCCAGTTGGCAAAGATTTTAAGCCTCACTGAAAGTATTGCCCGTCGCGCATTCTCGGTCATTTCTGATGACCAGGCTTAGTAGGTGCACCTTCTCCTGTAGAGCAGACTGGCAGAGCCGGTTCCACACTGCGTCGTCACACGCACTACGAAAGCGCATAACTTGAATCCTCTTGAATGTAGCTAGACTACTAAGCCTACTGATGACACTCGAAGCAAAGGCTGCAGTTAAACTGGAAAGTTTCAATTACCTTCCACCTGCAACAGACTTACGAAAGCGCCTTGAGGTTGCCAGACCGCACGGGTTGCATACATTCGGTCGTTAAATGAATTTTGCTGCGGTTGCTTGGGCTTCCCTTGCCTCTTGCCCCATCGATTGCTCCATCATCTTCTTACGTTTTAGTTCCAAAAATTTCGAGCACTGGCATAACGCTCGAGCTCCTTGGGCAGTCCTGTATATATTTCTAATCTGCTATGTAAACACCCGAACGTGGTTTTACTCTATCTCTCTACAGCGCACTGTGAGTAGAGGAAGGTACGCCAACCCAAAAATTCGATAACGAGATTTCACTGAAAATATATCTTTTTAAGACTCCCTGAACCCAAGAAAATCATTTTAAGGAAGACATCCCTGTTAAGAGTGTGAGCGTGTAACGGTACGTCTGCAATCAGCGTAACTCAAAATCGAGAAGTCCAATGAATACCAAACTAGGTACTTAGGCTTACTATGTTCCAAAGATATGACACTAAGGTTTTCAAGCTGATTCCCCATCCCAAACTACCGTTTACATGGTGAAATTTTAGTTAGTGTTTTATTTTCTTCAAAATGGCTTTAACGACTTTAATTAAAATATCATATGTCTGATATTTGCATGACAAATGAAATGTATGTCTTGAATTTTATTGGAATAGTCCATGAATTTCTCTCAATTTTGAATTAATTTTGTATAATTCGTAAACCATAAGTGACAAACATAATGTTACTATTTAAAAAGTATGTAGAACTTGTCAAATCAAACAATTTTTGTTTAGTTAACTATTTCCGAGATATTCTATGTTACTGGTTTGAATTTTCAAATATTTATTCTTTTCCCAGATGGAAATTTGCTATTCCTCTTTTTCTCCTAATCTGCAAAGAGAGCGGAATTTCAAAGTCATCGTATATTGACCAACCCTTAAAAATTTAACTATCGCTTAAGCCAATCTTTTTACTCTCTCATTGTATTTATCTACAAGTAAATATGTAATAAAACCACTTCTACAAATGCTTATCTCGATTAACTTGAAGCAGATAAAAGACTAAGCTTTTGTAAGAATAGTTCATAGTAGAATGGTAGAGAAAGTCACTGAATGCAACACAGACATTTTTAAAGCTGTACTGTTTACAAAGTAATAAATAGAGGAAGCGAGAAATGTTTTTTAGTTTCATGAAGACAGTTTTGTACCACTTTTAGGAAGCAAAACCTACTCACGAGGCGAATATTGAGGGTACCATGATTGAAACTGGAAAAGGTAGAGTGGTTCAGAAAACTTGCTTGCATTGCTTTGCGTGAGAGTTTGGGCTTCCTCCTACAACATACGACCCGATGAATAAGATTTGTCCTCAGCGGGAAATGGAGTGTGAATATTTTAGCAGCCTTATTGTAAGTTCCACTGGGCATATAAAAGGTTAAATCAAGCAGTCCTTTGATTTAACTGTCCTGCAATGTTATATGGGTTATGTTCACATATCTTATGAATATAATCGTGGTGTTACACTTGCTAGAGTACCCTAAGACCCTAAAACTTTAGAATAACATGCACAGTCCCTCATAAATCCTTTGTTCCATCAAAATGTGAGAAAAATAATCCCTTTAGATATATTATGTTGGTAATGATGCAGATCAAATACATTACTACCAAGTGGGAGACCAATTGGATTCTTGCCACTCTAAGGTTACGAACACTGCTGTGTTTTGACTCCAAAATATATACATATTGTTGTGTTTTATGGTAACAACAATATAATTAATTAAACTGAATTACCTAATTTACGTTTGCACAAATTGAACCTTGACATATTTTTGCACCTGAATATTCCACAACTTTATAGAAACAAAGCTGTAACCTTAGTATTGCCCATATGCAGTGGCACGCTACCATGGTTTCATCAATTTGCAGCAACAGAAAAGCGATTTAAGTCATTGGGCTAATTAAAGAGGAAACAGGTATAATCGCTGGAGAACGTTATCGAGTGCACGCATGACGAGCGTCTCGTTATATAAAGCAGTATCGAGAATGAGAGAATTTAACGAGAAAACGAATGAGCGACTGTCCCTACATACATTCCAAACTTTCCAAGATGGCGGAGCACACCTCTGTGGCCTTAAGAAGATATCCGATACTAACCTACGAAGTTTTCTATCAAAGCTTTATTAACACACAGAATAGATTAAACTGCATTCAACCTGCAATATAACGCGCATCCATGAGAAAATGTAACGTTTTGAAATGAAGAAACTTTTTCAAAAACCCTGGTCCTACGTACAGCATTTTATCCGACTGTGTCCATGAGGTTCCAGCAGCAATATTTGGCGTTAAGACAATACATTGTACGTAAATCTACCGCCGGTTGAGAATGGATTTCTAGATTAAAGAGATGGTCCAGTATGACAAATAATAAAAAATTCCACTAAATGACATTCATTTGCTGACTTTAGAATAGTATGTTCACATCCTAGAGTGCATAGTTCTGCCCAGCATGGTAAACTACAGCCAGAGGAAGTTACTTCCTATCAGATTGTAAATAATACTCAGTAAATGTTATATGCAAATCGTCGGGTAAGCGCATTTTACAGATTCTGAAGTGCATAACCGTGAAGTTGCAATCCATATCCAGTGGTCGGTTGCTTTTCCGATTTTGATTACATATGTTTGCTCACAGGTCTTGTATCTATTCACAACAAACTGAATATTGTGATCGAAAAATATATTTGCATAAACATTGGTATAACAATAATTATTAATATTATTATTTACTAAGTAAACCAGGATATTTCCTCCTTGAAGGCAGATATTTAGAGACTCAAAGATAATATAATGGATTTCTAAGAGCCTAGATCTCAAGCTGGTATAAAAACTTTGGGTTAAGTGATGGATCATCAGTTGATTATCTTGATATCTGATGATCTGATATGCTACAGCAGTAGTACAAAATGATAGAGGGGGCTGATAAAATTCATTCAGAGGATTACAAAGACTACTTGTGTCCATTAAATCCACAAATGATAAGGTTATATGCAGGGTTCGGGGTTTTAGTAAGTAAACATAGGAATGATATAAAAAACACGCAGTATAGAGCCGGCTGGTAGCGTGAGGGTTGAGGAAACGACATGCTCACCCCTACAAAATAGTCTGTTTCATGTGACTGTCGAGTTTATGTTTTCACTGCATATAAATACGCAGAGTAAGAGCCGAGACAATATACCGAATGTGAAGAAGGTTCAAACATTAAAGTCATCATCACAATTGCCGTTGTTTGTGGAGGAATTTGACGGGGAATATTTCAGCATAAATGGCGAAAGCGTCACGTGTTAGGTATGTCACATAGAGCTCAGAGGTCGTCTAAAGCACTGTAACTCAATGAAACACAAGAAACGGTGGAAAAAAGACAGTGCAGAAAATGTACCCTCATCCTCCTCAGCTCCAAACTACAAACACGACTTTTTGGGGGATCTGTCGTATGTTGATAAAGACTCATATTCTTTTAAACAAAGTCAAGCACCCTTGTTTTATAGCCTACATAAACAAGAATAGCAATAGAAATATGTCTTCAGAAACACAATCCCGCAAAATATATTTACCAATGGTGCATGAAAAATGCTTAAATAATACCAGAGATGAGGTAGCAGATAAAAATATGTTGATATCTATAGGCGAAACTAAAGACGTCTCTAATAAGTCAGTCGCTAATAGGTCAGTCACTAATGTTGTTGTAGGAACCCTCACGGATGACGGTCCGGGTAAAAATTTCTTTTAACTTCCGAAGAAATGCAGGAAGTTCACCATTCATCAATGACCAAACCGTTTAATTATTCATTGTATTTACTGTGGTCTATCAGTATTAAGAAAAAAATGTTTTGCTACTTGTTACGGACGGGGCTTCCTATATGAAGAAAGCTGCCACAGCAATACACCAAGCATTTCCAAAATTAATACATTTAACTTGTCCAGCACATGACCTCCTCCGAGTTGTAGAATAAATTAGATCCTCTTTTCCGAATGTTGATGCTTTTATAATCAACATGAAGAAGATATTTTGCAAGGCACCCCTCCCCCCCCCCCACTCCCCCGAATCAAGAGATTTAAAGAGATATCACCTGGAATTCCCTTGTCTCAACAGACAAATGTAACTCGGTGGGGGACATGGCTACAGCTGCAGTATACTATACTCAACATTATGACAAAATTATAAACAAAGTAAACGTATTTGACGAGTAGAACAATGTCGTAATACACGCAGTGCAATGTCGTAACTACACCAGCCTTGTTAGAAGATCTTTCATACATTGAGAAGAATTTCAGCAATATGGTAACAGCAATAACATATATACAATCATCTGCATTAAAAATGCCCGAGGCTATTAAGACAACAGAACAAGTTTCAGAGATACTGAGTCAAACACTAGCCGGCACTGTTAGGGTAAGGCTGACAACTAAAGTGTTCTAGAGAAGAATACTGGATACTCAGAAATGCGTAAAAGAAGACATGTGTTGCTCCATCAGGAAAGCTCCAGCTACCCCGATATGTCATGTTTATTGTACGCTCCTGTTACGTCATGTGATGTAGAACGTAGTTTCTCAAAACAAAAAACGTTTCTGCGAGCAAATCGGATGTGATTTACTTTCAATGCATTAGGAAATATATTATTGCACATTGCAATAACTGTGTTAACGATAATGTCTCTGGCTAAAATGTTCGTACATTAAAACGATAATAAAACTGAAGTTTGTTGCACGCTAATGGCTAAACATTCATTATTTGTTGCGTAGTAGTGCCCCTTAATCCTGGTGTTCCTACCTTTGAAGCAGCAGTCGCGCAGCAGCGTGTGTAGGGAGAGGTCGTGTTTTGGCAAGAGCTTTGTTCGCTTGTTTTGACCTTCACCTTACGTGACTTTGCACCAGCTATAACGTGCTGGTCTTCATTACACATTTTTGCGTTAAATAAGTGCGATTTTCTAGCAAAGTAAAAAATGTATATAGAACGAAAGAACACATTAGTACTAACGTTTGTGGATCGTGATGCTCCGAAACCGTCTCCATACGAACTACATGAATGGATTCACGATATATTTCGATTTGAAGAAGAGGAGCTGGAAATGATTCAGATAAACAACTACACCCGGCAAATATACATCCAGTGTAAGGAAGCGATGCGAGTCAAAAGGGCCATAGAGGACACTAACGGTGAGTCAATTTTTACCTATAGTAATGGACAAAGAAGTAAAGTCACCATAACAACGGCAGGTCTAGGGTTTCGTATTGTTAAATTATACCATTTACCCAAGGATTTAAACCAAGAAATTGTACGACAACATCTAGGAAACTACGGCACAGTACTAGCACTATCCATGGATACTTGGGGGCCCACGCTTCGATACAAAATCAGTAACGGAGTACGCACTGCAAAGATAGATTTAAAAAAGCATATTCCCTCATATATAGATATTGCCGGATATAAAAGCTTTATAAGCTATGAAGGTCAACCAATTACATGTGCGGTGTGTAGTGAAACAGGACATTTACGAAACAACTGTCCCAGACGGAGGGTAATCACGCAGACACCACGTCTAACAGACCCGCCCACATGGTCTAAACTAGTACAGGGAGACTTCCCCATTAGACGGGTACCGGTGGATTTGCCACAAGACACAGTTATGACCACGGCAGAAATGACGACTACTGATAAAGAACAAGTAACTGCAGCTCAGTTTTCAGGAAAAGATACCGTGGTCGAAACACAGAGGGAAACTGTAATCAATCCTGAACAGGCCGAAAATTTACTGATGGATGATGATGATGCAGAATGTGATGCCACGATAACGAACTTTACCACTATTCCAATGGCAGAGGAACCCTCCGAGGTGACACCAGAAACTTCAGATCTAACCTCAGAAACATGCGCAGACTCTCCAATAACGACAGATATGGAAGTAGTGCCCACAATTCCCAATAATATTAGAGGCCGCGACCCCCGCGTGAAAAAGAGACGTACGGAGAGTAGCAAGGGTAACCGAAAGAAAGAGAAAACTGAAGAATCATTCGAAAATGACCCGGGTACTCCCACACCGTTATCATAATGCCTGATGTTTCTTCTTGGCTGTTCCTATTCTACCTCATCTACTTAATTTGCATGACTTATACCCGTATTTATGCCACCTTAAATGTCAATGGTATACGCAGTACTGCTAAACAACAACTTCTCAATAATTTCATTTTCAGCCATGATATTGACATCCTACTCCTGCAAGAGGTGAACACCGATAATTTAAACTTCCTTGGTCCTCAGTATAACTACATTTGCAATGTAGGCATTGACAATAGGGGCACAGCAATAATATACAGATCGACTTTGAGAATTACCCATCATGAGGAACATCCTAGTGGACGCATTTTGGCTATGGTAATAGACAATGACATCTTAGTGGTGAATGTGTACTTGCCATCCGGCTCCAATAAACGACGAGACCGTGAATCTCTCATTGCAGATGATATGCCATATTTCTTTCGTCACAGCTATAATTACTTGTTGCTGGGTGGTGACTTTAACTGCGTGTTACATGCCAAGGACCAACAAGGAACTTATAATCCGTCGCCCGCACTACAGCGCCTGTCTTCGGAATTGCAGTTAACTGACACTTGGGAATATCTACATGGAAATGAAGTTCGCTACACTTTCTGTCGTGCTACCTCCGCTTCACGAATTGATAGGATTTATGTCGAACCAACATCCGGAATGTCCTTGTTGCTTCTGCCGCAATAAGCGACCATCATGCCGTAACTGTGAAGATGACAGCATCCACTCCTTTGCCCATCCTTGGTAGAAGTTACTGGAAATTAAATAATGCTCTATTATATTATGAGGACGTACAACAACAGTCTCATGAAACTTGGGAAAGCCTTAACGTACGAGCGTCTCGCTACCAGGAGCTTCAACAGTGGCTTTTGATTTATAAACCAGCGATACAGTCATTCTTCAAATGTGTTGGTAAGGCTAAGGCTGCCGAACGAGCTAATAGCCAACACTATTATTACGCCCTGTTACATGATTTAACTAATCAACAGAGTACCGGCAACGACGTCAGTGGCAGGATAACTGCGATAAAATTAAAAATTCGTAAAATTCAGGAGTCCATTTTAGATGGTATACGGGTGCGTTCTCGTGCCCTCTAAATTACCGATGATGAGCGTGCTGCTTTGTACCATGTAGCTTCGGAGAAGAAACGACACCAACGTAAATTCATATGTGATATTTCTACTACCAATGCTACTCTCCTACGCACTACGCCTGAAATTCTCCGAGGGGCAGAGGAACACTTCCGACAGCAATACGGTGAACACCCTACTCTTGATTCCTCAAAAAGAGTACTTTATGAGGCTATCAATAAAACTGTGAATCCTACTGATAAGGATGAATTGGACGCACCTATCACCATGGATGAACTTCGGGACGTGATTTTTAAAGCCAGCAACAATTCTGCACCAGGACCAGATGGTATTAGCTGTACTTTTTACAAAGTATTTTGGACGATTATTAAAGACCGTCTGCTGCAACTGATGAACGCCACTTTTGCCATGAGCGACCACTTATCAGGGTTTAATGAAGGAATTGTAATTTTAATTCCAAAATGTATAAAACCACGCCATTTTAACAGCTTTAGGCCGATAACACTACTGAATACTGATTTAAAAATTTTTACAAAGATTTTAGCCAACAGATTGCGTAAAGTACTGCCAGCCTTGATTGGACCGGAACAAACTTGTGGACTTCCATACAGGAAAATCTCGAACAATTTGATACAATTAAGGGATGCTGTGGTATATCTCGAGGAACATCCTGAGGAAGAGGCGGCCTTGTTGTCATTGGACCTCGAGAGATCATTCGACAATATTGTCCATAATTACATTTTTGGCGTCTTGCAGCACATGGGCATTTCTGATCGTATCCTGCAAACCATTAAAATAGTGTACAAGTCTGCATACTCCAGAATCCATATCAATGGATATTTTACTAGGCCAATTCCCATTTTGAGTGGTATACGACAAGGTTGCCCATTATCAATGTTACTGTTTACAGTTTGCCCCGAACCTCTGCTGCGATTGATGAAGAAACACTTATTTTCACCTACAGTGCCGACAAGACTGCTCACCATAAAGATTTATGCCGATGACATGACTCTGCTACTCCGCTACCATCATACAGGTTTCCTACTTCCTCACATATTACAGTTTCATGAACAGGCATCTTGTGCGAAGATTAATTATCAGAAGTCCTCCTTGATACCTTTTGGGACCTGGCCTCGGACGTTAACTGTGGATGATGTGCCCATTAAAGACCACGTCACTATTCTAGGCCTCCAAATCACCACGAACGTCACAGAAATGGTCAACATAAATTGGACATCTTTACTCAATCGCATCCGTTACTCCCTACAGCGCAACTTGAGTAGAAATCTCAACATTCTCCAGAGAGTTTGGTTTGTTAACCTCATGGGATTATCCAAGATTTGGTATTTGGCCCAAATTCTGACCATCCCGTTAGAGATGTCCCAGCGCATCGAGCTGGCAGTGTCATATTATCTGTGGAATGGACATGTATATAAAGTGGCAAAATCTCAGCTGTGGCGTCCCATCATGAATGGAGGCCTAGGACTCATTAAGGTTTACGAAAAATGTTCAGCACTGTTAATTAGAACTTCCTTACAGATGGGACAATTAAAGGACAACAAACAACTTCACTCCAGCACTGGAACATTAATGAACCATGCCATTTATCGCCGGATGGTGAAATGTATTACCACTTTACCTGCGAATTTCGTCTCGGGGGATCCAATTCCTACTACAAAGATCCTCTACCGTCATCTGCTGTTGCGGATTCCTTCTACTCCCACAATAGAGGGAAAATATCCCAATATTCCTTGGAAGAATATCTGGAGAGTTTTTCGCTACGCTGATATCCCGACGGACTGGAAGGCCTCTGCCTACAAGATGCTCAATGTCATAGTACCCACAGCAGAAAAACAATATCGCCACAACATATGCAATTCACCGTATTGTTCTCGATGCCACAACCTTGACACCCTTCAACACCGTCTTACAACGAGCATTCCCGAAACTTGGCATTGAATACAACATAAAATCCGCTGCATTACCAGGGCGGATAACCCTAATACCATTCGCAGGGCGATCCTGCAGCTAGATATCCAGGTGAAACAACACGTCTTTGCTCAAATATGGCTTATTATGGACTATATCCACTATATGTTGCAGGATCCATCTCCTAGTGTCCGTGGCCTTGAGAGATTTTTAACGGAACATAGGACGCGTCTCAAAAGGAAAAAACGTGACTTTCTCTTGATGCTTCACCCTAACATAGATGTCCTTTCTGTGTAAAGGATTATGCCAGCTGGATGGAGGTATCACCATCACGGAAGTGTGATCGCCCAGTTGCCAGATGAAACCAAATGGAGGACCAGCAAAGGTTACTGACATGATGCAATGAACAGTAATATGCTTTACCAAGTGAAAGAACATTACAAAATGCAGAAATGGTTTAGTATTGTACACCCGATTGTAATTTCAATGTATTGTTTCTTTTATCTAACTTAAATAAATAGAAAAAAAAGCAGGGTGTACTCTGCACTGCCTCCCACTCTTATTTGTTTACAAGAGCAAAGGTCGCCGGCGCCTCCACTTTTCGTTGTAAATGCACGGTTAGCTTGATGGAATTCTTACTGAAAGCCCAAGCCCTGGTTTTATCACACAAGTTGGAGCCGTCATTTATAACACACACAAAAATATGCAACTCATTATTACTAAGAATACCATCATCGTATGATGGATATAATTGTAGCCCTCAAAGAGTGTTATAAGTAATTTTGTTTTATGACAGTTATACCTCACTTTGTGTTTACGTTAGATAGCTGTAAAACCTAAGGCATGCTTATTACCTGCCGTGTAGTAAACCTGACCTGATGTTCCTTTACCTTATGGGACAAGTAGGTTCGCTATGAACATGGGTCTGAATATCTGATTCAAAGCTTTGTAGATATTTGCTTTGTGACGGGAAACAAACACATTCCCCACATCGGACATGTCTGCTTATTGTTTTCTTATGTTCCATTAAATGCATCTTCTCTGTGGTTGCTTAGTGACCAACGGTATCGGTGGAAAGAGTTGTACAACTTATTTTTAAAGAAAGATGGCGCAAAGCCCACATTAGCTACTTATATGGGAAAATCAAGTCTCGTGAAGAACATATGTGCAACTAAGTAGCAATCAGTTTCATAGTGTATAATGCTGGAAAGATAAGTGTTCTGAAACAAACACAAAAAATGTGTGCATTGCAAGAATTTCCTTCTAACAAAAAAAAATATATCAATTAAAAACAAATTGCACAATCTATGCGTATTTGGCCACAATAGCCTAATTTGGGCCCAAATACAACGTGGTTTTAAACGCGACAAAACTGGCATTTATTGTTGCAAGATAGGAAAGAGTATGATTAAATGAACATATAACAACACGATAAAAACATATGACAGCAACATGCTATCTGGGACAACAATTATTAACGTATGATTACTTATCTATATCGTGTTGCGGGCTTTAGATCAAAGGATCAAACAAGGCTCCTCACTCCTCTAGGAGACCTTGGATTTGACACTCCTCAAAGTCCACCAGAGTTCCAAGTTGGGAAAAGAGACACGTAGGAATCACAGAGGACGGGGCTTTATTTCAATATATTTCTATACAAACCATGCCCGTACATTTCTTAATAAGGCAATGCCCGTGTTATATCACTGGCGTTTACAATACCGAACTTCAAATTAGTCAAAATACACACCTAATAAGTGAACCGTGCGAACGAAACAAATTTTGTATGCGCAAGCACATAATCAATCGAGCTGCTATTATTACATCCTGTGAGGTTTTATGGGCTTTGATGT
>CM060964.1:209013414-209120914 GCA_030765045.1 Tenodera sinensis | reverse complement strand
CAAGATAAAAATCCAATTACCAGTGCCGGGAATTGGACCTGGGTTCCTTCAAACAGATGATCGCAATGCAGTGTGAAAAATCACATAGGAAACATTACATACCTGCTTTCATATAGAAAGACCAATCCTCTTCGATGCGCAATGACATTTGTAGTGCTCGCTAGAAACGTTCTGATAAATCTGATTTGATATCACGTTGAGCTCGTGCGACACAGTTTTCTCTAATGACATGGTTTAAAGAGCTTCTTGGTTGTATTTAGGACTCCCTATATTGTCATTACAGTTGGTAGGACAAACAGAACATGGTGAGGAATGTACTTCCCTAACGTACGTTAGCTGAGCAGTAATTGTAATAAGTAACTCATTATATACGGGATGTTCCAAAATCATGATTATTGACAGTTGCGTCTCAAGAGGAAGCTGCTGCATCGTGCTGATTGGTAGTTTCATCAAGCCTCCTAATAGGCAGACATCAGATTGGTATTTGCATTAATCCTCCAGATGAGTGGAATCCTGCGTCATATGACATTTTGCATCGCCTTATTGGTCCTTATATCGTGCTTTGGCATTGGCGTTTGCATCGAGAGATACCATTGGTGGATCCTGCAAGATTGGAGAATCTTCACCTCGATCAACCATTACAATAGTCAGGGCATTCGACAGCAAGTCGTCGTAGTGGAAACATCTACTCTCCAGCCAGCAGCCAGCCAGCCAGCCAATCGCCAACCAGCCAGCTCTGCTAGCCGGACCCAGTTTATCCAGCGGGTACGGACCTTCTCCAGCGACCAGCCACCGTGCCGCCGAGAGCGCAATACTGCCTGTGCAGTCGGGCTGTAAATACAGCACCGTAGGGCGCCTCTCCTGGGAGAGGACAACCCCTACTGACGAGCCTGCACGTTGAGCATAACCACACTAACACAGGTAGCGGGGTAGAGCAAGGTTCTAGCCATCTACCTTAGGGTAGGTAAGGCGCATCTTGGTAACAAGGTGTCCGGCCCTTTGCTCTACACGCTTGCAGAGCACCTCCTACCTGCAGGTGAGATCAGACGAGGTTTAGTTTAGCGTGCTGCACCTTAGGGTGCAGTACTGTACCTGCCCTTTCACCTAAACTATGGAATCCAACCATAACTCTCCCGGCAAGACCCGAAACGGGCCTGCCAACCAGCCTGCAACAGCCGTTGCCAGCACTTCCACTGGTGCCATACCAAAGACCTCGTCCACCGAGGCAAGAAAGCGCTCTGCCAAGCAACGCACAAGCGGAAAAGGCAAGTGCATCAAATTAGACGCTACCAAGCGCAAACAAACCAGCCAGAGCCTCCCACGCGGTGAATTTCCCCGTGTAGGCCAAATTTCGGAGTCCGACTCCGACTCTGACGACAGTGCCAGAGTCCGCACTGAAAATTCATTTCATAGCGGGAGAACCTCAGTGTACTCCTGCAGATCCTCCCTCGCCATAGACGAGGCAACCAGCTCCTCTGCTCTCTCCTCTGCCGAGGAAGAAAACCCCGGCCCAGAGCATGGATTCCGTGAGGTAGTCTCACGCCGTTCCAAGCGTCTAGCCGCCTTGGCCGCACTGGCTCAAGAACGGCTACGCAACCCACCCCAACCATCCCAACCATCCAAATCCACGAAGTGCCATGTTCCACCGATCATCGTGGACGACTTCAAAGGGTCGGTAGGCTTTTTAAAGCTGATAATGCCGACACTTGCGAAGGAATGCACGGTGCGGCGAAACAAAAGCCGCTTCATTTTCCAGGCCAAATCGGCCAATGACCACTCCCTCATCCTCCGTTACCTTAAGGAGAGAGACATTCCCCATTCAACCTTCGGGCTGGATAGGGCATGCGACATCCACAGGGTCATCCGCGGTCTTCCCGTGGATACACCCGTGGACGATATCGTGGCAGACCTCAACTGCCAGGGTATCACCCCCAGATTGGTCAAGCAGCTGACCAAGGCCGCTCCAGATGGGCAAGCACCCAGAATCCCCCTCCCCCTATTTTTAGTAGTGGTGGAGCGAGCCAACGACCCGGAGGCCAAGATTGATGGTGTAACAGCCATCTGTTACCTCCGGGTACACATCGAGCCATCCAAAGGCTCTGACGGACCCCCCCAGTGCCATAGATGCCTTGGGTTTAATCACTCTAGTCACTTTTGCCACTGCAGACTGCGCTGCCTCAGATGCGGTGAGGAACACCTTAAAGAGGTCTGCCGAAAACCAGGGAGGACGACCCCAAGTGCGCCTACTGCACCGGCGCACATATAGCATGCTACAGTGGCTGCCCAACACGGAAGGCCATCATAGCTGCTAGGAGACCACCTCAAGTGGTCCAACCTCCAGTGGCGAACAGCCATCCCCAGTCTGGCCCTGCTCCGGCAAGACCAGCAGAGGGTTTAGCGTACGCCGCAGTGACCAACACAGGCCGGGGTAATACTCCCAAGTCGCGTGCACAAACACAACACACCCGAGCACAAACACAAGCTCCAGTACCCCCTATGGCCCCCCGTCCAAAAAGGGAGGGTAGGCGCCGTCACCCTCGGAGGCCACCTGCCGCCTCTGAAGCTCAGAGCGAGCGTGGGAATCCTACGCCCGCCCGTCAGCCGGGGGAGGTTGCGGCCGAAGAGATACCGACGCCGACCAACCCATCCGTCATTCCAACTCCACAACAAACCCCCACCCTTCCTACACCACAGTTTTCAGATATGATGGCGTGGTTGCAGCAGTTGCTGCAAAACCATGGTCAGAAGCTCTGCGAGCTGATGGTACGATTCCTTTCCGCTACCGACCAAGCCGGCAAAATGGCAGTAGCCATGGAGGGGCTTGCACTCCTTACCACCATAATCGGCGCGACCCGGAATGGCGAATCGAACTAGGGTAAATACCTCGTTCAGGTTCGCGTTTTGGAACGCGTGTGGTTTGGCTGGTCAGGAGAACGAGCTCCACCACTTTGCTGGCAAGCATGCACTTGATCTTATCTTGGTATCAGAAACGCATCTCCACCAGAACCTCACATCCCGACTCCAGGGCTATCACTGTCTCCGATCGGACCGCGTTGGCCGCCGTGGGAGCAGCACAGCAATCTTCGTGAAGAGAAGTGTGGTCCACAAACCCTTCCAGCTCCCTCCACTTCACACCCTTGAGGCCACGGCTACTTGTATCCACCTCGGCGGTATTGAGGTCCTGATGGTGTCTGCATATCACCCACCCCAGAGGCAGTTCGTTGTTAACGACTACCTCTCCATCCTTGCCCTACATCCTCATGTCATTCTGGCCGCGGGCCTAAATGCCAAGCATCCGCGTTGGCATTGCGGCCCCCGCGCGGACAGAAGAGGCAATGACATAGTCCGCATGGTGGACGCGGACTCTCAACTTAGAGTCGAGGGCCCCTGGCAACCCACCCATTATCCGCGAGGTCCAGGACGGCCATCCGTCATAGACTTCGCGGTCATCAAACATTTCCCATATCACGTGTCACTCACATCCATAAACGCACTTCATTCCGATCATAACCCAGTGTTGGCTACCACCAACACCCGGCTTGCTAGCCAAGAGGTCCCGGTTCAACACCGGAACGTCGACTGGGACTGTATCAAGAGTTGTCTAAATGGCTCCATCCCACCCAACCCCAACATCACCGACATCCCAACCCTTGAGGCGGCGGTCTCTTCCTTCACTTCTGAGGTGAAGCGAACGGTCCACAACCTCACCGTCCACACCCCAGCTCCTCTCCACCCAGACGTCCTACCCCTAGAGCTACTTCTACTCATGCGCCGCTCCTGGGCGGCTCGCAGACTCTGTCAGAGGCACCGCACACGGCATAACCTAGAGCTTCTAAGGCGTTTACGCCACGAGGTGCGTCTCCAACTGCGCGAGCACAGAGTGCGCGCGTGGGAGGACACGATGTCACGTTTGAACCTAGGTGACGGCAATGTGTGGCGGATTGCCAAACGACTGAGAAACCGAGGTGGATCACACACCTCCCCAATCCATGGCGCCCAAGGCCTGGCCTATGAACCGCAAGCCAAAGCAAATGCGTTTGCTGACTACCTAGAGAGGACCATGCGGCCGAGAGATAACCCGCAGGACCTAGACTTCTTCGACCGTGCTCGTGGGGAGGTACGTCGATATTTCCGACGTCCTCTTGACGACGCGGATCGGCTTCCTATCGTCAAACCCAGCGAAGTCCAGGGCGTACTCCAACGTCTCGGCCACAAAAAGGCCGCGGGGCCTGACGGGACAACACCTGTCATGCTCCGCCACCTTCCCTTCAAGGCCGTGCTCTACCTGACAAAGGTTTTCAATATGTGCCTCGCCCTCAGCCACTTCCCACGTTAGTGGAGAGAGGCCCGGGTGATTTGCATATTGAAGCCAGGGAAAGACCCGGTCCATCCTTCCAACTACCGATCCATTAGCCTCCTACCCGTATTCTCGAAGGTATTCGAGAGACTAATACTCGCCCGCTTGTCCCCTATCTTAGGGGACATTCAAGCCATCCCACCCCATCAGTTTGGGTTCCGGCCTGGCCACTCAACACCCCAGCAGCTACTGCGTGTGGTGGAGGCTGCCGCCCTGAGATACCAGGACAAGGCCTACACCGCCGCGGTCTCTCTGGACGTTGAGAAGGCCTTCTCTACGACCTGGCATGCCGGTCTGCTCCGGAAACTTATCCAACTGGAGCTACCCACACGCCTCATACACCTACTACATTCCTACCTTAGACACAGATCCTTTGTGGTCTCAGTGGCGGGGAATAAATCCACACGCAGGCCAATCCGAGGCGGAGTCCCCGAAGGATCTGTTTTATCACCCACGCTCTTCAGCGTCTACATGGCCGACCTACCTACAGAGCCGAATGTCAACATAGCCTACGACGTGCTGCTCTACACAACAAACAGACACCCTAACAGAACCTTCCTCCCAATACAGAGACACCTCCGCCTTATCCAAGAATGGTGCAGGCGTTCGCGATTGTCCATTAACCCGGAGAAAAGCCGCGCCATACTCTTTACTAAGCGCCGATTCACCGCCAATCTCCCCACATTCACCTATCTGCGAAGAAGGATTGAATGGGTAAACTCCTACCTGGGAGTGAAACTCGATAAGGGCCTTATTTTTCGGGAACACATCAACGACTTGTCAGCGCGGGCCGGCGGGGCAACTGCCTCACTGTATCCCATGCTGCGGTCGGGGATGCCAATTCCCCTAAAGCTACGCCTTTTTCGGGCACTCATAATCCCACTCCTCCTATACGCCTGCGAAATCTGGGGCATGGCCGCAGATTCCCATCTCCTGCGTCTGCAGCGTATACAGAATAGAGGACTTCGGATTATCTATTCTGTATGCCGCGGATTCCCTTCGAGACTACTGCACGAAGCCTCGTCTCTTCCGTATGTGGAGGACGAAATTAGGCGCCGGGCAACTAAATTATACGACCAAATTCCGCAACATAGGAGTGCCCTGATTAGGTCTCTTGGGGACTATAACCCCACTGAACGCACGCGTGTGGGACACCGGGTTCCCCGCATGGCTTGCGGGCATCCCGGTAACGAAGGAGACATCCCGTCAACAGGGAAAGCTGAATACATTACAGTCCTCCAAGATAAGCTTGGATTCTAAATTCAAAATTAAATGAACCTCCATATTTGGACCTTTACACCAGCAGTGCCCAACGGTAGTTGCACTCTCACAAAGCAGCCGCTGAGGAGCATAATCTTGCTGCCTCCTTACTACCCACTACCTCAATTCTCACCCGCCACCCTGCAAAACCCTACATCCCGACATAAAGTGGTTAAGCCCTAAAAGGGCAGGTACACGCATGACAAACCTCGGGCTGTTCTCAGCCTGCCAGATAGCGTCGTCGTCATTACAATTGTGTATTTTACACAACATTACTGAAACAATTACAGTCACAATTGACGAGTACTTTACCGGCGGGTAGGATAAATGGGCCACAGCCAACAGTCTTTGAGTGGTTAAAGGTGCCCTCGGGTCCGGCTCTCTTTTATCCGAGTGCACCAGCGCTCCCAAACTACACGATGACTGACCCACGTAGTGTAGCCTTATGCTATAATATAAATGGTGGGACCATGACACTTTTTCTAGACAAACCGCTACTAATCAACCCTGAGTACTCAATGCAACCAGAGGAAGTGACGTTATTACAGCTGGAAAGGGTGGCGCGTCTCCAATATATTCAACACGTGTAAGACAGTATTCCACAGCAACTGGCTTCGAAATCCGATGGAAGCAATAACTCTTTCGTCTCTGAAGAGTTAAAAAAATGCTCTGTCACAGAGCTAGATGCGACGTGATACTGGAAATGCTACAAAGCCAGCACAAATAAACTCAATTGGCTACGCAAAATAATAGGCAAGCAAGTTAAAAAATCCCACTCAGGTTGCCAAAGAAACGTGGAAGACCACACAGTCGAACGTCAGCTGCAAGTGGAAAACGGTTTCCAAAATTTGGTAGAAGTTGGAGACGAGTCTCAAACGAAACATTGCCCCTCAAGTGGGAAAAAGCGCCGCTGCACTGCGGCAAACGATACAGTAACACAAATGGACACCACGGAATAGATCAGCCTAGACGTACTTCTAAGGCACCTCCGCCCATCTTCCTTCGCATCCCTGAAGATGCTAGGAAGGTCATCCAACATTTCCGGGAGGCAAAAGAGCCACAATTCACACTTAAAGACACATGACAAACAGTGTCCATTCAGACAACTTCCCCAGAAGCCCATAGGCATGTTCACCGGTTTCTGGAGGCACAAAAAATTGAATCTATCGCCACTCCGTGGGCTGAAGAAAAGCGACTGCACGTGGCCATCAAAGACGTGCCACAATATATCACAGCAGAAGAGGTATCTGACCATCTAAAGAATAAGGGATACCCAGTGGTCAACGTAGCCCAGGTTCGTGCGGTCCGTGGACCCTACAAGGGCCCCCTTCCCCACTTTCGAGTGGCATTGGGAAAATCTGAAGTCACTGAGGGGATATACTGAAGAAACCCAGACGTTTTCTGCAGTTGTAAAAGTTGAGGCCCACAAACCACCCCGTAGACCTCAACAGTACACCAACTGTCACCAGTTCACCCATGAAGCTGCAGGGTGCAACCTTTCCCCTGTTTGTGCCTTTTGTGGAGAGAAGGGCCAACACAGGAACGCTTGTTCAAAGCACCTAATGGGCGAGGCACAGCGCACATGTGCAAACTGTGGTGACGCCCACTCGTGTCGTCCCATTTGGCAGGAAGCACGCTACGAGATGGAGTGTCGCAAGAAAGGAACACCGCCTCGAGTTGACGCCGCCCCTAGGGTACCAAACCCACGTGGTCTTCCTAAGAAGGCCTTTTATGGAACTAGGCATCCTGGCTTACCATCTCGCCAGCCATTAAATCTTACATCCTACGCAGCTGCTACTGCCTCTGCCAACCAGCAGCCCACTGAGTCCCACAAAAGGGCACTTCCTACAAGAAATACAGCACCATTAGAGTCACTTCCAACCGCCCCATCCAAACCACACCCAAAACACCCGAACAGCTCCTCATTGGCCGCACAACGCCTAACCAGACCAATACCGCAAAAACCCCAGTACCTGGCTATGCCATCAACCAGAACAACCAATGGAAACCAGGAAATCTCTAGCCGAGCAGGATATGCCATCTCTCCCACAGATCATAGCAGCTACGATGAAATGGATACGGCCTTCTATAAACCAATCGACCGTATTCCAGGTCACCTCCGCATCCAGTTTGCTGTCTCACTAGCAGAAGCACTGCTGTCACGTCCACCCACACTTAGGGCAGACACAGTGTTTATCCGCACCGTTTTCACTTTCTGCAGTCGTCATGGCTAGTACGCCCAACTTAAAACCAGACTTCTCCAAAGGTGTTATCTGTTTCTGGAACGCAAACGAGCTGTGGTCCAGGCGAGAAGAGTTAACAGGCTTTCTGGCAATGCATGAAGTTCAGGTACTACTAGTACAGGAAACACACCTAATACCTGGAATGAAGTGCTATCGGAAGGACCGAGAAGGTGACTTTGGAGGAACAGGAATATATGTAAATGACTCCATTTTCCACCATCAACTGAACATCCCAAATACCAGACACTTGGAAGCTACTGTTATCCAGCTCAACACGGCTCGGTGACCTCTAAACCTGTTCTCCGTTTATGTAGCACCAACAAGACCGTTAATAGATGGGGAACTGGATCTACTCTTCTCCTCCCCAGTACCAACCATAGCCGTAGGCGACTACAACAGCAAGCACGAAAATTGGAACTCTACCTGCATATCTCACTGAGGCCAAAGGCTAAACGCCTATATGACCTTGAGAGCCATCTCAGCACAGGTCCCCAACTCACCTACTATACACTACGGTGACCGCAGACCTACAGATTGGATTGACATTGCTCTGGTTAAAAATGTGCGACCTCTTATATATACAGTACCAGCTGTATCTTCTGATCACTACCCTGTTCTTATCACTTTTCCATCAAGGCCTACATACAAATTGTTACGGCTAGTGCCCTCGCCGCGGACCACAAACTGAAACAGGTTCACCAACATATTAGATCAAGTTCAACCGCGCCTTGAACCCTGTACCACTTCCTAGGTAGTGATGATCAAGAACGTGATGGAGGCGCTAGTGTCGGCCATCAAAAGCGCAACGCTAAAGCCAACACTGCATCAATTTAACAGCGCGCCTCTGCCACGGAGGATAAGGGCTCTTATACAAAACAAAAACCGAGCCCGGAGGTGTTACCTGTTCTTCAGGGTCCCGGAGGACAAAGCTTTATTACGCCGCCTACAGGAGGAACTCAGGGTCGAACTCCGACAGCACCCAAACAAGTGGGAGTCCCACCTTTCCTACCTAAAACCGGAGGATGGTTCTCTGTGGTGGACTACCAAGGCACTCATGGGTATTCCACAACAAAACCCACCTCTTCGACACGGACATATCATAACTCAGTCGGGAAGTGAAAAATTCGAACTGCAAGCTCAGTTTTTCAAATCATCATTTATGGCAGCGAACACAGCTGACCAAGACCACATAGACCAGGTCCAATCTGAGGTTATCAACTTTCCCCAGGTTCCTGTTGACTATTCTGACCTTGAAGAAATGTCGGTGCAGGAGGTCACAGGATACATCCGCAAGCTTCCTCCCTACAAAGCACCAGGATTTGACGACGTCACAAACGCCGCTCTTAAAGCCCTGCCACCTAACTGGCTAAAGTTCCTGTGTCACATTTTCAATGGAATACTTAAAACTTCGCACTCTCCTCAAGCCTGGAAGTATGCGAAAGTTATTGCAATCTGCAAGTCGGGAAAAGATCCGTCAACTCCAGAGAGCTATAGGCCCATCAGCCTACTTCCGGTTATGAGCAAGCTCTTTGAAAATGTGGTACAGACACGATTAAGGAGTACCTTAGACAGGCACAACATAATTAGACCCGAGCAGTTCGGCTTCCGAACGTCGCATTCCACTGTCCACCAACTTCTCCGGCTGGTAGACGAGATATACACCGCATTCAACAGGTGTCATTACGTCTCAGCCCTACTGCTGGATGTTACAAGGGCATTCGATAGCGTGTGGCATAAGAGACTTCTCTCCCGCCTCCTCACCTATAAAGTTCCACCATACCTCATCCATCTCCTGCAGTCCTATCTCCAGGATAGAGTCTTTTCTGTTGCCTTCGAGGATGCAACTTCCACCCCATCCCGTACTTTTTTTTTTTAAATAACGTCCTCCAACATTGTGTCATATCGGACGAATGAATGAAATGAAATGGGTGAAATGATGCTCAAATGAGCCCGAGGTCCTTGGAGCTTTAAGTTACCCGACATTTGTCTTCTCAGGGTAGGGAAAACCTCGGAAAGCAACCTTACCCGGATAACTTATTCTGAGCGACATTCGAACTCGCGACATCCCATACGTGCCGGGTTACCCCAAGACAGTGTACTGGGACCCACACTGTACCTTCTGTATATTAACACTCTTCCCACATTACCATGGTGCTCGCTCTACCTTTTTGCGGATGATACCGCCGTAACATCAACGTCTTCCAAGAATTATACGTCAGCCAGACGCATCCAGCGCCATACTGTCCTATTGACCACCTGGTTCAATCGCTGGCGGTTACGCATCCAGCCCCAGAAGAGCCAAGCCATAACTTTTGGCCGTCGCCCAACGGTAGACGTGGCACCCATCCTCCTGATGGGGGAAGACGTGCCCTGGTCCACATCACTGAAATACCTGGGAGTTATCCTATACGTCAAACTAACATAGAAGACGCACTTGGAGGATGTCAGCAACAGGGCAAACAAAAGAATGGCGATGCTGTATCCGCTTTACAACAGGAAATCTCCCCCTGGATAACAAGTTATTGTTATTTAAGCAAGTCCTTCGACCAGCATTCACATATGCCTGCCAGATCTGGGGAGTAGCAGCTCAAAGTCACCTGCGCCAGCTGGATGTACTACAATCCCGCTACTTAAGAATAGCAACTAATTCTCCTTGGTACATCCTTAACGCTACAATACAAAAGGACCTTCACTTCCCCTCCGTCAAAGACTATATTCGCATCTTGTCAAAACCTTTCTTTGACAAAGTACCCTCCAGATTCAACCAACTGATCCGGGGACTGGGGGAATACGATTTGGACCCTGGAGAACGTTATAAACGACCAAGACTTCCTAGGCAACTTATAACATCAAGGAAAAAAATGACAAATCCTCAACAACAAATCCTTCCAACAACCTAAAAGGACAGACTTGTCGTAAAGAAAGAAAATGAAAGAAAGAAAAGAAAAAGAAGAAAAAAAAGGAAAACCCAATCACCCACAAACCAGCCTTTATTATCGTCTCCTATTACAAAGGAAAAACAACTTTCACGGCCAGTAGAGGGTTTTTCCGTGACCTGGCAAAAACTGGGGTACGGTCTGCAAGATCTTCTGCAACCACAACCCCCCAATGTTTATCGCAGTTGTAGTCGGGTGTCCCAAAAATCACCGACAACGCTTAGTATGTTATCATAGCACATTGATTGGTTTTCAAGAAGGAACGCCGTTTGAAAACGCACGGTGCGTTCACATTTCGTAAATAAACCCAATATGAGTGCCACATGGAGCTCTCTACATTACAAACGGGTTTTGAACTCCGTACATCCTGCGTCATTGCAGAGCAATACGGAGCTGAGTCTCACGCACATGACTATGTGCGGTTGTCTTTGAAGATTTTCAATTACTCCGTGGACTCGAGCAATTAGGTCCTCTGTTGACGTTGACATGCGCCAAGGATTATATGCAGTAATGTAGCGCTTCGCAGGAATGTTATTAGGCTCAGGTCGTTCATCTGCAGTACACGTTGCTAAATATAGCTAAAGGATTATATACCTTCCGTATTAACATACCAAAGCGAATGTTAAATTCACACAAATGTTCGTTCTCAAATTTTGACGCCCACCGTGCATTTCCGGACAAGGGTTCCTTCTTGTGAACGATCAGTTTGCCGTCCCGCACGACATACTAAGCGTTGTTGGTAATATTTTTGGGACAACTTGTACAATTGCAAACAGTAAATTACGGATTAGCGCAAAGATGGCTGTTAGCGGAGTGTCTGAGAGGAGCAGAGGTATGCAGATGATAGTTTCTCGGGCTAAGAGCCAGGTCAAATTTGGGTAACCGCCTAAGTTTTCTGCGACTAAGTCTACCACCATCGTCAAGAGAACTGAAGCTAGTTTTCGGTTTCCAGTTTTCTTTATTAAAGAATTTGGGCTGGTGCCGGCACATTGGACCCGACTTACAAGCAATGAGACTATATATAACTATATTTACATCTTTTTTTTTTCTTTTTTTTTTTTTTTGTATTTTTGGTTGGGGAAAAGCCCTTTCTATGACCATCCTTAGGTCAGCGAGAAAAGCTTTATGTGGTATTGTTAGTTACTTTAGTTCTTTGATACACTCCACAAGTTTCCACTGATTTCCTGTGCGGCAGGTTGCGCCTCCAATGGTTCCCCGAGACGCAGGCCTCTGCAGTAGTGAGTGCGGCCAAGGGCTGGGGTTACGGGGGCGCGCATTAGTTGGCGAGCCGTGCAACTTGTAGAACATACGCAAGATGTTCTCGGACTTCCAGGCAGGTGTAGTGATGAAGAGCCATCGACGTTCCGGGAGTGTGCATCCCTCCCAACAACGTCGATGAGTCTTCATCACTACACCTGGTTCGAAGCCCGAGAACATCTTGAATATGTTCGTCGCCAGGAAAGCTTCAGATCCTATTTCTAAAACATTTTTATTCTTATATGTTTTCTGTGCTTCGGCTCATGTCTGCCAATGTTGGCGATCGCGCAATTTCGGCGATTCCTAATGCGCGCCCACGTTGCAGAAGCTCTTATTAATATTGGCTTTGGGATGGATGGGATCTTGGTTTCAATGTGAAGGGTTTGGCTGGTGGTTCATGTAGTTTCGAAACTACTTTTTGAAGTCGAGAATGTATACGTTTTTCGAGCAATTTACCAATAGTAGGTAACAGACTAATGGGGCGGTAGTTTTCAGGCTGTCTGGTGCTTTCCCCTTCCTTTGGGAGCATAAAAACCTTGACTCGCTTCCAAGTGGAGGGGAGTAGCTGTTAACAGGTGTTAAATATATTTGTTAGTTGAACCAGGGCTTTTTGGGGGGATGCTTAAGTTCCTCATTAGTCATTTTGTCTGGGCCGCCAGCTTTCCCATTAGGCAACTTCCTAACGCGCTTGTAAACTTCCTGCGGTGTTATAAGGGGTAGTTGATGCTCTTGCTACGGCGCCACCCAGGTTTGTACACATGTCCGGACCTCTCGTTCTAGGTCACGGTTGGTCACTGGGTTTTCTGTGAATCTGTCAGCAAAGACATCAGCTTTCTCTTCTGCGGAGAAGTGCAGGCTACATTGAGTGTGCAACGCGTCAGTTGGGGAGTTGGCGCTCTTGGAGACTTAGAAAGCCTTTAATAATTTCCACAACGAAGAGACCCAGTGGGTGGTACATAGCATTTTGTTTTCTCACTGTTCAATTTTGTTGATTTTAATTTGTTGCCCAATGACGATGCGTGGCCAATTTGCCAGCACTTAAATATTCAGGCTGACGGATGTACCGCCACAGAGTTGCGTTCCAACCTTCGGGAGAAGCGGACGTAACTTTGCTAGTGCTCTTGCGTGCAGATTACTGGACGAATCAGAGTGAAGCTCTACACTTCATCGTGCAACACGCCGTAGATGTTTCATCATCCACAGCTGAAGAAACGTCTTTTAGTTCTTCATCCCGGCGTTGTGATTGGTCGTTATATTTCACTGACCGATTGGTGCAAACTTTTGTGCATCAATTGTGCTCTTACCACACGACTTTTGTGCTTTTAAAGCACACTAAACAAATTCCAAAGACCGGTGGGTAGGGCAACAGGACTTTAGCCATCAGTTTTATTACTGGTAAGGCGCCTATTGGTCCTGTCCTCTGTTACCCGGGCAAACCGCGCTCACCAATCTTGACGATGACCATGCCTAGTCCCCTGAGAAACGATTCTGGAAACATGATGTATTACCTTGAGGGAGGTAATATTTTAACGTTCCTTGGACAGGAACTCATCGAGGAGCCATCAGTACCCTTGGAGGAACCCGTTCGCAACATCCTTGTAAGCGAGCGCCAAGCACGGCAAGCTTACATCATGCAAGCTGATTCCCAGCTCCTTGAAATGCTGCCTAAAGATGATGTGCCGCGAAGCGATTGCACCCCTCTACATCGCTCCATGGCTGCACACAAGACACGAGTAGATGCAATAGACAGCTATCTATTCCATCGTGACCAGGCCACAAAAACTCAACAACAGTGGCACACAGTACAGCCAAAGAGGAAGAGAAATACACCCTCTCATCCCAGTTCAAACGTGCCAGTATCTACGGCAAATCAGTGTCAGGCGCTGGCTTCCACCTCTACTCAAAATAATGTAGCACAGAGCATGGACGAGGATGTTGCCACTTCAGCAATTACCCCAACTTTAAGCCAGACAGGCAATGTTGCCCAACAGCCGCAACAAAAAACAAGAAGGACTACGCCAATCTTTCTGCGTAATCCAGAGGATGCTAGGAAGGTTATACATCACTTCCGCGAGGCAAGAGAGCCTCTATTTACAGTAAAAAATGCACGACAGACAGTGTGCATACAGACAACTTCCCCTGAAGCCCATAGCCAAGTTCGCCGGTTTTTGGAGTCGTAAAAACTGGAATTTATCGCCACTCCCTTGGCTGAAGAAAAGAGGCTACATGTCACTATAAAAAACGTGCCTCAGTACATCACCACCTCTTAAAGAGTAAGGGCTACCCAGTGCTAAACGTAGCCCAGCTTTGTGCAGTTCATGGACCTTACAAGGGCCCCCTGCCCCACTTCCGTGTGGCTTTAGAAAAAGCGGAAATCACCGAGGGGATATATCAAAAAACCTAGATGTTTTCTGCAATTGTCAAAGTGGAGGCCTACAAACCACCCCGTAGACCTCAACAGTGCACGAACTGCCAGCAGTTCACTCATGGAGCTGCGGGGTGCAACCTTTCCCCTGTTTGTGCCTTTTGTGGTGAAAAAGGCCACGAAAGAAACGCCTGTCCTAAAAGGCTGATAGATGGGGCGCAGCCCACCTGTGCAAACTGTGGGGATGCACACTCATGTCGATACGCCAAATGTCCTATTTGGCAAGACGCAAGATACGAGATGGAGTGCCGTAAGAAAGGAACACCATCTAGAGTTGATGCCGCACCTAGGGTCCCGAACCCTCGCGGTCTTCCAAAGGAGGCCTTTTATGGAACTAGGCAGCCTGGCTTACCATCTCTCCAGCCCCTAAGTTTCCCATCTTATGGTGCTGCGGCTAATATTTCTTTAAACCATCAGAACACTGAAAACTCGATCAAGGAGTCTCAGAAAACGCCACTTCCTCAGAGACAAGCCCAACATCCAAGGCACTCCTCCAACATCTCATTGGCCGTTCAGCGACAAGCTAAACCAATGGGAGAAAACCACATGTATATGACTACACCACCAGCCAGGACAGCACATAAAACCAGGTTCACAGTTCAGTTGCGTTCCAACATTCGTGAGAGGCGGACGTAACTTTGCTAGTGCTCTTGCATGCAGATTGCTGGACGAATCAGAGTGAAGCTCTACACTTCATCTTGCAACACGCCGTAGATGTTTCATCATCCACAGCTGAAGAAACGTCTATCATTTCTTCATCCCGGCGTTATTATTGGTCGTTATATTACGCTGACCGATTGGTGCAAACATTTCTGTATCAATTGTCCTCTTACCACACGACTTTTGTGCTTTTAAAGCACACTAAACCAATTCCTAAGACCGGTGGGTAGGGTACCAAGACTTAGCCATCAGTTTTATTACTGATAAGGTGCCTTTTGGTCCTGTCCTCTGTTACCCGGGAAACCGCACTCACCAAACTTGACGACGACCATGCCTAGTCCCCTGACAAACGAATCTGGAAACATGACATTGTATTACCTTGAGGGAGGTAATATTTTAACGTTCCTTGGACAGGAGCTCATCAAGGAGCCATCATTACCCTTGGAGGAGCCTGTTCGCAACATCCTGGTAAGCGAGCGCCAAGCACGGCAAGCTTACATCACACAAGCTGATTCCCAGCTGCTTGAAATGCTGCCTAAAAATGATGTGCCGCGAAGCGATTGCACCCAACTATATCGCTCCATGGCTGCACACAAGGCACGACTAGATGCAATAGATAGTTACCTATTCCATCATGACCAGGCCACAAAATCCCAACAACAGTGGCACACAGTACAGCCAAAGAGGAAGAGAAATACACCCTCTCATCCCAGTTTAAACGTGCCAGGATCTACGGCAAATCAGTTTCAGGCGCTGAATTCCACCTCTACTCAAAATAATGTAGCAGAGAGCATGGAAGAGGATGTTGCCACTTCAGCAACTACCCCAAATTTAAGCCAGACAGGCAATGTTGCCCAACAGCCGCAACAAAATACAAGAAGGACTACGCCAATCTTTCTGCGTAATCCAGAGGATGCTAGGAAGGTTATACATCACTTCCCCGAGGCAAGAGAGCCTCTATTTACAGTTAAAAATGCACGACAGACAGTGTGCATTCAGACAACTTCCCCTGAAGCCCATAGGCAAGTTCGCCGGTTTTTGGAGTCGCAAAAACTGAAATTTATCGCCACTCCTTTGGCTGAAGAAAAGAGGCTACACGTAACCATAAAAACATGCCTCAGTACATCACCACTGAAGAGGTGTCAGACCTCTTAAAGAGCAAGGGCTACCCAGTGGTCAACATAGCCCAGCTTCGTGCAGTTCGTGGACCTTACAAAGGCCCCCTGCCCCACTTCCGTGTGGCTATAGAAAAAACGGAAATCACAGAGGGGATATATCAAGAAACCCAGATGTTTTCTGCAATTGTCAAAGTGGAGGCCTACAGACTACCCCGTAGACCTCAACAGTGCACGAACTGCCAGCAGTTCACTCACGGAGCTGCGGGGTGCAAGCTTTCCCCTGTTTGTGCTTTTTGTGGTGAAAATGGCCACGAAAGAAACGCCTGTCCCAAGAGGCTGATAGATGGGGCGCAGCCCACCTGTGCAAACTGTGGGGATGCACACTCATGTAGATACGCCAAATGTCCTATTTGGCAAGAAGCAAGATACGAGATGGAGTGCCGCAAGAAAGGAACACCATCTAGAGTTGATGCCGCACCCAGGGTTCCGAACCCTCGCGGCCTTCCAAGGGAGGCCTTTTATGGAACTAGGCACCCTGGCTTACCATCTCGCCAGCCCCTAAGTTTCCCATCTTACGTAGCGGCCACTGGTACCTCTTCACACCACCAGATCACTGAAAACCAGGTCAAGGAGTCCCAGAAAACGCCACTTCCACAGAGACAGGCCCAACATTCAAGGCACTCTTCCAACATCTCCTCATTGGCCGTTCAGCGACAAGCTAAACCAATGGGAGAAAACCATATTTATTCGACTACACCACCAGCCAGGACAGCACATGCAAACTAAGCATCATCTGCCACCTCTCCTGCAGATCACTCAAACTACGAGGAAATGGATTCGGCCTTTTACGAAGTAATTGACCGTGTTCCCAGTCCCCTCCGCATCCAGCTTGCTGCTGCACTGGCAGAAGCACTACTGTCACGCCCATCAACACTTTCGGCGGACACAGTACTAATACGCGCCGTCTTCACCTTCTGTAGTCGTCATGGCTAGTACGCCCATTACAAAACCAGACTTCTCCAAGCTAACAATATGCTACTGGAACGCAAATGGGCTGCGATCCAAGCGAGAAGAACTAACAGACTTTCTAGCAATGCACAAAGTGCAGGTGCTATTAGTACAGAAAACACACCTGCATCCGCACATAAGGATGAAAATCCCTGGAATGAAGTGCTATAGAAAGGACCGTGAAGATGGCTTTGGAGGAACAGCAATATACATAAATGACTCCATCTGTCACCATCAACTTGACATCTCAAATACCAGAAACATGGAAGCTACTGGTATCCAGATAAGCACGGCTCGAGCACCCCTAAACCTGTTCTCAGTGTATATTGCACCAACAAGGCCGTTGCTAGACAGGGAACTGGATTTACTGTTCTCCTCTCCAGTACCAACTATAGCTGCAGGCGACTATAACAGCAAACACCAAAACTGGAACTCCACCTGTATATCACACCGAGGCCAAAAGTTAAATGACTATGTGACCTCGAGAGTCATCTCAGTACAGGTCCCTAACTCACCTACCATACATTACGGTGATCGCAGACCTCCAGATTGGCTTGATATTGCACTGGTCACAAATGTGAGGCCTCACATAATATTATATAAAGTGCCAGCTCTATCTTCTGACCACTATCCAGTTGTCATCACTTTTCCATGTAAGCCAACATACAAACTAGCACGGTCAGTTCCCTCGCCTCGAACTACAACTGGGAAAAGTTCACCAATACATTGAAACAAGTTCAACCACGCCTTGAACCCTGCACAACTTCCCAGGAAGTTGAACTTTTGGTGAAAAATACGACAGAGGCTATAGTGTCTGCGATCAAGAGCGCATCGCCAAAGCCAACACTACACCAATTTAACAGCGAGCCTCTACCTGGGAGGATAAGGGCCCTAATACAGAAGAAAAATAGAGCCAGGAGACGTTATATGTTCTCCAGGTCCCCGGAGGACAAGACATTTTACAGACGTCTACAGGAGGAACTTAAGGTCGAACTCCACCAACATTCAAACAACAAATGGGAGTCTCATCTTTGTCACTTAAAACCAGAAGACGGCTCTCTTTGGTGGACAACCAAAGTACTAATGGGTATTCCACAACAAAACCCACCTCTTCGACACGGACAGGTGACAGCTCAGTCGGGAAAAGAAAAAGCTAAATTGCAAGCTAGATATCTAGAAACATCTTGTATGGCAGCGGACTGAGCTGACCAGGACCACATTACTCAAGTCCAATCGGAGATTACCAACTTTCTCCAGGTTCGTGCTGATTATTCTCACCTTGAGGAAACGTCGGTGCAGGAAATCACAGGATATATACGCAAGCTTGCTCCCTACAAAGCCCCAGGATTTGACGGAATCACAAACGCCGCTCTAAAAGCCCTTCCACCTGACTGGCGGAAACTATTGGCTCACTTTTTCAATGCCATACTTAGAACTTCGCACTTTACACAAGCACGGAAGTATGCGAAAATTATCACCATATGCAAGCCAGGAAAAGATCCGTCATCTCCAGAGAACTATAGACCCATCAGCTTACTTTCCGTTCTGAGCAAACTCTTTGAGAACGTCGTACAGACACGGCTAAGGAGTACCTCAAACAGGCACAACGTCATTAGGCCCAAACAGTTCGGCTTCAGAACATCACACTCAACTGTTCACCAACTTCTCCGGCTGGTGGATGAGATATACACAGCTTTTAACAGACGTCATTACGTCTCAGCCCTATTGTTGGACTTAACTAGGGCTTTCGACAGCGTGTGGCATGAGGGACTTATTTCTCGCCTCCTCACATATCAAGTTCCATCATATCTCAACCATCTATTGCGCTCTTATCTTCAAAACAGAGTTTTCGCTGTAGCTTATGAAGATGTTACTTCCACCTCTCATCCTATACGTGCCGGCGTACCCGAAGGCAGTGTACTGGGACCCACACTGTTTCTCCTGTACATAAACACTCTTCCTACCCTACCACGGTGCTCACTCTACCTTTTTGCGGATGATACCGCTGTTACCTCAACATCCTCTAAAAATTATATGTCAGCTAGGCACATTCAACAATATGCTGACCTACTGACCACCTGGTTCAATCGATGGCGGTTACGTATCCACCCTCAGAAAAGCCAAGCTATAACCTTTGGCCGTCGCCCGATGGTTGACGTGGCACCCATCCGCTGGGCGGGGGAAGATGTGCCGTGGTCTAATTGTGTCAGGTACCTAGGAGTTACCCTAGACGTCAAACTTACCTGGAAGACACACCTGGAAGACGTCAGCAATAGGGTTAATAAAAGAATGGCAATGCTGTACCCGCTTTACAACAGGAGATCTCACCTGTCCTTGGACAACAAACTGCTATTGTATAAGCAAGTTCTTAGACCAGCCTTTACATATGCCTGCCAGATGTGGGGAGTAGCAGCTCAAACACACCTGAGACAGCTAGAATTTCTTCAGTCAAGATATCTAAGAACTACTACAAACTCTCCATGGTATATACCAAATGCTACCATTCAGAAGGATCTTCACTTTCCCTCAGTGAAGCAATACATCAACATACTTTCACAACCCTTCTTTGACAAGCTCCCTTCCAGTTTCAACCAACTAATACAGGGAATAGGCGAGTATGACTTGGACCCTGGAGAGCGCTATAAACGCCCACGACTTGTCCTTGGCAACGTATAAAAAAAAACCAATTTATGACATAACTTTCTAACGTGACATAACCTAGTAACATCCTTTCACATCCTAAAGGATATACAGACATACTTTAATTATAATAATAATAAAAAAAAAACATACACCAACAAACCAACCTTATTACCGTCTCTTATGTAAGACATCTTACACGGCCAGTAGAGGGTTGATACCCTGACCTGGCAAGAACCGGAGGGCGGTCTGCAAGATCTTCTGCAACCACAACCCTCCAGTGTTTTTCGCAGCGTCGTCATCGTCACATAAAACAAAGCATCATCTGCCACCTCTCCTGCAGATCATTTAGACTATGAAGAAATGCATTCGGCATTTTACGAAGTAATTGACCGTATTCCAAGCCAACTCCGCATCCAGTTTGCTGCTGCACTGGCAGAAGCACTTCTGTCGCGCCCACCAACACTTTCGGCGGACACAGTGCTAATCCGCACCGTCTTCACCTTCTGTAGTCGTCATGGCTAGTACGCCCATTACAAAACCAGACTTCTCCAAGCTAACAATATGCTACTGGAACGCAAATGGGCTGCGATCCAGGCGAAAAGAAGTGACAGACTTTCTGGCAATGCACAAGGTCCAGGTACTATTGGTACAGGAAACACGCCTACAGCCGCACATAAAGATGAAAATCCCTGGAATGAAGTGCTATAGAAAGGACCGTGAAGATGGTTTTGGAGGAACAGCAATTTACATAAATGTCTCCATCTGTCACCATCATTTTGACATCCCTAATACCAGAAACATGGAAGCTACTGGTATACAGATAAGTACGGCTCGAGGACCCCTAAACCTGTTCTCAGTGTATATTGTACCAACAAGGCCGTTGCTAGACAGGGAACTGGATTTACTGTTCTCCTCTCCAGTACCAACTATAGCTGCAGGCGACTATAACAGCAAACACCAAAACTGGAACTCCACCTGTATATCACACCGAGGCCAAAAGTTAAATGCCTATGTGATCTCGAGAGCCATTGCAGTACAGGTCCCTAACTCACCTGCCATACATTACGGTGATCGCAGACCTCCAGATTGGCTTGATATTGCACTGGTCAAAAATGTGAGGCCTCACATAATATTATATACAGTGCCAGCTCTGTCTTCTGACCACTATCCAGTCCTCATCACTTTTCCATCTAAACCAACATACAAACTAGCACGGCCAGTTCCCTCGCCTCGAACTACAAACTGGGAAAAGTTCACCAATATATTGGAAAAAGTTCAACCACGCCTTGAACCCTGCACAACTTCCCAGGAAGTTGAGCTATTGGTGAAAAATACGACAGAAGCTATAGTGTCTGCGATCAAGAGCGCATCGCCAAAGCCAACACTACACCAATTTAATAGCGAGCCTCTACCTGGGAGGATAAGGGCCCTAATACAGAAGAAAAATAGAGCCCGGAAACGTTATATGTTCTCCAGGTCCCCGGAGGACAAGACATTTTATAGACGTCTACAGGAGGAACTTACGGTCGAACTCCGCCAACATTCAAACAACAAATGGGAGTCCCACCTTTGTCATTTAAAACCAGAAGACGGCTCTCTTTGGTAGACAACCAAAGCACTAATGGGTATTCCACAACAAAATCCACCTCTTCGACACGGACAGCTGACAGCTCAGTCGGGAAAAGAAAAAGCTGAATTGCAAACTAGCTATTTAGAAACTTCTTTTATGGGAGCGGATTCAGCTGACCAGGATCACATTACCCAAGTCCAATCGGAGATTACCAACTTTCTCCAGGTTCCTGCAGATTATTCTCACCTTGAGGAAACGTCGGTGCAGGAAATCACAAGATACATACGCAAGCTTGCTCCCTACAAAGCCCCAGGATTTGACGGAATCACAAACGCCGCTCTAAAAGCCCTTCCACCTGATTGGCTAAAACTATTGGCTCACATTTTCAATGCCATACTTAGAACTTCGCACTTTACACAAGCCTGGAAGTATGCGAAAGTTATTACCATATGCAAGCAAGGAAAAGATCTGTCATCTCCAGAGAGCTATAGACCCATCAGCTTACTTCCCGTTCTGAGCAAGCTCTTTGAGAACATGGTACAGAAACGGCTAAGGAGTACCTCAGACAGGCACAACGTCATTAGGCCCAAACAGTTCGGCTTCAGAACATCACACTCAACTGTTCACCAACTTCTCCGGCTGGTGGATGAGATATACACAGCTTTCAACAGACGTCATTACGTCTCAGCCCTACTGCTGGACGTAACTAGGGCTTTCGACAGCGTGTGGCATGAGGGACTTATTTCTCGCCTCCTCACATATCAAGTTCCATCATATGTCATCCATCTGCTGCACTCTTATCTTCAAAACAGAGTTTTCTCTGTAGCTTATGAAGATGCTACTTCCACCTCTCATCCTATACGTCCCGGCGTACCCCAAGGCAGAGTACTGGGACCCACACTGTTTCTCCTGTACGTAAACACTCTTCCTACACTACCACGGTGCTCCCTCTACCTTTTTGCGGATGATACCGCTGTTACCTCAACATCTTCAAAAAATATATGTCAGCTAGGCGCATTCAACAATATGCTGACCTACTGACCACCTGGTTCAATCGATGGCGGTTACGTATCCACCCTCAGAAAAGCCAAGCTATAACCTTTGGCCGTCGCCCGATGGTTGACGTGGCACCCATCCGCTGGGCGGGGGAAGATGTGCCGTGGTCTAATTGTGTCAGGTACCTAGGAGTTACCCTAGACGTCAAACTTACCTGGAAGACACACCTGGAAGACGTCAGCAATAGGGTTAATAAAAGAATGGCAATGCTGTACCCGCTTTACAACAGGAGATCTCACCTGTCCTTGGACAACAAACTGCTATTGTATAAGCAAGTTCTTAGACCAGCCTTTACATATGCCTGCCAGATGTGGGGAGTAGCAGCTCAAACACACCTGAGACAGCTAGAAGTTCTTCAGTCAAGATATCTAAGAACGACTACAAACTCTCCATGGTATATACCAAATGCTACCATTCAGAAGGATCTTCACTTTCCCTCAGTGAAGCAATACATCAACATACTTTCACAACCCTTCTTTGACAAGCTCCCTTCCAGTTTCAACCAACTAATACAGGGAATAGGCGAGTATGACTTGGACCCTGGGGAGCGCTATAAACGCCCACGACTTGTCCTTGGCAACGTATAAAAAAAAAAAACAATTTATGACATAACTTTCTAACGTGACATAACCTAGTAACATCCTTTCACATCCTAAAGGATATACAGACATACTTTAATTATAATAATAATAATAATAATAAAAAAAAAACATACACCAACAAACCAACCTTATTACCGTCTCTTATGTAAGACATCTTACACGGCCAGTAGAGGGTTGATACCCTGACCTGGCAATAACCGGAGGGCGTTCTGCAAGATCTTCTGCAACCACAACCCTCCAGTGTTTTTCGCAGTCGTCGTCGTACCGCCACAATCTTGTCAAGCGCCGTCTCCGTGCAATGAGTTGCTCTACCTCGAGGTACCTACAAAATTCGGATGGTCTTGTGGTATATGTGGTGGCATTTCTTTTGGCCGTGAGTAGCGAGGCAGTAACGTTTTCAATGGTGCATGTATGAGCAACATTGTGTTTTTAAGCAAGATAGCAGTCCCTCTCCCCTGTCTGCCAATTCTGTCGTTTCGAAATACTTGATAATCTTGGAGCTTAAAAGTGTGCTCTTGTTTTATTTTGATTTCGCAGATGAATGCGACGTCAATTTTGTTACGCCGTAGGTAGTTTTCAAACTCGCGTTGCTACCTGCAGATGCCGTCTTCATTACACAGGAGCGCGCGCGTTAAAGTTATGCCTCCCCTTACATGGGCCATTTACTCTAAGAGGGTGGAGAGGAGACATACAATGGTTTTAATTTTCTCCATAGTGCTGCTACAGCTTTTAAACCCCATCAGGAAAGGCTGCAACTTTGTTAAAAAGGCTGGCGGTTGAGATCCTTGAACAGATTTAAAACATTTCTTAGTCCGCCCAGGTTGGGCGCGTGGGGGAGGAGTTGAGGTTGTTGATGGTGGTACGGAGGTATTTTGCTCTCCGGCGACTCCTGCAAAGGAGATGCCTGATTTGACCAGGGCTGGGTTCAGGACGGGTCTGTGCCTGGTTGAGCACTAGGAGTGTTCCAGGCCAAGATTGGCAGTTGACGGCGGTGGCGTTCATTTCTGAACATTTCGCACCCCTATATCTGGCAGAATGCGCTTCCCTACAGTTTTGGAGGTTTTTTTTGGGAGTTCATAGGTGAAAAGTTGGAAGGACTCTAAGGGGAGGATGTTGAAGTACTGCCATTAGCACCTCCGTTAGTATAAGGTAGGATGACTGCTTCCGCGCAGTATGCCGGAGCGGGAGAGGTAAGGTCCAGGGCATGGCCATGACACAAGGTCCTGACCATGACCGTGGGAGTTAAGGTGAAGATAGGGAAGGTAGTTAGAGTGTAACTTTACTTGTGCTATTCATTAGTTTAATGTTGATTTTGCCGCCTGTTTCGAGCCTTGGCAGTTCGTTGTGCTACTGTTTGTGCTGCTTCTCTCAGTTCCCTGGTGATCTCAGCTATTGAGGGTACATGTTGTGGACCAGAAAGGCTGTATACTGGAGAGTTGGCCAGCAATGAAGTGATGTTAGCGTATGTAGCTTCCTGTTGTTAATGGAGCATAGAAACGGATGAGTGAAGTGAGCATAGTCGTTGCTGTGCATCGTTGTTGGAGAGCTGCAACTGTGGGAGAATGTCCTGCACAGTTGTGTCAATGGTGCGTAGCTGCTGTTGTAGTTCCGGTACTGCGTCGTTGGCTGCCTGTGTGTTGTGCTAAATGGTTTCTGCGTGTTGGCGTAGTCTGGTGTGTTCTTCGCGTGTGGATGTGAAGATCTAGATGAGTTTTGCGAGGTGTGCCTAGTCGTTGCAAGGGCGCTGATTGTTGCGTGGTCGTGGCGTTGTAGCGGCTCAGTTATGTTGGCGTTTGTCTCCGTGTTGCTCTTTTCTGTGATAGCTCCCAGACCGGAGCCAATATACAGAACCTCTGAGTGGAGGTCTTGAACAGCGTCGCGTAGGATGCCACCGGCGACGGCTGGTGCAGGGACTGGTACGCTCTGCTGGTGTTGAGCGATGTGTCTGCGGCGACTGGTGGTGATGCTTCTGAAGTGACTGGGGCCACTTGTGTCTACGGCCGTGGGGTTGCGGTGGAAGGTGCTGGAGTGCGTGTATGCCCGTGCCGGGGATGCAAAAGCCAGTGTGCTTGTCCCATGTAGTAGCCGAAGCCACAGCAGGAGGCACAGTAGCGGCGTCGTCTGCGCAGGTCGTGCGCTGTGCAAACGTTCGTGAAGTCCTGGGCACCACAGTAGTGGCACCGAGGAGGGGTGGCGCAGCGGGTGGCGTCATGTCCGTAGGCACAGCTGCGGCGACAGGGCACTTGGCGTTCCACTCGACTAGCCTCTGCGCGCTAGCACCACCCTAACAAGGGCGGCCCCGTGCTCAAGACAGCTTCGCGGTCGCGTGTGTCGGCGAAGACTAAGAGGATGAGGCTTGATGGGCCTCTGCTAGTTATGGTACGAGTGGCCCTCATTGCTGAGGTCCACTCATGCTGTGCGGTGCAGAGTGGAATGTTTCTAGTTGTACTTGTTTATTATAGAGTGTTGGCCTGGTGCCGCTAAATGGGGCCCGGATTACAGGCTATATGTTACATTTATATACAATTTACTATTTATTAGATATAGTTTTCGGTTTATACAAAAACCGATACGTTGACCATCTGTAGGTCACTGAGAATAGTTTTCTGTTGTCCTTTGTTGTCTTATTCCTTTTTGTTTTATATATACATATATACATATGTAGATATTTACAATTATTACACGCACGCATTCACCCACACACACACACATTCACACACACATACACACACCTTCACTGGGCACACCAGAATTATGCGTCCCAGCCCGCGCACTGCACTATTTACACTTCACTATATTTACACTTTCCCGCTGTTTTCCTGCGTGGGCAGATTTTCTGACGGAGAGGTTTTGGAGGGTTTAGATTTGTTTAAGGGCAGTTTTGGAGGCATTAGCCCAGGCCACACATGTATACAGGACCACCGAAAGAATAAATCATGTGTATAGTATGAGTTTTGACTTTAGTTGCAGCTTTTTGCTACGGAAGATGGGGGCGCACAATTTAGCCGTTGTCTGCCTTTGTTGGCGCTATTTTTTATGTGGGTGGACCAGCACATTGTGCGGTCCAAGGCAACACCTAAGTATTTAACCTGCTGACGCCAGTGCAATATTTGACCACCGACCGTTAGGTCCATTGCCAAAGTGTGACGCCGCTTGGAGAATTGAATCTGCTGGCATTAGTTGGGGATAATTTTCATTTTCCAGTCATGTTGCCATGAGAGGAAGTTATTCACATAACGTTGCATTTCTACGAGGCCGAAACGTGGATTTCTATGGTGGTTGTATATTGCAGTGTCGTCAGCATACATGGCGACCTTGTATCTGGCGTCCACTGGGAAATCATTGGTGAATAATATATACAAAAAAGGCAACATGATTGCCCCTTGTGGAACGCTAGCCCGCATCACTCTCTTCCGAGAGGAGGAGCGGCCCACTTGGACGTGGAAGTGTCGGTTTTCCAAGATGTTTTGCAGCAAGAACACATAATTTTGAAGTGCCGGGAAATTGTGGTGCAGTTTGTAAATGAGGCCATTGTGCCAACACCGGTCAAATGCAACTTCTACGTCCAGAAATAGCGCCAACGTTGAAGCCCCATTGTTAAATTGCTCTGTTACGTCATCTGAGAAGCTGTAGTTCTGTGGAATGCCATTTTCTAAAGCCAAACTATGAATTTGAGAGTTCATGTGTTTCCGAGACTTGGTTTTGAAGTCGAGAAAGGATACATTTTTCCAGCAATTTACCAACAGTAGACAAAAGACTAATGGGGTGGTAATTTTGCGGTTGTCTGGTGCTTTTTCCTTGCTTTGGGAGCATGATAACCTTGGCTCGCTTCCAAGTAGAGGGGAAATAGCTAAGCTGCAAGCAGGCGTTAAATATATTTGTTAGTTGCACCAGAGCTTTTCTCGGGAGATCCTTAAGTTCCTCAATAGTCAGTTTGTCTGCGCCGGCAGCTTTCCCATTAGGTAGTTTCTTAATGAGCTTGAAAACTTCCTGCGGTGTTATGATGGGTAGTTGTTGCTCTTGCTTCTGCACCACCCAGGTTTGTACCCATGTCTGGACCTCCCGTTCTAGGTTGCGGTTGGTCACTGGGCCAAGAGCCAACAGCCAAGAGCCAAATCTGGTCGCTCCGGTTTGCCCGGGCGGGATGTATGCCCACGGTACCTATCCATTTAGTATGGATTTACCCGTGAGGTATGTTATATGTAGTCAATTTTCGCAAGCTATTTGTCAAAGTCAGCCAATGGTGATGATTGGTAACTCTCTTGCTATAGACTTGGGATATGAGTGCGAGTTAGTATGTCTACCCATCCTAGTGTACCCAGTGCCCGTCTCTGCACACTTAGCCGGTCAGCTTGTGTAACCAGCAAGTCTAGCAGTGTCAAATAGCGAGAAACCGATAATGCAATGGAATGTTTGGTGTAATGAGGAAGCAGCAAAGCTAATTAACCCAAGACATCCTTGGGTAAGCGATAGCTTTTGCGCCTCCTGGGAAGATGGTGATTATATTGAACCAGGGTATTTACCAGCTGGTTAGGGTGTGGCGTAAGTTTAGCATACCTTGAGCGGGCTCTTTCACGCACTACATCCACAATGTATGGAATGCCAGAATGAGTATGGAGAATATGGGAAGAAAATCTACGGTCGGTATCGTAGATCATCCTAAGAGCCCTGTTCTGCACGACTTGCAGTCTGCGGATAGTGGTTTGAGCCACGAATCCCCATGCCTCGCATCCATACAGGATCAGGGATCGCACGATGCAAGCGTAATTTGAGACGTGTGGGCATTGTGGATCTTAAGATGGGATGCAGCTTTCCTAGAGCTCCGTGGCCCTGGGCAGCTTTAGCTGTGACATGCTTGGTGATGTAAGTCCTCGGTCGAGTTGTACACCAAGGTACTTGTCAGTGTTGACCCGAGGGATTCTCCTGTGACCAAGTGTCAGGCCCCTATCTGGCCTACAGGTACGAATTTTACCTGATGGCCATCCTCCACTTTTCACTCCATCTGTCGATGGCGTTGAGGTGTCTTTGTAATGGGGGAAGGCAGTAACGTAGATTTTTGTAACGGGCCAGTATGAGGACATCATCGGCATACTGGCACGTAACAGTGCTGGGTTCAACGGGGAAGTCAGACATGTATGCAGCAAAGAGCAGCGGCGACAGAACACTGCCTTCCGGGACTCCAGCCGCTATTGGTCTGATAGTTGATAACCTACCCTCCACTCGCACCCTCAAAGTGTTGTTGCAAAGGCCTTATCCACATCCAGAAGTACTGCGACAGTTTTGAAGTTTTCCTGGAAACCCAGGGCAGCCTTCTCAACAAGACGCAGGAGCTGTAAGGTAGTGGAATGACCTTGACGGAACCCAAACTGATGATCCGGGATGAGCTGCCTTTCCTCAAATAGAGGAGTTAGGCGGGACTGAAATAGTTTTTCAAAAATTTTGGAAATGATTGGGAGTAGACTAATAGATCGGTAACTTGATGGAAACATGGGATCCTTGCCTGGTTTTAATATGCAAATCATCTTTGCTTCCTTCCAAGCAGTAGGGAAGTGTCGAAGATGCAGGCAAGCGCTGTAAATCCTCGTCAAGTGGATAATGGCTTTATGAGGTAGGTGCTGTAACATATGTGTCGTAACACCATCATATCCAGGGGATTTGCAAGGTTTGAGACACTTTATTTGCGAGGAAACTTGGGGTGACAATTGGTATGCCAGTCGCCTCGTGTGGTGGCGGTGGGTCCTCATAGAGGTAATCCACCATTGCCTCAACTAGTTTGGAGAAGTACTCGTCTTCTATGTCCTCTCGGGGCTCAAATTGGGACTCTAAATGGTCCGCGAAGTCAGTGGCTTTCTCTTGCTGTTCGAAAGATCATCTCCCGCGAGTGCCATGTATTGGATGCTGGTATAGCGTTTTATCCCTTCTCAGGGATTTAATTATCCGCCATGGCTTCTTTTCTGAGAGGTTAACGTTTCTCATGGTGTTTTCCCAGGCCTCTTTGCGATGTGCGCGTAAGAGGTGCCTAGCCAGGGTCTTAAATAGCAGATAAATTGTCTGCAATCTGGGATGATGGAAACTCTGCCAAAGCTTCCGAACTGTTGACTTAGCTCTTAGCAACAGTCGGAGTTCATTTGGGATGGTTGTGGGATTAGGAGTATTGCAAGGAATGCGGTAAGTGTGCCCCCGTACAACATTTGATGTGTCGGGAGAATGCAGTGGCCGCTAATTCTAACGGCTCGATAGAATCGATACGCGGTCTGTGATCCACTGATTGGTTCAGTTCAAGGACGGCTGCATCCCAGTCTACCTAGTACGACCAATCAGGAGTTACCAATCCTGGCATGTTAACATTTGAGTCTATTAATACTGGATCATGGTCAGAATCCAGTTCATTGACTGTCGTGAGGTCTATATGGAATGTAAAGTTCTTAGTGACCATTATATCCAGCACGTCCGGTCTCCCTCGGGCAGGATGAAAAGTGGGCTCTCTCGGTCCATGTGCAATGAGGCTTGGGTTACCGCTTATAAGTCGGAATAGTCCTCGCCCCTTCGCATTGGTGGCACGACTATGCCAATTGGCATGTTTTGCATTTAGGTCACCTGCAATGCAGACCACAGCGTGGAGGTTTAACAAAGCCATGTAATCTGCTTCATAGAAGCGATGATCAGGGGGTCATATGCCACAATCAGCAATGTTTCTAGACCGCCTAAAGATAGCCTAATGGCACAGGCTTCTACATGCTGAAGTGGTGGAAGAGGGAAAGGTTTTTGTGTGATATGGTTTTTAATGAAAATGGCTGTACCTCCCCCTTGTTGGCCAACCCTATTAGACCGATAGGTGACGTAATTAGGGAGGGAGAAGTTGGTGGTAGCATCAAAATGAGTTTCACAGAACATCAGAATGTTGATTCCGAAATACTGTACAAACTCAGTGAGGTTTGGGTAGTGACTCCGTAGTCCGTTGGCGTTCCAAATCGCAGCTCTGAATGGTCTCCGGACATGTCTTCCGGCCATTATTGAGCTGAGTTGGGATAGAGCTGTTCCAATGTCTGAAGCCAGATGGAATGCTTCTGCATGGGGGTCAAGTTGGGGTTATTCATCTGCATCTTACAGTTTCGAAGTGCAGGAAGTGCCTTGTTGATGAAATCCCCAAACCACGAGGATAGTGAGTGAAATTCCTCCAGGTCTCTTTGCGATATGGTCGCAAATGTGGAGGAGGTTGTCGCCTTGTTAGGCAGTGGTGCAATTGGGTTGTGAGGGTATATCCCTATCCCGGGATATAAGCTCTGCCTGTACAGGTGAATCTGTAGTTATCTCAGGAGCTTGTGGCTCCGAAACTATACTGGGAGCAGAAGATTTGCTCGGCTTATTATGTTTTCTGTTCCTCCTCTTCCTGCGTAGATTTGGTGCAGGGGGTTTGGGCACTGTCGCCTTTTCCATAGGACTTGGAGGTGGTGGCACAGCTTTCGATGATGGGGAAGCATTATCTGGTGTAGCAGCCTCTTTTTCCACTCGACTGGGCGGACCAAGTGATCTTCAGGACGGCTTTTGCGGTGACTCTCAGTTATCCTCTTTCATGGTAGAGCATCCTTTGTACACACTTACGTGTGTACCGTCGCAGTTAGCACACTTGCACTCGTCCCTAGGTTTAGTGCAGTTCTCTAGCAAGTGGTTCCCAGCACACCGCAAACATGTAAGCTTACGGTCACACATCATGCTGGAGTGGTTGTAACCCATGCATCTATAGCACTGCACTGGTCCCTCTCTGCCGTAGTAGCGTTCCACTCTTACGACAGTAAAAATTAGCTTACGCACGGTGTCAATAGGCTGTGTTTCTTGGTTACGCACTTTGTCAAGTACTACCAAGAAAAGTGGCATAGGAACTTTGTTAATTCGCCCCTCGGTGTTTACAGTTCTCTTAGGCTGTGTCACCGAGTTGACAGTTATGCCATGTTCTTCATAAAGTGCCGTTTTGAACTCATCAGGGGTACATTCAGAGTCTAAGCCTCTGATAACTCGACGTTCAATGTGAGGGCGTTGTGGTGAATACGAGCAGATCGTGATGTTCAGTTCTCGTAGTACCAACTTGGCGGTTTCAAAATCAGCCAAGCTGTGGGTTAGAATATGTCTGCTCTTAGGCTTTCGTTTTGCCTCAAAGGTTTCCTTAAGGTGTGTAGCATATAGGCGCATGACCCGGACGTGGTTTGGGAATACATCCGCTATGATTGGCGGAAGTCTTGGCCCCTTTTTGGTTAGGGGTGGCTCAACATTCTGTGCCTGTTGCATCAGATTGTTTGGCGACTTTCTTCCCCGTTTACGGTTTTCCACAACCGTAAACTCCCCCAGCTCCATATCAGACTCGGAGTCAGAGTCGGGTAAATGATCATTAGAACCCAGGCTTTCTAGATCTGCCATAGGTAAGTGGCGTGGAGTAGAGCTCTTACGCTTTTGCGTGTCTGTCCTGGTGCACTTCCTAATAGGCTCCGCTGCTCCAGGAGAGATGGATCTTGTTGAAGATGATGTGGATGGAAGTTGTCCATCATCAGCAGTCAGCGCGGCTGCCCTCCGGCTGCTCACAGAGGACCGGACCTTCTCTAAGGTGGCGCCTTTGCGAGCCATTTCGGCTCGAGGTTTCAGGCCAGAAGTCGTCGACCTTTGGCTTTGATCTTGTGAGCCCGCTGTCACGTTAGTTGTCAGTCTGTTGGTCAGTCAAGGAAAGAAAGAATGAAGTAAGGGAGTAGTAAGAAAGGGGTTACCTGTAGGTAGCTCTTTATACCACTCCGGGAAAGCTTGCCTTGGGTGAGTTCTAAAGCTTGCTCTCCAAGCCCCTTTTAGAACTTCACCAGTTAACTTGACTAATATAGATATACTAGTCCGTCGAATGAAGCACATGTGCAGCCAACTGACGTATACTGAAGCACTCCACCAGGTCGGCACGGGATCTCCTGCTCCGGCGAGTCAGCTTGTATACCGTCTTTTCCACCAGTGTCCACAAACTTGTGTGTTCTTCAAACACCAATGGGCGTATGGTCACTGGGTATTTGCTGTCGGAATATTTATACCTAGTCAGCGGCGGATAAGATTTGCCTACTTTCTCCTCATTGGTCGAGCTCCGGCCGTTACCCAATTTTGACCTGGCTGTTAGCCCGAGAAACTATCATCAATAACCAACTCCGAGAAAGATTCAAATCATAAGCTATCTCTTTCTTTCCGTGCGTCTATTGGCCTTACTAAAAGAAACCCGTTTATATTGCAATTCATATTTCACAGAGATAAGAGGAACTGATGGCCTAAATGGTAATCAACTCTAGTGATTCTCAAACATCCATTATATACTGAATGAGTTCTCGTAGTCAACAATTATGGTTACCCCTGTTTCTGATCTTCCTTTACCGTGTAACAATGCTGACCGCATGCATAACAAATGCAAAATAGCAGCAACCGAATTTATAAGGGTAGTTTCTAAAGTTAGCCACCATTTGCTGTATTGCTGAATACACGCAAGAAAGTAAAGGTTACTTCCTCAAGAAAATGTTGAACACTAAAAGTCAATAACTCGCTTGTCTATAGTAAAATTAGTGATCGAGTTGTACTAGTTTCTATGTATCTCATTGCTCTGAACAGGACCTTCGAGTCTGTAAAGCTAAAGCGATACCATGTTATATTAAACACAAATAAAGGCTTTATTAATCTACACATTTTAAAATGATACCTATTAATGCTTTAACAAGACTTCCTAAAGGACAAACACAGTATAAGTATATTTCATAGTTATGGTTTCAGTTATATTTAATGGTGTTTTAATTGATTTTCCCATATTATGTTGAAGATGTATGTCATGTTGAACATTAGCGGAATAAATAGTGAAGCTGATCAATAGTAATATACATAACGTTGCAAAACACGTTTGACTGAAGCGGCTTATTAGAATCGTGGCAAGGTGTACAAAGAAGGGACTGGCTGGCTGCATGGTGATTATAATCTCGATATGCCAAAGTACAGTGCATTCCGCTTGTCCCGTTTGCTCTTCACTTATAAGCAGCTTTGCACTGTCGCCCAGTATAAGGACACTGTGCAGTTGGTGTAATCTCGCTGTACGGTACATTTCAAACTAACTGTTAATCCTGTGAAAGATTTTCAACGTTGTTCACATATGTTAAGTAATTATATATTGTACTAACTGTTCAGCACTACAGTTTCACTCTCAGTTCACTTCACTTCTCTAGTGCGACTTAGTTCAGTTTTCACGGTCACTAGAGCTTTCTTTTAGCATAGCAGTTTTATCGCCCAAAATGGTCTCTTCTTACTTCCATTAGGTCGTTATATGTCGAACAGACTGCTGGACGTATCGCACTTTAGTCATAGTACGGGTATCATCACCCCCTCGTGGAACGCACTAAGTAGCCCGACTTTACGTCACATCAACAACTCACCATCGCGAGCACGCTCACCGATACATAGTCGCATGAGGTTCGCGAGTTCGTTGGTGATGAGGTAAGAAGATACATCTAGAACTATCTCATTGCATCTCGAAGGCATTCCTGGAAATCACGTCAAGGAGTGAGCGCAGCCCTCCTTTCTTTCTAAGCAAGCAGTTTGCCGGAATTAAATCCCGTGTGACGTGAAGCTTAGTATGAACAACAGAATCGTTATCAGTTCAGGCAACAATCACAGTTCATTTTAGACCTCAGGTGAAGCTGAGTGCCAGTACAAAAGAGCTAGACGATAGTGTTGGTGTTATGACCTAATAGTGCAGTGCAAAGGCCAGACGAATTGCATACCACAAAAAGGTAAGAAGAACTTATAATAAATTTAATCACTGTTAACCAATATTAACCAATACGTATAATTCTGGCCAAATGTTGAATCCGAAAAGCATAGAATAAACAAAGATAGTAACATCAAAAGACATGTCATTCAACACTGCAATCAGATGCAGTTATGTGAATAGAAAGGTGCTACCTGTTTCCAAATTTATTTGGGTTTTAAAATTAACTGTTTGCCCTAAAACGCACTGCTGAGAAAGAACACTAAGAATATTTATGCGTCTAATTTCTATTGTTTGCATGTATTATTGAAGTGGTCAACGATTCTGCTACCATTCTTGTTCCAAACATAGCACATATAAATGCATATAAATCTCAATCTTAAGATTTGCCTCTGCTGTTTCTATCTTCCAAAATGTGTTAATGTACAACATTATTTTGTGGGTACATGATTAGTTCTGCGTACATAAATCAATATAGGAAGAACACGATGAATGAAGAACAATTCAGATCAGGGTTAACATTTGCTGCTGCCATTAGTATGTTTCAAAACATATTCTAGTTTGTTTTGAAAAGTCATGGTATATAAATAATTATTGTCTGCACTTAAATTAATAATCGGAAATACCAAATGTTTTTATCTAATATCAATATCATAATGTATTTGTATGTTTATAGGAATACCTGATTCATTTGGTTATTTTATTCTAGACTTGGCTATCTGTTAACCTCGTAACATGTGGGTAGGAGGCCCAAATCCTTCGGTTTAAATATTGTGCACCTCTGCATTCGAGATTATGCATAACGGCGAGATGGTTTATTATGATTTTTATAGTTCTGCACACCCGGGCATACTTTAACGGTCATAAAATTACTTGATATACACAGTTAAAGAATAAGCTATCCATAAATATTAAATACTTAAAAAAAAAAAAAAAAAAAAAAAAAAAAAAAAAAAAATAATAATAATAATAATAATAATAATAATAATAATAATAATAATAATAATAATAATAATAATAATAATAATAATAATAATAATAATAATAATAATAATAATAATAATAATAATGATAATAATAATAATAATGATAATAATAATAATAATAATAATAATAATAATAATAATAATAATAATAATAATAATAATAATAATAATAATCACAAACACCATTTTATTTAGGAATTACAATTGAAAAATATAGTTCTTAAATAAATGTTTGAAGGCAAATCCACCCAACTTTGTTTCTTAAGCTTAATTATTTTCTCTATCACGTACAAGTCTATAGAGAAGGTATTGCACTCCATCCAAAAATTCAATACCAAGATTTCACTGAAAATACATGTTTCAAGACTTACTGAACATTAAAACAAGTTTTAGAAAGAGGTCGTGTGTCTATGTATGTGTGCGCGCGTGCATGAGTCTGCCTGTCTGTCTGTCTGTGTGTCTGTCTGTCTTTCTGCCTGTCTGTCTGTCAGTCAGTCTGTGTGTGTGTCAGTCTGTCAGCCTGTCAGTCGGTCTGTCTCTCAACAGCATCAATTAAAACCGTAAAGTCGGTCAAAAACCAAACTTAGTATGAAATTCAATATGTTCCAAGGATGATCCACGAAGTTTTGTAAGAAAAATCACCTCAAACTACTGTTTACATGGATAATTTTTGAGAAATTTCGATTTTATCAAAAATAGCTATAACGATTTTGATTAAAATACGAAATCTTTAAGATGATTTCATGGCGGATGAAGAAGCATTGGTTGCGCACCAGAGGCAGTTCGAGTCGAACGAGGACGATGGTTGCCCCGCTCGAGTGTCTTGTCCGCAATACCTAGCCGTCATACGGCTTAACCTGCGCAATGACTTCGATGTTATCTCTACAGGGATATATGTGACTTCTGGGAACAAACGACGACGCTATCTGGCAGGCTGAGATCAGCCCGAGGTGTGTCATGCGTGTACCTGCCCTTTTAGGGCTTAACCACTTTATGACGGGATGTAGGGTTTTGCAGGGTGGCGGGTGAAGTCTGAGGTAGTAGGTTGTAAGGAGGCAGCAAGATTTAGCTCCTCAGCGGCTGCCTAATCAGTGTGCAACTTCCGTTGGGCACTGCTGGTGTAAAGGTCCAAATATGGAGGTTCATTTAATTTTGAATTTAGAATCCAACCTTATCTTAGAGGACTGTGATGTATTCAGCTTTCGCTGTTGACGGGATGTCTCCTTCGTTACCGGGGATGCCCGCAAGCCATGCGGGGAACCCGGTGTCCCACACGCGTGCGTTCAGTGGGGTTGTAGTCCCCAAGAGACCTAATCAGGGCACTCCTATGTTGAGGAATTTGGTCGTATAATTTGGTTGCCCGGCGCCTAATTTCGTCCTCCACATACGGAAGAGACGAGGCTTCGTGCAGTAGTCTCGAAGGGAATCCGCGGCATACAGAATAGATAATCCGAAGTCCCTTATTCTGTATACGCTGCAGCCGCAGGAGATGGGAATCTGCGGCCATGCCCCAGATTTCGCAGGCGTATAGGAGTGGGATTATGAGTGCCCGAAAAAGGCGTAGCTTTAGGGGAATTGGCATCTCCGACCGCAGCACGGGGTACAGTGAGGCAGTTGCCGCACCGGCCCGCGCTGACAAGTCGTTGATGTGTTCCCGAAAAGTAAGGCCCTTATCGAGCTTCACTCCCAGGTAGGAGATGGAGTTTACCCATTCAATCCTTCTTCGCAGATAGGTGAATGTGGGGAGATTGGCGGGGAATCGGCGCTTAGTAAAGAGTATGGCGCGGCTTTTCTCCGGGTTAATGGACAATCGCCAACGCCTGCACCATTCTTGGATAAGGCGGAGGTGTCGCTGTATTGGGAGGAAGGTTCTGTTAGGGTGTCTGTTTGTTGTGTAGAGCAACACGTCGTCAGCATATTGAGCTATGTTGACGTTCGGCTCTGTAGGTAGGTCGGCCATGTAGACGCTGAAGAGCGTGAGTGATAAAACAGAACCTTCGAGGACTCCGCCTCGGATTGGCCTGCGTGTGGATTTATTCCCCGCCACTGAGACCACTAAGGATCTGTGTCTAAGGTAGGAATGTAGTAGGTGTATGAGGCGTTTGGGTAGCTCCATTTGGGTGAGTTTCCGGAGGAGACCGGCATGCCAGGTCGTAGAGAAGGCCTTCTCAACGTCCAGAGATACCGCGGCGGTATAGGCCTTGTCCTGGTATCCCAGGGCGGCAGCCTCCACCACACGCAGTAGCTGCTGGGGTGTTGAGTGGCCAGGCCGGAACCCAAACTGATGGGGTGGGATGGCTTGAATGTCCCCTAAGATAGGGGACAAGCGGGCGAGTATTAGTCTCTCGAATACCTTCGAGAGTACGGGTAGGAGGCTAATGGATCGGTAGTTTGCGGGATGGACCGGGTCTTTCCCTGGCTTCAATATGCAAATCACCCGGCCTCTCTCCACTCACGTGGAAAGTGGCTGAGGGCGAGGCACATATTGAAAACCTTAGTCAGGTAGAGCACGGCATTGAAGGGAAGGTGGCGGAGCATGACAGGTGTTATCCCGTCAGGCCCCGCGGCCTTTTTGTGGTCGAGACGTTGGAGTACGCCCTGGACTTCGCTGGGTTTGACGATAGGAAGCCGATCCGCGCCGTCAAGAGGACGTCGGAAATATCGACGTACCTCCCCACGAACACGGTCGGAGAAGTCTAGGTCCTGCGGGTTATCTCTCGGCCGCATGGTCCTCTCTAGGTATTCAGCAAACGCATTTGCTTTGGCTTGGGGTTCATAGGCCAGGCCTTGGGTGCCATGGATTGGGGAGGTGTGTGATCCACCTCGGTTTCTCAGTCGTTTGGCAATCCGCCACACATTGCCGTCACCTAGGTTCAAACGAGACATCGTGTCCTCCCACGCGCGCACTCTGTGCTCGCGCAGTTGGAGACGCACCTCGTGGCGCAGACGCCTTAGAAGCGCTAGGTTATGGCGTGTGCGGTGCCTCTGACAGAGTCTGCGAGCCGCCCAGGAGCGGCGCATGAGTAGAAGGAGCTCTAGGGGTAGGACGTCTGGGTGGAGAGGAGCTGGGGTGTGGACGGTGAGGTTTTGGACCGTTCGGTTCACCACAGAAGTGAAGGAAGAGACCGCCGCCTCAAGGGTTGGGATGTCGGTGATGTTGGGGTTGGGAGGGATGGAGCCATTTAGGCAACTCTTGACACAGTCCCAGTCGACGTTCCGGTGTTGATATGGGACCTCTTGGCTGGCAACCCGGATGTTGGCGGTAGCCAACACTGGATTATGATCGGAATGAAGTGCGTTTATGGATGTGAGTGACACGTGATATGGGAAATGTTTGATGACCGCGAAGTCTATGACGGATGGCCGTCCTGGACCTCGCGGATAATGGGTGGGTTGGCAGGGGCCCTCGACTCTAAGTTGAGAGTCCGCGTCGACCATGTGGACTATGTCATTGCCTCTTCTGTCCGCGCGGGGGCCGCAATGCCAACGCGGATGCTTGGCATTTAGGTCCCCGGCCAGAATGACATGAGGATGTAGGGCAAGGATGGAGAGGTAGTCGTTAACAACGAACTGCCTCTGGGGTGGGTGATATGCAGACACCATCAGGACCTCAATACCGCCGAGGTGGATACAAGTAGCCGTGGCCTCAAGGGTTTGAAGTGGAGGGAGCTGGAAGGGTTTGTGGACCATACTTCTCTTCACGAAGATCGCTGTGCCGCCCCCACGTCGGCCAACGCGGTCCGATCGGAGACAGTGATAGCCCTGGAGTCGGGATGTGAGGTTTTGGTAGAGATGCGTTTCTGATACCAAGATAAGATCAAGTGCATGCTCGCCAGCAAAGTGGTGGAGCTCGTTCTCCTGACCAGCCAAACCACACGCGTTCCAAAATGCGAACCTGAACGAGGTATTTACCCTAGTTCGATTCGCCATTTCGGGTCGCGCTGATAATGGTGGTAAGGAGTGCAAGCCCCTCCATGGCTATAGCCATTTTGCCGGCTTGGTCGGTGGCGGAAAGGAAACGTACCATCAGTTCGCAGAGCTTCTGGCCATGGTTTTGCAGCAACTGCTGCAACCACGCCATCATATCTGAAAACTGTGGTGTAGGAGGGGTGGGGGTTTGTTGTGGAGTTGGAATGACGGATGGGTTGGTCGGCGTCGGTATCTCTTCGACCGCAACCTCCCCCAGCTGACGGGCGGGCGTAGGATTCCCACGCTCACTCTGAGCTTCAGAGGCGGCAGGTGGCCTCCGAGGGTGACGGCGCCTACCCTCCCTTTTTGGACGGGGGGCCATAGGGGGTACTGGAGCTTCTGTTTGTGCTCGGGAGTGTTGTGTTTATGCACGCGACTTGGGATTATTACCCCAGCCTGCTTTGGACACTGCAGCGTACGCTAAACCCTCTGCTGGTCTTGCCGGAGCAGGGCCAGACTGGGGATGGCTGTTCGCCACTGGAGGTTGGACCACTTGAGGTGGTCTCCTAGCAGCTATGATGGCCTTCCGTGTTGGGCAGCCACCATAACATGCTATATGTGCGCCGGTGCAGTTAGCGCACTTGGGGTCGTCCTCCCTGGTTTTCGGGCAGACCTCCTTGAGATGTTCCTCGCCGCACCTGAGGCAGCGCAGGCGGCGATGACAAAAGTGGCTAGAGTGGTTGAACCCTAGGCACCTATGACACTGGGGGGGTCCGACAGAGCCTTTGGATGGCTCGATGTGTACCCGGAGGTAACAGATGGCTGTTACACCATCAATCTTGGCCTCCGGGTCGTTGGCTCGCTCCACCACTAGTAAAAATAGGGGGAGGGGGATTCTGGGTGCTTGCCCATCTGGAGCGGCCTTGGTCAGCTGCTTGACCAATCTGGGGGTGATACCCTGGCGGTTGAGGTCTGCCACGATATTATCCACGGGTGTATCCACGGGAAGACCGCGGATGACCCTGTGGATGTCGCGTGCCCTATCCAGCCCGAAGGTGAAATGGGGAATGTCTCTCTCCTTAAGGTAACGGAGGATGAGGGGGTGGTCATTGGCCGATTTGGCCTGGAAGATGAAGCGGCTTTTGTTTCGCCGCACCGTGCACTCCTTCGCAAGTGTCGGCATTATCAGCTTTAAAAAGCCTACTGACCTTTTGAAGTCGTCCACGATGATCGGTGGAACATGGCACTTCGTGGATTTGGATGGTTGGGAAGGTTGGGGTGGGTTGCGTAGCCGTTCTTGAGCCAGTGCGGTCAAGGCGGCTAGACGCTTGGAACGGCGTGAGACTACCTCACGGAATCCATCCTCTGGGCCGGGGTTTTCTTCCTCGGCAGAGGAGAGAGCAGAGGAGCTGGTTGCCTCGTCTATGGCGAGGGAGGATCTGCAGGAGTACACTGAGGTTCTCCCGCTATGAAAAGAGTGTCAGTGCGGACACTGGCACTCTTAGAGTCGGAGTCGGACTCCGAAATTTGGCCCACACGGGGAAATTCGCCGCGTGGGAGGCCCTGGTTGGTTTGTTTGCGCTTGGGAGCGTCTAGTTTGATGCACTTGCCTTTTCCGCTTGTGCGTTGCTTAGCAGAGCGCTTTCTTGCCTCGGTGGACGAGGTGTTTGGTATGGCACCAGTGGAAGTGCTGGCAACGGCTGTTGCAGGCTGGTTGGCAGGCCCGTTTCGGGTCTTGCCGGGAGAGGTATGGTTGGATTCCATAGTTTAGGTGAAAGGGCAGGTACAGTACTGCACCCTGGGAACAATTTTCGGATCAGGGGTATTTATAGGTGCAGGAAAGGTGGATGTCTGGGATTGGTCCGCGGATGGACAGTGCGCGGCTTCTGATTGGTCGCTTCCTATCAGTCAGGTGACGCGATAATTCCCACCAAGGTTCTGGCCATCAGTCACTCGCTAAGAGGTGAACTGAAAAAGGTATTTTTCTCTGTTTTGGATACAGATTATATTTTCGCCTTTCTCATCCTTGAGATTAAACCGCCGGACTTAAGATGAGCTTTGGTAGTCTTTTGGATGGTAGTCGGCGCGGCTGACTCTGGTCATATTGTCCCAGAGTATTCACCAGAGGGTTAGGGTGGTTCAGGAGTTTGTTGTACATTGTTCGAGCGCGAGTTTTAATCACGTCGACAATGTACGGGATACCGGAATGTTCATGGAGGATATGGGCAGGAAATCTCCAGCCAGTGTCATAGATCATCCTTAACGCCCGATTCTGCAACGTTTTGAGTCTGATGAAGGTGGTCCTCGCCACCACTCCCCAGGTCTCGCATCCGTACAAAACCAGAGGTGGAATGATCGCACGATACAGCTGGAGCTTCAGGCGTAGGGGCATGGTTTTGGAGCTGAGTATTGGGTATAGCTGCCGGAGAGCAGCGTGGCCATAGTGTACCTTGCCCCTGACGTGATGTCTATACGTCAGCCGCCGGTCCAGTGTGACTCCGAGATACTTCGCCGTAGTGACCCAGGGGATCCGACGGCGCCGCAACACGAGGTCCCGCGGGAGCCGGTTTGCTACCATGTTGGCCAGGAGAATCGCAGAGCTCTTCTCCGGGTTGATAGACATACGCCAGTTCTCGCACCATCTATTGATGACACGGAGGTGGGCTTGTACTTGGTGGTAACTGTAGCGCGGGTTCTTGTTAGTAGCGAAGATCATAAGATCGTCCGCATACTGACAGATGTGTGTGTTTGGGTGCATGGGGAGATCGGCCATGTAAGCTGCAAAGAGTGCCGGTGACAGTACACTGCCCTCGGGGACTCCTGCGCCAATGGGCCTTTCTCTAGAGAATGATCCCTCCACCTTCACCCGGAAGCTACGTTCCTGCAGGAAACTAGCCACCAAGTAAATGTATGGAGGGGGGATTTCGTGCTGTATGAGCTTGTAGACAAACCCTTCGTGCCAGGTGGTAGAGAACGCCTTTTCCACGTCAAGCAACACTGCCACCGTTTTAGCCCTCTCCTGGTAAGCCAGGGAAGCTTTCTCGGCTACACGCAGTAGTTGCTCAGTCGTGGAGTGGCCGGAACGAAAACCAAACTGGTGTTCCGGAAGGAGGCCTTTTTCCTCTAATAGAGATCCGAGGAGGGACAGGAGCAGTTTCTCGAATACTTTCGAGATAACTGGTAGGAGACTGATGGATCGGTAACTAGATGGAAAAACCGGATTTTTGCCCTGCTTTAGGACGCACACCACACGCGCCTGTTTCCAGACAACTGGAAAATGACGCATGCTGAGGCATGCGTTGTAAATGCGGGTCAAGTGAATCACGGCTTTAAGGGGCAGGTGCTGGAGCATTTCCCCTGTTACACGGTCCTGTGCAGGGGATTTTAGGGCTCTTAGGGATTTGATGGTATTAGTTACCTCACGAGGGGTAACTATCGGGATATGGAACTCTTCGTGGTCCGCGGGTCCGACTTCTAAGAAGTCCTCTTCCACTTGTTCCACGAGGTCAGAATGGTGGTCGTTCTGTGGATCTTCTCTGGGCTGGAATTGAGTTTCCAGATAGTCTGCTAGCGCTTCTGCTTTTTCCCTCGGTTCGAACACAAGTCTTTCCCGAGGGCTGTGCACAGGATGTTGGTGTATAGATTTGTCCTTCCGCAAGCCTCGGACGATGCGCCATGGCTTCCTCTCTTGGAGGTGTACGTGACGCAGCGTGTTTTCCCAAGCTGCTTGCCTATGTTTTCTTAGGAGTCGTCTCACCAGGGATTTGAACCTCTGGTGTATTACTCCTAACCTAGGATGTCGGAATCTCTGCCATAGCCTTCTAACAGAATTTTTTGCTTGAATGAGGCGTTTCAGAGGGACAGGGATAGCTGTAGGGTTTGGTGTATCGGTAGGGATACGGTGTGTGAGCACGCACCGCATTTAGGACTGAGGTTGCAAACCCCGTGGCTGCCTCCTCGAGAGCCTCTATCGAGTCTATTGGAGGACGTGCCTCCAGGGAGTTTTGAAGGGCAAGGACGGCTGCATCTCAGTCGACTTCCTCCACCCAGTCCGGCACTGCCATCGCAGTGATGTTAACGTCTGAGTCGACCACAACAGGGTTGTGATCAGAGTCTAGGGCGTTAACCACCAAGAGGTCCAGGTGAAATGGTATGTTCTTGGTGACTATGAAATCTATAATATCCGCGACGCCACGTGCCGGGTAGTGAGTTGGACCTCTTGGCCCGTGCGCGTGAAGGGCGGCGTTCCCGCTAATGAGACGGTACAGTCCCCGGCCCTCCACGTTCTGGGTGCGGCTGTGCCAGCTTGGATGTTTGGCGTTGAAGTCGCCTGCAATGCAAACCCTGTGGTGTAGGTTCAGGAGTGCCGTGATGTCCGCTTCATGGAAGCGTCTATCCGGCGGGTCGTATACCGCCACAAGCACTAGGTCAGTCCCGCCCAAGGATAGCCTTATGGCGGTTGCTTCCAGGTGTTGTAACGGAGGAATGGTAACAGGAGTGTAGGTGAGATGGTTCTTAATGAAAATGGCAGTACCACCACCCTGTCGGCCGACCCGATCAGACCGATGAGCGGCGTAACTTGGCAGGGTAAACTGTACACCAGCGTGCAAGAGCGTTTCGCAGACCATCAGGATATCAATTCCGTGATTGTCTACAAACTCTAACAGGCCAGGTCTCTGGTCTCTGACTCCATTTGCGTTCCAAAACGCAGCTCTAAATGAACGCACAGTTCTATGCACCATTAAAAGCTCGTGGAGTCAGAATACAGTTCCTTGGCCGTTTGAAGCACCGCGAGATGCTTCTTCACAGCGGAAATCCCGGGGTTATCCATGATTTCCCTGCAGCGTCGTAAGACGGGGAGGGAGCGCTGAACTAGGTCGGCGAACCAGGTTGCCAGTTGAAGAACTCGGCCATGTCCTCGGAAGCGAATGTGTCCCCCAAGGTTGGTTGCTGGGTATTTTGTTGAGACACTGCTGCCTCGTCATTGGCTGGGTCAGTCCGGGAGGACGGGCCAGCATTGGCGGGCTCTGCTGGTCCCTGGTTGGCTGACGCAGCTGGAGCTGTGGGTGCTGGTGGTGGGGGAAGCTTCACAACAGTTTTGTTGTTTGCTTGCACCACTGATGTCGAATTTGCCTTAGAGGCCTTTTTCTTCCCCTTCTTTGGGGGACGCTTCTCCTTAGGAGCGGCGCTGGTGGTTGGTGCAGTCTCCTTGTCAGCAACCTTAGGTGGGACGCTTTCCGGGACTGGCGTTGTCATTGCAGGGATAACCTGTCTCTCTGGGGTCACTTCCGTGGCTCAGCCTGCACAAGGGCACTTTCGTGTCTTGCCAGGGCATTGGCGAAAGAGACCCCCTGCTTGACCTCAGTTGCAGCCTTGCCCTGCTTGCCTTGCATTGTGGCAAGTCGTTTGGGGCAACCGCGATAGATGCCTATATGGATACCATTGCAGTTGGCGCACTTCTTATTCTCCATAGGGGTCGGGCAATCTTTTACCAGGTGTTCGCCTGTACATCGCGGGCACTTGAGTGACCTTTCACAGGCAAAGCTGGAGTGGTGGAAACCCAGACACTTGTAGCATTGGGCCGGCCCCTCCCTGCCGTGATAGGGCTCAATTGTGACCCGCGTGTGATATAGACAAGTCACCTGGTCTATCCTTGGGGTTCCCTCCCCTTCTTTGTCTGCAACCACCAGGAACAGTGGTAGGGGCACCTTGGTGGGTTTCCCCTCTTTCTCTCTGGTGGTGGTGAGTTGCAAAACGGACCTCGGTTTGATTCCGTCTTCGTCCGTCAGGCCGGCACGGATATCCTAGGGGTCTGTCTCCGAATCAAGACCCCTAATGACTCTACGAACCACATGGGGTCGCTGGAGCGAGTACGTGTGGAATTTAATTCCACCCGCTTTCAGTACTTCCCTTGCGGCCGTGTGGTCCCCAGAGGAAGTGGTTCGGACGACAACGCGCCCAGGAAGCTGCGTTGCCTGAAATTCGGCCTTTAGCCTTGCCCTTAGTTCCTTCATCACCTTAATGTGATTTGGGAAGGGGTCGGACACAATTGGCGGGATTTTTCCCTCCTTTTGTGCGGCCTGGTTCTGGGGAGACGCTGCAGGTCTCGATGAAGGATCGGGTCGTTCTGGATTTGAACTAGAGGACCTTTTCCCGGCTTTGTACCACTACAAAGCCGTCGTCATCCGGCAAGAATGTTTGTGCACGCTATGATGTATACCGATACGTCGGTGAGGCGCAAGGCTTGCAGGGTTAATTTAAGGCGGGGAAACAAGAATAAGTCTGCTGGTACCAAATATGAAGAATGTGTTGTAGAAAGGTCACCTTGCGTCGAGCGCACGGATCGCAGTGTGCTGACGGACATTGTCGTGAAGGAAGTTCCATTGTGTACTCCGGTACAGCTCTGGCCAAACCGGCAGCAGCCGGTTCAAAACTGCCTCGTTAACTTTAGGTTGACAGTTTGACCCTCGGGGAGAAATTCATTGTTGCCAAAAAGGCGCCCAACATGGTCTTAATCCTGGATATGGTCAAACGGCTTTGTTTGGGGGGCGGGGAAGACGATGAAAACCATGCAATTGACTGTTGCTTGGTCTCCGGATCTCGCGCTGAAAAGGAAGAGGCAGCATTAGCAAGCGCCCGGAAAGTCCACGAGAAAGAAAATATCTAAAAGGAATGTCAATAGTGTTATAAGGAAGGGCAGAATCGGGTGCAGTGCCTCTGCAAACTGGTACCATGCTAAGTCTATCGGGAGTGGAAGTGACCCACATTATCTGTGTCATAATTGTATGTGACGACAGTGACTAAAATGTTGGTTTGCGTTTGCTTCAGCTAATTATTTGTTTTTCTATTGTGGCGTGTTATTTCAGAAGAATCAATTTCCAATTGGTTTAAATGAATGTTCACGTTTCTGTTAGGAAAGACAATTTGTGATTCTGTAATAAATGATATGGCCTTCATTTTGAAAAAAATGCCCTTGGCCTTTCGGATTTCCCTGTCTTTACTATAATTAGTAAGCCGTAAGCGATAGGTAGATCTTGTTAAAGTACATCATTTGTTGTTTTTTTTTTTTTTTTTTTTCTTTTTTCACCAAATCCTTTCCGAGATATTCTTCGTTATTGATTTAAATTTAGAAATACTTACACTCTTGGCCATGCAACAGAACCGAATTTCACATAGCAGCCAGCTCTTGAAAGGTTCGACTATCGCTTAAAACCTACTGTATCCCCATATCATCTTTGTTTCTACTCGTACAAGAAGATACATCACATTCTTTTTCCCTTGGTCATGCCCTTTTCTTCTAAGCAGCACTTGTTGTTTAATCGTCTACTTAACATACATTAAAAAGTAAATGTTAATGGATATTAGTGGATATCTTAATTGTCTGTGCGCTTGAAAAATTCACAGCGGGACCAGTTTCCGATGAGATGGTACTTCCTCCTTCCAAAGGCCGCTGAAGCTAAGCATATCGACGCTTAGATGTTCTTGACAGTTTGACAACACTGTTGTCATCGGGTTTGGGGTTAATCGGCTTATCTCTAACATAAGCTCTGTCGCAGAAGATAACCCAGCCCTGCAAACTCTAATCTGATTATATTATTGTTGCACTAAACTGCACTGTACAAATTTAGCTTAGTTCGGAGTGAATTATCTGCACACGCCTTATAAAGAATTTGCATGATGTGACTTTAAGGTCGAAAGCAGCGTTTGCAGCTGTTAATGTACAAGATCTCGTCAAAGAGGCATAATACAGTTCTTCAGAGCTAAAAATAGCCCTTACCTCAATCAGACAGCCTGTCTAGGTAAGCATGAGAAATTTGAGGTCTGGTAGATGGTTTCAAATGGAATAACTTATGAGTTTATTTAATAACCTTAGTAGGTGAGCTACCAAAAGAACGAAGTTGTGCACGTTTTGTCTGTACATCAGACGGACAGAACCAATTCCCCACACTGTGCCACCACATGCACTACGGACTCCGTTAACTGGATTCCTTTTTAATGTTGCTGGACTACTAACCTTACTTGTGACTATCAACTCATATTCGGCGATGCTTCAGCACAGAACTGTACTAACCTTGAACACAGTTTCACCTACGTTGTTCCTTTTTTTCCTCGTTTGCAGATTGACAGGCGTGGAAAGCGGTATTAATTTATTTACAACTCAAGTGCTTACATGTTGCACATAACAAGTGTACTAAATAAATTACCCGTCATAACACGTCAATACATCTTAACAGAATCAATGTACTAAGACGGCCACGAAATGAGTGCACTTGGAGGAGGGCGCCACTGTTTTGTTGACAATGCATAATTTCATCAATGGTAGCGATCAGAAGGGAATAAAAGGTAGGGCAATAGTGGGAATGTGGAGTTGCACAATGAAAACAGTACTACAACTGTAGGTCTGGGAGCCACAGCAAATGCAACTCAAAACTGCAGATGTTTTATTAACTGGCTGGACTTCAAATACCCCATCCACTTGTTTCGTAACTGTTTAGTTCCTGTTCCCACGAGCACTCTCATATCGTGGCTAACTAGCATACCGCCTTGATTTAAAGAAATTATCAACATGACGCCCACCCAAGCTTGTGATATGATCGACTGTAACCCAGCGGCATCTCAAGAACTAAGTACTGAAAACAATGTGTTCACATAGTATTGAAGCCCTTAATAATTACTCGACCAAAGTTGGTGAAAAATTCGAAAGATACAATTCAATACAAAAAAGGGACGAGTAAAACCTGCTATGTGGAGGAAACCATAGCGCTTTCAGGGGTAAGTAGCTTCTAAAGGAGCTTTGCCGAATAGCGGTATTTAAGCAGCTTAAGATTGTCACCGACTCATCAAACTCTTACGAGTAAAAATTACGCGTTCTATCACCATATGCCAATTCCAATGCTACACTTGATTTTACATTTTACATTCTAATTTATAATTTGGGCCTTTTACTGACAAGTGCCACAAAAGACAAATAGTTTTGAGAAAAGTACCAATAAAGCATGGTAATATGTTTACTAAAAGCACATGAAATCCAAACTTTGCTGAATCCAAACCAACGCTGAAAAATTTTGGTGTAATATACATTAGAACAAACGAAGTTTATTCAACATATTAACTTGAAAAAAAGCTCAATACCATGCCGGAACTCGAACCGCAGTACTTTGACTTCTCTTAAGTGGCTATATGCTAAGCTATGGAAGCGAGACCCCTGAAAGTGCACTGAACTCGTCTTACCTGACATAGGTATATATTTTGTCGAAACTTTAACGTTATTTGAGTTATTAGGCGATCTCTTACTTTATATTTAGAATGTATCGAATACTAAGAGCTCAGGCATTTGTATGGACCATAAAAGAGCTTAATTTATGTCTATTAATTATTCTTTCACGGTGGCCATGATATAGACTAAAATTCACATTTGATCCACCATTCTGTGGCTAGATTCACTGGCAATGACACGCTTCACTAAGGTGTACATAGTAATGGCTGCTGAGGCCGACTCTTGCAGTCGGAGGGGAAACATACGTTACATTAACGTGTTAGCTAATGAGTGAATGATGAAATGCCTTGCCATCAAAATACATAAGCAAAATAAATGTGTTCTGTTGTCACACAGCTTAGTTAACTGCATTTCACCTTCTTCGGAATTTAAAAAATGCAACAATGAGATAAATATGATACCAACAGTCGCATAACCAGGCGTATAACGAAAACGTTACCACAAGATTTCTGGTATTTTTCAATTTTCGATGAACAATTTATGCAACAATGGCTACCACGAAAGCACATTTGGACTCATGACATAATTTTGTGTGTTATAGAGTTCAACCAACAAACTTACTTACTTGTAAGGACTTCACTCTTCAGCAGTTGCCATTTGCCATTATTTCCGTTTGAGCAAGTCATCCTCCTCTAGGCATCGATCATTCACCATTCTATGAATGTGTCCTCTCTAAGTTGCTCTTGGCCTACCCCACTTCCGTCTTCCACGAGGTGACCATTCTAAAAAGGTCTTGGGCCAGCTGCTCTCCCCCATTCTTCTAACGTGCCTATACTATTGAAGACTACGCCTTTCAATTCTCTCCACCACTGTTCCTTCCACATCCATCATCTGCCTCACTTCCTCATTTCCCTTTCTTTCCAATCTTGAATATCTAGCACTACGTCTCATTCCATCCATTTCCACTGCCAAGATCTTAGAGTTTTGTTACTCTACCACGCCTCAGCACCATAAGTCATTATACTTACCACCATAGTCTTCAAAATACTCTTCTTTGTACAGTTCAACATGGTTCTACTCCACCAAACGCCATTCAACATTTGTGTAGCACTTTGTGCTTGTTCTAGCCTACTGTCTACATCTACTTTACAGCTCCTTGATTCATCAATAAACCATCCCAGATATTTAAACCTTTTAACGGTTTTAATAGTTCCTTGGGGTAGAGAGATGTTTCGTCAGTTCCTCCTACTACCAGGTATTCAGTTTTGTCCACATTTATTCGTGTTCCTCCTACTTCAAACGCATCCAGAAATTTCTTCATTATATATTTAATATCCTCACGACTCTGAGCCATCACCACCTGATCGTCTGCAAATACTAGTGAATGTACATAGAGTACCATTTTGAACTGGTATACCCAAACCTCCACAGGACCGATTCCATTGTTCAATATGTACTTATTGAATGTATATTTTAAATAAAGCAGGGCAGTCTACCATTTGAAGTTCTGAATAGAGAAGATAATATCTTAACTATTTTAACAGAATTCTGGTATTGTTGGTACATCCGCCGAATAAGTGACAGCATTGGTAACTCAATACCATCACCCACCACTGCTTCCCAAAGTTGAATAATAGGTTAATATCCTGACTATATATGTGAATTTTATCATAATTGATGACATAAACCAATAGGGTTGACAGCACACGTAAATAGAAGCAAATACATCCCAAGACACATGGGTCCACAAATGAGCCGTTTGTGAGACAACTGCAAATATTGGGGTACAAGCGTTCAGACTTCATTGTTTTGAACAATGTTTTCGAAACTGAACATTGCCGAAAAGTGATGCTTTACTGAAAACAGAGTATGTACGGCAGGGATATCAGTACGCCTCAAACGGAAGCAGCCACGTCAGCTCTCTGTCCAAAACCTTGCAAAAAGGAAAGGTTTGCGGACATTTTCCGTATCAAAATATTCAAGTTATCTGATATACACCAGGTGAATCAGCCACCCCTTATGTTTTGGAAGGTAGGCCAGTCATTAAATGCCTTGCGCGCTTTAGTCCAGCTTTGCGCTCACTAAAACGTATTGTTTGACGTTCTTTGACAGACGAATGCGCAAAATTTAGAGGAACAGCGGCTTAAGAGACAGAACCTACTCCTCGCTAAAGTAGACCTAAAGACATACGATTCACTTATTGAGAGCGAATTCCAGGTTTCCAGCTGATTTTACAAACCTTTTATTAGAGTATACATAGCAACACAATTCAGTAAACGCCTTTGAAAAAAAAACGGACCTATCAGGAGTACATTAAAAACATCAGGTAAAAAGGAAATGGCGGATTCTTGTACTTAGAGCTGGGTTGGCTGCAAAAAACTGACAGACACGCCTTATCCACCATGGACCTGTAGTCAAAACGCAAAAATTATTAAATAACGGCTTATTTAAGTTTTGGATAAACTACGTGTTGTACAAATCAAATAACATACATAATAGCTCTTTTGTTTTAAGTAATAATATTAAAACACCCAGTAAATGTTTAAAACTGTCTTAAAGGGCTAAATTACGCTCGAAAAGTCGCGAGGTGGCAACAGAACAGTGGCTCTAGGCTTTGAACTCGAGCTGTGCTTTCAGTCAAACCTACAAGTAACTCAATAGAATTATGGCAGTATTCTGTGCGCTAAGCCTCGGGACCCGGGTTCGCGCCTCGACATTGTAGAATTTTTCTTTTCTCTTCGTCAAAAATTGCATACCGAATTTACAATAATCTAATTTCAAAATCTCTGAAGGTTTACGATATAATTTAAAACGTTTTTGGTTGTCTGCCGTTTGTAATAGAATATGTATAATGACTTCTGCCCTATTGGGCTAGCATGATGTAGTGTGTTATTATGAATGCCGACTCCGTTCATTCTCCACGTGTATACTGTCCACGATATTTGGTGCATCCCTTCACCATATATTCGACAGACAAGTACTTTGATATGCCTTTGATCTACGGGTAAGCAACAGTCAAAGTACAAGCAACTAAAAATCTATACCGGGAGATACATCCTCATATGCAACAATGCCACAAGGTAGAAATAAAACAATTACGAATTCAACTAATAAGAGCTTTGCACATAATAATTGTTCAACTAACGTTATTTTTTAATATTACGCAGTAAAAGAATTAGTACATTCAGTGGATTTGAACAAGCTTTACATCATGTGGATTACTTATAAATCGTGCGCTCGTTTCAACTGAGGTATCTAGTAACTTTAGCGATAGCCAAAGACAATCACTTACATGTTGAATACTTGGGTGGAACCTAGAATAGGTGCCGATGTTTTCATGTTAGGGTACAAAATGCGGATCACATAAAGCTGCGAAATAAGGGGCAGCTGACTCACCTGAAATAAATTAAGCAGCAGAAGCTTCTGCAACATTTCATAATTAATACGAACGTAACGTGAACGTGATCCTTCTTCAGCAGCTAAGAATAATGCGAACTTCCATTGCCAATATAAACTTGTGGTCCTTCTAAAGTTGGCATGTCGAACTGGCCGCTGTATCGACCATCTACATAACCACAAAACATCGATACTAAGTCTGGTTGACCGCATGGGGCAGATACTGCAGATGTCATGTGGGAGACCGCACTCGATTCCCCTCTGGGTGGCATGGCTCCGATAGTTATCTCTTCCTTATGGGGCAGTTCCGGCAAACCGAGCGTCATGCTAAGATATCATTTAACATTTATTTATGCCAACAAATTTACTGTTGGTGTTTTTAAACACACAAGCCGCGTGTGGGCAATGTTTCAGAGGTTTATGCTTTATCGGGAGAAATACGAATTGGTTGGAGAATTCAATGCTATTCTGGAAGGCTGTACAGTAGCTTAATGGTTAGATCACTCGCCTGGTAAGCAGATGGTCTGTGGTTCAAATCCCACCTGTGGCATTGAATTTTTCAGTTCCAATTCTACCTCTTTATTACTTAAAATTTTTCTAGCTCTTAACCGTCTTGCTATAGGTAACTTTCCATCCTTTTATGTGAATATTTCGTGTAGAATTTAGAATACTACCAAAAGAAGGCAGGTAAATTCTAGCAAAAGGTTGTATTCTAAGCATTATCGAACAGGGTTATAGGGTAAACAAAGTGGAAATGGAGAAAACCGCCAGGCTGAATTCCAAACCATAAATTAAAACTGTATATCAAATAAATTCCCATATAAACGTAAAAGAGAGCTATCTCAATTATCATTTTGTCCGTGGAAGATGAAAGGTCATACGCTCTCTGCAGAATACTCTGCTTACGGCAGTACTGAAATATGAAAGTCATCCATGAAGTAGCCAATTTTTGTGCATTCCTACTGTACATCGAATTGCACGATGAAATTATGTCTGCATATGCTGGCTTAATGCTCTTGCAGCAACCGAATAAAACGCGGGATATACGAAAAATACCTAATTTTCGGAGACATTTCAGTTAATAAATAAGCAAGCTTTAATATTGTAAGTGATACATTTTTAATAAAGCATTTTGATGCTTCCTGGAGTATGCTTCTATGAAATTCTGTAAAGATTCTATGAACTTCAATTGCACAAAAGCGGAACAATTTTTTCGGTGCAGGACGGCGGATCAGTTGGGAGCCTTTCCTTCATCATCTTCACAGTCATTTGTTGCCTGACCTCTACTGTGCTATATGGCTATGCAGTGGTTATGTCCAAGTATAAAGTAAGCAGACTTATACCTGCAGTTCTGTCTTCAGACCATTAGTCGTTACCCCCTGATACTGAAAGGACGCATAACATTTTGAGGGCTGCGAGTAGCAATAGGTATGCTGTTTCAGCTCCTATATACCCAGTAATTGAATGCATATCTTAAAAAACAGCTAATGGAAAACCCAATGTGAATATCATTCTACTTTATATAAACAATTGCTTAGAAATAAAAAATTAATACACTGGAATTAGATTTAGACACTATAAATAAAAATCTGATGGCTTGCACTCACATGGCTTTCTCTACCCGTGTACTAAGCATTCTTACGAACTCTTATTCCTATATTTTCCTCGTGTTACTTGAGATAAACATTTACATAAATTATCTTATTGCTTATTTCCTTGTAGGTGCAAGAGGAGTATTAGAATACAGTAGGCTTTGAGCGGTAGTCAAATCTTTTAAAGCTTTGAGGTCCCGTTCTCTTTGCACGTTTAACCTGTAAAAAATGAACAACGATGTTGGATTTCGCGAACATTTAAGTTTTATGAAAGTGACACAAATAGCAAGGAATATCTCCGAAATGGTTCACTCTACAAAAATTATTCAGGCATAAATTGTGTGTTTTAGGAAGATCTACATTACTTGTATGGTAAGATTTGGTCTATGTCTTACAGTTTACGAGTTATTCAAAAGTCATCCAGAGTAAACAGGACTTCATGGGCTATAGCCAGAGAATTCAAAATATACATTACATTTGTCGTAAAAATATCTCAAACATATCGCATTTTAATCAAAACCGTTAGAACCATTTTCAAGAAAATCAAAATGTTCGAAAAATTTTCCATGTAAAGAGTAGTTTAGGGTGGGGCTATTTACTTCAAAATCTTCATGTCGCATCCTTAAAACACATTAAATTCAAATACGAACTTCAGCTTTTAACCGAATTTTCATTTTTGAGTTATGCTGTCCACAGACTGACATACTGACACACTGACAAATACACTGACATACACACACACGCGAGCGCGCGCGCGCGCGCAAATCTTTTTCTAAAAGTGCTTTTTTTTTATTCAGGGGACCTCAAAACACATATTTCCGGTTGGAATTTTTGGGTGGAATACGATACTTCCTCTACTTACCAGTAGAGAAAGTAAATGAACAACGATGTCGCATTTGACGAAATATTGTTTTCCGAAACTGACATAAATAACAAGGAATGTCTCCGAAATGGTTCACTCTACAAAAAATTCACTTGGACATAGATTGTGTGCTTCAGCAAAATCTACATTTTTTTGGATAGTAAGATTTGGTCTAACTCTTACGATTTACTAGTTATGCAAAAGTTATCCAGAACAAATAGGACCACGTGGGCTATAGCCAGAAAATTCAAAATATGCATTTTTCATTTATCATAAAAATATCTAAAAAATATCGCGTTTTAATCAGAATTGTTAGAGCCGTTTTCAAGAACATAAAATTTACGAAAAAGTTTTCATGTAAACGGTTGTTTAGCGTGCAACAATTTTCCTCAAAATATTCATGTCGCATTCTTGAAAGACAATTAAATAACAACTTTGGTTTTTAACCGACTTTTCGTTTTTGAATTATATTATCCACAGGTTGACAGACACACACTCGGACCTTTTTCTAAAAATGCTCTTTTTGTATTCAGGGGGCCTCAAAACATATATTTTCGGTGAAATCTGGACATTGGATTTTTGGGTGGAATACAATACTTCCTTTACTTACTATACGTAGTGGAGAAAGTAAAAAGTACTCAGAAAAGCTGAAAAGTAAAGTGGAGATACTACGTTTAAAAGGAACATCGATGTTTACAAAGTACGCTTTCTTGAAAATCCTACCCTTTGTTTCTCGTAATATTAGCCATATGTAATTGTATCAATATATATTGGTTATTGGGGCTCTAGAGTGGGAATCAACTGTCTTCACTTCTGCGTTTTGCTGACAAGCATTAGTAGTCTCTAGAAGGGACATCATCTTGATATCATAAGGACAAATGCACGATAAACAGGGTCTATCCTTGATTCCATAGGGGAAATCAATGAATACAAGGTTTTAGCAACCTTGCGCATCTATTAGATACTTCAAGTTGCATGGCATCAGGAGCATTATGAATAGATACACCATAGGTCATAGAGGACATACTAATTTATTTTTCAACAGTAATAATATTCGGAAACGAATTACCAGAACGTTTTTGGTTGGGAAGCATTTTTGCAGCATTAAGAGTAGTAATGGGTATACTGACCAGCCAGGGTCTCCCTCCCACTCTCTGTCTCTCTGTATGTCTGTCTGTGTCTGTCTGTGTCTGTCTGTCTGTGTCTGTCTGTCTATGTCTATCTGTCTCCCTCTCTCAGTGACGGAATCTTGAGTTACAGTAGTTCTAGACCAGGAGAGCAAACTAAACGCAAAGCGTTGCACTAGGTGGTACGCGAGTTCTACTTCGATAGCACTGCACATGAATGTTTTAAATAATAATTACAATATCCCGTGCTTCCATCAAAATTTACTATCTAGGGTTAATTCTAGAGACCATTTTGTTTTAGTATAAACTCAAACTTGTTATATTTGTTCTTCAGAAAAAGTAGACTGAACGCATTCCAAATTTAAATTTTCATTACCCTTCACTTATTATATTACGTGTAAATATACAATAAATGCGAATACACTATGGCACAGCATAGGCTTAAAACCCGTTCAAGGTTTGCTTTTTCATAGCTATGAAATATAAAGTTATTATTGGTGTTTTAATAACAAAATATTTAATATTGTAACAAATCGGCAAAAATGCGAAATCCACTTACTTTTCCAACAATATATTTACTCTAAATTTTACTACAAAAGCACTTTTTTCTTCTGTTTGCTAACACAATTTATAGTCTTCTCTGCTATTACAATTCACAATTGTTCTTCTGATAATCTTTCTTAGTCTTTCAATGACTTTCTCCACCTTCACTGTCCCTGATATATTTACTATTACGATACAATCACTCGACGACATATACGTACTCGCTGACAACCTGGCCGACTCACTCTCGAACTAAAAACTAAATGTACACGACGACTTACACAACTAAAATCACGACTACAACTCTATCGCTGACTGTAACTGACTGAACTGCTTGTCCTATTTATACTGGAGCCGATGTCATGTGACCTTCGAGAACCCCCCAATGATGACTCAGCGGAATTAGCGAGAAGCTTCTAGACCTTGCTGATGTTATCGGTGTTCGATCATATACATATAGTCACTAATTGCCCTGAAATCTCGACCTTGCTTTTCTGTTTTACCGCCATTATTACAGTCACGTACACACACAGCCGCTCGCCATATTCAAGGTCACCCGCCCCCCTCTCGCCCGTATATCGTTGAACAACCCAATGGTACACTATATATTTGTTTCAAAGTTTTAATTTTTATATATTCAAGTGCACAAGAAGGATTTAGAAAAGAAACGTTTCCAATCTTATATTTCCATACATTTTGTATAACATTTTGATCTCGCTAAGAATCACTCATCTCCAAACATATGTAATATCATTTTCAGGTAACACTATCACTTTATTTGAAGAGGATACCCAGATTCCGTTTTAAATAATTCAGAAGGCACCGCGAAATATACTTCAGTCACAGTTATTCACCACAGAAGGGTGAAATCGTTCTTGAGATTCAGCTGATAATAGTTCCAAAATTATCACCACAAATAGAGCAGAAATTAGCAAGCACAACACAATCCTAAACTTTCTTAAAGCAGCCAACAGGTTCACAAACTTCATCTTGGGTTTCTAGAAATAGGCCTAAACTGAAACGAAAGGAGAGATGAGAGAGGCTTTGAGATGATGAAAAAATCTTATACTTGAAAGAGGGCAGTTGAACTGGGATTTGAGCTGCTGAAAGAAGAGAGAGGAAAGAGAATCAAGAAAGAAATGTAAGACTTCAGGTCCAAGAAGAAAACATCTAGGCATATCAATCCAAGAGTATGGCCTTTCAAGCAAAGGGGGAGTATTGCTTTCTAAATTAATTAGATTGCAACAAATTGCATTGCAGTTTTGATAACAGAACATTACAATGACATGGAACATATGTATGTAGAGGGTATGTTCCAATGAAGATCCTCTTCTTTTGTTATGTGGTTAGAAGATCAGTGTGTCTTCTGTCTTCTCTAGGAGGTAGCAGCTGCTCTGGGATGTGATTGAGTAGAGTTGGGATGGTCAATAAATGTCTCATGAAGTTTAATGTAGCGTTTCTTAAGAATTTTGTTGACAATACGAAGCTCTCTATGGAAGTATTATGTCTAATTCACTAAGATGCATCAGTGATCATTCTTAAGATCTCGTTCTGCAACGTTTGTATTTCTTCATGTTAGAGTTTGCTATACAACAACACATTCTATAGAAATAGGTTCGAATTGGTCTAATTACAGGATAGTAAATTAACTTCTTGTGGTGCAGAAGGAGGCCGAGGCTTTCCTAATTAGGAATTTTATTTTATGCATTTTGTAACTGAGCTTACATTTCATAATGAGAGGTGTGGTGAATATTTCAGGTTATACAACCAGTTGGTCAGTTTATGATATGTAAATCTAACAGATGAAGTAACTTTCATTCATATTTGATTAGCACAGATTAAGTTTATTTTCTTGGTCTTTTAATGACAATTTTTAATGAAGAATGGAAGAAACCCGCTTCCCAAAAAAAAAAAAAGCTTTCGATTACTCAAGAAGAGGGACAAGAAATGTTGGTTCTCCTAGACTTCGTTTGAACCAAAAAGTCTGAGGGGACTAGTTCATGTCTATGGTTCCAAGCTGCCGCTGCTACTCATGATGAGGGTAACGATGATGATGATGATGATGATAATGATGATGACATTCAATAATACAACTAGAGTAACATTTTAAAACATCAACAGTGTTCACTTTGAATTCTTTGGTACAATTGACTTCGTCTTAAGTATCATAATTCACACCAGTTTTTAACCAGTTTTTTCAGTTCCAATATAAATAAATTACTTGACATTTAATGCTGAATACATACCTTTCATGTTCAATATAAAAATTATTACAGGATATAGGAAGTGGTAATAATGATGATGATGATGGTGGTGGTGGCGGCGGTGGCGGTGGCGGTGGCGGTGGTGGTGGTGGCGGTGGTGGTGGTGGTGGCGGCGGTGGTGGTGGCGGTGGCGGTGGCGGTGGCGGCGGCGGTGGAGGCGGCGGTGGCGATGGCGGTGGCGGTGGTGATGATAATGATAAAGATAATGATGATGAGGATAATGATAATGATGATAATGATAATGATAATGATAATGATAATGATAATGATAATGATAATGATAATGATAATGATAATGATAAGGATAAGGATAACGATAACGATAACGATAACGATAACGATAACGATAACGATAACGATAACGATAACGATAACGATAACGATAACGATAACGATAACGATAACGATAACGATAACGATAATAATAATAATAATAATAATAATAATAATAATAATAATAATAATAATAATAATAATAATAATAATAATAATAATAATAATAATAATAATAATAATAATAATAATAATAATAATAATAATAATAATAATAATAATAATAATAATAATAATAATAATAATAATAATAATAATAATAATAATAATAATAATAATAACGAGGACCATGATGATGGTGATGTTACGGCTTATTGTGTTTAAAACAACATGTAACGCCCGCCTCAGTGTTCTGGAGGTAGCGTGTCTGCCTCACACTCAAGAAATCCCGAGTCCAAATTAAGGTAAGCATCCCGATAAGGAAAGTTGTGAGGGTTTTCCCTTGTCCCCGAAAGGCAAATGTGGGGTAACTAAGTTCTTATGGAACATGGGTTCATTTGAGCATTATTTTACCCATTCCTTCATCACCCGTTATGACCCACCAGGTTAAAGGACTTTAAACATTAAACAAAAATTGAAACCGATTGAGAGTGAATTATGTCAGTTCACCATTCAATAAGTGAAGCACCGCAATGTTCTGCTTTAACCAATATGCAGTGAATAAGCACACGAAAGATGCTCCGTGGGTATTCTCAGTGTCCTTTATCAACCCGTAGAATGCATTACATCGACATTCGATAAGAATCCGCAATCGACTGGAAGCGATCAGCGAAGTCGAATGGCAATAATAATTATTAGCAGTGAGGCAAAATCTAGCCCAAGTAAGGTAAAAGTACAAAACGCAACGAGGAACAAAACGAGAAAACTAGGAGTGATCTGGGAAGTAAAGCGCACTCTACTCTTTAAATCTATAATCTATTCACTCTAAGGTTGATCCGCGCCGAAACTTACAGCAGGTGGCCAGTTCACAGTTATAATGTATCCTTCCGCCATTCGCGCCAGAAATACTGTCACAACCATGTGGTGAGTGCATGCGATACGTAACAGAAAGGAAACATCCCTTCTTCCGTCAATTTAAAGAGTGACTAACATGTAACTAGAGACGATAAGAAAGTGCTTTTCGGCCTCTTTTGACAAATTTGAACCCTATTTCGCCCAACATTTGATAAAAGGTTGTTAATTTGAATTTAAGCAAGTTTGGATCAGCATTAACCTGATCCAATCGTCAATTGTTGGCGGCTTCTTTTTTAAAAAGAAGTTGTGCACTGTTACACGAATTGCGTTTTTAACAAACTCGTCACATTCTTGCATGGCGCAATTCACACGCTTTCGTTCTTTCCCGGGTGTAACCACTTTTCCCGTTTAAGCATTTTCTTTACGAGCACTGTTTATACTGGTACTCGAAACACCGGTGAACTCAGAAGTTAATTTCACTACTTTTTTGAAGGGAACAGTTGGGTATTTCTCACACAACGTTCAGCACTATTGTTTTTTCACCACTAGTCAATTGTTTTGCTGCTTTATGCTTTACATAAGTCGACGAAGACTCGAGAGCAAATTCACCGCGGCCGTCCGCCATGATTCTAAATAGCAACTGCTGGCTGTAAACAATACTCAGATATCAGATAATTCCACGAGTTGCATGTTGGAACTTGTAGCTCTGTTTATCAGTATACATCAGCGTTAATTAACTTCTTAGGTATTTGTATAGAATGTTATATGATTTAACGATAAATTCATTCTAAAACTCAGATTACTAGGATGGAACTACTTTCCTGCACGTATTGCTACCGTGTTGTACCACGGTGCACTGGTCACGTGGGTTTGTTTTGACGCGGACAAACCTAAGACTGAATTGAGTTTAGTAGGAAACAAATTTAGCTGTTGGCATTAAAGAAGACATACACTGGGGAAGTTAGCTGTTGTCCTGACAGCAGGGAATCTGTTTATAGATCACCGTCTTACTTCTCTACAAAATTTTGTTGCCACTTGGAAATCATACATGAAGGTTGAACGTGCTAAAGTATATCGACTTTCTGATGTTATAATATCACTAACACATCATAACTCTGACACACGTGGTCTCGTGATATAGTAACCTCCGCAAAAAGACATCGCCTCAACTAATAAATCGGCACACGAAGAGGACGGAAAATGGAAGGGAAACAGAATCGTTAGAAACAGCGCCTAATTACGGCCATACACTCTATAGATATCAACGATTGATACACTAGGATATGTTATGGCCACAGCTCATATGCGTAAAACTCTTGGCAAGCTGATGTTTCCTGATAGCGGATGTACCTGGAGTTTTCACTTATTGTTAAAGTAAGCTAGACAGATCAAAGGAATTATACCTACACACTGGTCATCACAAATCTAAACCATAAGTGTCTTTATTACTTTCTGGAACTAGCAGCAATTCTTTCTCACTTATTTTCCTCTATGGGATAAGAAATACCTTCATATAACTTCTCAACCATGGGCTGTTGTTTGTTTACTTTAGTTTCAGTTTATGTGCAGAATTAATTATCTCTTGGAGGAATGAAACAAAACTTTTGTATAAGAACAATGCATACGTATTCATTCTAGGGCAACAAAAGCATAATATAAATGCAAATAGCTACACATTGCAAATAGCTCCAGCAATTAGCTATTGCTGGCTGTGGAGGATAGTGAACAAATTCGCAAACTGTTGATATCGTTTGCAACCCCTTTGATGGAGAAAGGACGTGCAATCAAAGGTATAAACCAAATATACTCCCGTAAGTATAAACTATTTTGTAATGCAAAATATTCTTCTATGTTAATAGATATACTTATGGGGTATTGTCGATTCTTGCAAACCCCAGAGCAAACATTTTCTAACGGATAAATTATAAAATTAAGAAACATAGGGCTTTACGACTGCAGCATATTAAGTAATGAAGTGTAATAGAATTCGTTTCTAGCAGTACATAATTTCTAGATAACTTATGTTAGAATGTTTTAAATTTCTGTTGTGCAGTTTTTCACAGGAAATGTGTTAAGCCTTTATGAAAATAAATCTCTTGCTACTGAGTTTTGTTCTTTTCTTTTACTAAATTAATATCTTCGTGCGTTTCGGGATCCGTTTCATTAGAAAGGCTGTTGGGGCATAAGTGCAGATATTTTGATAATTGCTGATTTAGTATGTATCCACTTCGGTATGTTAGTTGTTTCTTCTCTTCGCCTAGGAGTTTTCCCGCCAACCATCACCAAGTTTACTAATGATGGTTTTTTTTGGCATGGTCGTAACTGCGCCGCGAACTGAACAACGCCTACCATATATACTACCCGTTTTGCTAGACACCGCAAATGCTACTGGCCTGAGTAGTGCGAGGACATTACAGAAAACGTTTTGAACACTCGACTCCGGTACACCATTCATTATCACAAGATAGCCCACTCTGCTCCATGTCTTCTGTGCCATGCCTACTTAGAGGTACTAACCAACCAGAAAACACACTACTCTTAAAAAGTAAAATTAAGGGTTCACAAATATTGGTCTAATATTCATTAAACTATGCTCAATTAGCAATCAGAATATCTGGAGTAGTATCCCTAGCAACCTGTATATTCGCAATTAGACAATTAGACGCGTTCGTACCTGCTGTAAGGGCAATAAATTAGGCACAGAAATATCATGACAAAAATGTATTATGCATTCACATAACTTTCTCTTCTCACTCTTCTAAATCTATTCTTACCAAATCTTATTATTCCATCCACTTCTTGTCCATCGGAATAAACTTTCTTTACAAGTTCACACATTGCATTGTGTGCATAAGAAGAAAATGACAGGCTAAATATATTCCTAGTCATATTTTTAAAAGGGTATGGTATAAGATAACTTTAAAATTCCATGTTCCTTGCATGACCGCGAGAACAAAACGCATAACAACTATCCACTTGAAAAAAGTCAATGTTACATTTACATGACTCTCTATACCCACTATTATATACTTTACATGAGCTTACATAAACTATTATTACAAAAATCTGTTTTTCTATTCATTTCATGTTTGGGTGGAACAGAAGAAGCACTTCCTCCTCACCTACTGTAACTATGTCGGCGGCAGAGATAATAAAAATTCTGAAATATATTTTAAAATCAAGCCAATAAAAATAAATAACTCGGAAATAGCTAACACAAAAACGTTATTTCACAAATTCTGTGTTTATAGAAATATTTTTATGCAATAGTCTACCTCTTAGGGTTTACTAATTACACAAGGTGAATTCGAGAAAATTTAGGATATATATTGTTTGCGATATAAATGAGTTAAACTCAGAACGTTAATCCAAATCGTCAGTACAATTTCTGAAAAAAATCAAATAAGAGTTTGGTATTTAGCCGCCATTTCTCTTTAGACTTACGCTATTCACAGATATACACACGCGCATGCAAACACACACACACACACACACACACACACACACACACACACACACACACACACACACACACACACACAGACAGACTCTCTCTCTCTCTCTCTCTCTCTCTCTCTCTCTTACCTCAAAATGCTTTCTTTTGAATTCAGGTGGCTCGAAATCTGTATTGTAACTTTTGGTTGGGTGTAAAGTAAAGTAGACAGATGTAGTCGAGATAAAGAAACACTTTTATTTCCGTAAACAGTAACTTTGTACACTCGTTGCAACAGCAAGAAAGTCTTTTCCGATTCTCCAACAGCACGGCTCCGAACTCGTAACACAAAGAACTAACTCTTCTCCGTCGGCACAACGCTTCACATCGTCTGTCCGTCTCCGTCGGCACGACTACTCAACCTTCACATACGTCTGACTGACTCCTGTCGCACTTTACCGCTATTTATATCTCCCAGGCACTATTCTGGAAAGTTCAGTTATTCGGTGGAATACAAAGAGGAAGATTCCAGAAGCTTCTATCCTTTTCTCTCTTTCGGCAAGCGCCCCAACAATGCGGCTATTCTCTGTCTCTTTCCTTCGGCTCCTTTGCGGTAGTGCCGACAATAATGCGATGGGTGACACTGCGGTTGTCGGCAATTACATGCGGCGGGCGCGGTGACAGTATTTTCAGTGATATCTTGATATTGATTTTTTTGGTAGATTTCAACACCTATTGCTTGTGCTAGGTAAGTAAGCAGATACATTAAAAAGAGAAGGTTGTCTTTGGCAACTCATTTCATTAAATAAAACTGAGCAGAAAACAAAATACATTTATATACAATGAAATTGACGTGTACAATATTGGAAATAATAATGGAATCCGTGGTTAATTTTCATTAACGTTTTTATCTATATCTACTTTTACGATGTGTAGATGAACATGATACGACTGCTCCCAGTAAAAATATAACTGTAAATTCTAGTGCATGTTCTTGGACTGCAAATTTTAATACGTACCATGTACGCAAACTGGGTTATGCATTTTTATAAACTACGTGAAATATAGAATAATACATTTATTCATTTTTAAACTATGAAACTTAGGTTATGAGAGTTAAGATATACTTAAGATAAAGTAACTTGAAAATTGCACAATAATTCCTACCTATGGAATGAAGAAATCACAAAAATGAAACTTGTGCACATCAGAATATCGCTCAATATTTAGTAACTCACTGGTGAAAACTAAGTTGGATAGGTATACGCTTTTTATGAATGACATACATTGTAGCTGCTGGAAAACTGCCAGGCAAACTAGTTTTGAAAGCATTAGATAACCACGATAAAGTTAGTTTTAAACGAATAAGGACTCTCAAAATGTGGAATTGATTATTATTTGATCAAGTGCTTTGTGCATTCACGCTTGTAATTAATATTATGTAGTGGCCTTAATTAAGCTTTATGTGGATGGCACTGGAAGATGAAGGTGAAGGTGGAGGTGGGAAACTGCAACTTGGTTTTACTATCATGTGGAGTCATAAAATGTTGAACGAGTGCCTCGACGGTTCTAATCATCTTCATTTTTGACAGACGATTATTTATTTTCCTTAAAATTTGTCCCCCAAGTTCGCAATTCTTCATGCAAAAGTATACACCTACCAGGTAATTTACATAATATAAATACATTAAGAATGAGCACCATTTGGACACCACATACCCCTACATGGAACGCGCTCATGCGTACAGTAACCGAGACTGAGGATAAGTTTTGAACCTTTAGGAGCAAATATATTTGGTATGAGAACATGATCTTCTATTCTAAAGAAGATGTCATTAAGTGTAATCATACATAAAATAAGTCAGGTAGCGTTTGAAATTTAAAGATATCTGTGTTATTTTTAAAATATAAATTTCATGTCGATTCATTTGAAACCTTAATACGCCAAACTCAATAAGAAATTCATGTATAATCTGTAATGCTAAATTTCATGCATATTTTTACTTTCTCTACTGGTAAGTAGGGGAAGTATTGTATTCCACCCAAAAATTCGATGTCGAGATTTCAATACATGTTTTGAGGCCCCCTGAATAAAAAAAAAGCATTTTTAGAAAAAGGTCCGTGTGTGTGTGTCTGTGTGTCAGTCTGTCAGTCTGTGGACAGCTTAACTCAAAAACGAAAAGTCGGTTAAAAACTAAAGTTGGTATTTAAGTTTAATGTCTTTCAAAAATGTGACATGAAGATTTTGAAGAAAATAGCCCCACCCTAATCTACCCTTTACATGGAAAAGTTTTCGAAAATTTTAATTTTCTTCAAAATGGCTCTAACGATTTTTATTAAAGTGTCATATGTTTGAGATATTTTGATGACAAATGAAATGTATATATTGAATTTTCTGGCTATAGCCCCTGTAGTCGTATTTACTCTGGACGACTTTTGCATAACTGGTAAACCGTTAGCGATAGACTAAATCATACTATACAAAAATGTAGATCTTGCTAAAATACACAATTTATGTCTCAATAAATTTTCTTGTAGGGTGAACCATTTCGGAGATATTCCTTGTTATGTGTGTGAGTTTCGGAAAACTTAGACCTTTCGTGAAATGGGTCATCGTTCATTTTTTATGTTACGTGTGCAAAGAGAACGGAATCTCGAAGTTTTAAAAGATTTGACTATCGCACAAAGCCTACTGTATTCTAATATTCCCCTTGCACCTACAAGGAAATAAGCAATAAGATAATTTGTACAAATATTTATTTTAACTAACACGAAGAAGATATAGGAATAAGAGTTTGCAAGAATGGTTAGTACAAAAGTAGAGAAAGCCATGTGAGTGCAACATATCAGATTTTTTTATTAGTTCCACAGGCATAAATAATAATTTACTGTTTGAAAGTGCTGTTCCACACGATGGAATTGCTTTAAAAACATTATATTTAAACGCTTTGATAGTGTATTTGTAAATTGTGAAGATTAATGTATAACTATTCCGATAGTTTGGAAGCAAATAAATATTAAATAAGGGATTTCAATATCTCGCTTAATCTTTCTCCCAATATAAATTTTATTTTTAATAATATCAGAACTAGGCATATTAAGAAATTTCCATCTCATTTTTATTCTGTTATTTACAGGAAGATATTCAAGCTTTCATAGGCTCATAACAAAAATTGCACTGTATGGAACAATTAGAAAATATAAATGTGCCTACCAAGGAAAACCCGAGAAAATGCGACTTAAAAATTATAGGGGTAAAAATAACACTTTCCGACCCATGCCACCTTCGTTCATCTTTTGTACTCGTTTTTTTTTTTTTTTTTTTTTTTAAATAATTGTTATTGTTCCATTGATATCTCGTATTTAACTGCAATGGTCATATCTTTAGAACATCTTGCCTTTGGGCAATGGCGTTAACATGTGCATAGTGCTTCTTTTTTTCCCTTTTGAGTTTTGTATTTTAGAACAGACAGATATTCACACTCTCATTCATACTTCGAGCTCTGAAGTTGTTTATCTTGTTCTGATTCTCTGTAACTAACTTATTACTTGCATATTTGAGTTGAGTGAATTGTTTGCTCACTTAAATGTGGGCAAAACTTATCGTCTTTACTATAAATATATGGGAAGCTTGGTTTAGAGGCAAACATTTAAATCACTATATGACATGAAAAGGCCGTAGAGGTATATAACAGCTACCTGGAGATAAAGTACAAGGTTCGCGTGTTTAACAATACTAACATCCATATTTATGTGTTGTGGGAAATTTGACCTTTTTAATAGATAAATATCCTTAAGAATTAAAATTAAAAAGTTAATAAAAATAAGCGCACAGCATCAAGTTTGAACCACCCTTCAGTGCCTTCGGGTTGCTAGTCTACAAAATCGCAATGTAAATCTGGTGAGGGTGAAACATTTTTAAACTTCCCGTTTTCAGACGGGTAGAAACGATTATTATTGAAATTTTCGAACTTTTATATGTTCCTCAAACTTTTAATCAGTGTCAAATTAAAATAATTTTACAGAAATTGTTTGCGAAAAATATGTTTTTTTCAACATCAGACTGTATTCTCTGCTTTGTAGAGGTACGAATAATTAAGATGGGTTGAAGTAAGTGATTGGACACTTCTACACACTTCAGGGAAATTTTCATCCCTGCCATATCTGAAATATGCATTAACTTCCTTTGCTATAATGATGGCCTGGCTAATTTGGCATTCCCTCCTGAGTTCAGAATGCCTACATAAGGCAGGGAGATAGGCGGGCAGGCAGGGAGGCAGGTAATTTATCAAATTATCCAAGTATTGCAATGAAAGCTACAGTAGGGTGAACAGCCAGAAGCAATCTCGAGGAGAACATTGCGTTCATATGCATTGGTTTATTCAGAGCATATCCGGTTCAATGCCTCATCGACAGAATCCAGTTAATTTGAGCTAAACTGAACTCCAATTGAGGAGATGAGAGCTTTATCATGATAATCAACCTGACCTATTAGTTAGAGGGCAATTCACGCTAGCGCGTGCGTTGATTACCAAAAGCCACTTTATAATTCTATTTATACACATAGCTACTCTTCAAAGTTAGAAAGAACTACCTTAGTTTCCTGCCCAAGTTAGGTCATTTACTGCAACCCCAGATCATTTTAATATTCCCTCTCTTTTACTTTCCTCTTTGCCTACTCATAACTATCATCTACGCCAAGGCTTTACCCCATTCAGCACTTCATCGTTTAAAAAATAGCTTCTTGTTACGTAAAGTCAACAGCATTTTCACTCTGTTCAGTTTCGACACGATGCCTCTTTTGCATACTCTTTTTAAGCCGGCATTAATATTTCTCTTATGTCCATTCCACACTTTTCTTTCTTCTGCATATCCATATTTTAAGGGCTTTCAGTCGTTTTTCCCTTACTTGCTGCAAAATCAAGATCTCTGCACTTTCTTTCCCTATACAGGATGTTAGCAACGTAACTAAAGATAATCTGATAACTTTGGTACCTTAATATGTATCCACCTCAATGTGTTAATTGTTTTTTCTCTTCGTCTAACGGTTTTCCCAAAAACACATAACATATTTCACTCCGTGATGTTTTCTACACGGTCCTATTTGTGCCTCAAAGTGAACCACGCTTGTCAGTATAGACCATCCATTTTGCTGTTACGTGTTCACGCTTTAGTGCCTGACTTGCTTGCTCAGACAGGTGCGGTCATTTGCCTCATAGAAAGAATTCGAACTCAGTTACACATTAAAATAAGCAATGAAACGCAAGGACAATTGTTCAACCAGAATAGGACGTACTTAAAACTCCTGTCCTATTTCTTTCCCAATGAAATTATAGGTTGTAGATAACACTAATAATGAATGTTTGGATATGTATGAACCGTGATTGATTCCTTCATTCGGTCTTAGTTTCATGAGAGTGACCCCAATAGTCATTATCGTGAGGACTGCCCGCTCTGTTTTACTCGTCCCGCGCTCTCGTGAAAAATAAACACGTACGACTTGAGTGTGCCATGTGTGCTTAGAGCTACTAACCAATACTTTTCTTTTTAAGTAAAATAATTAGTCTGTAAATGATGTAAATGTTGCTATAACGTTGCTCGTCACACTGTCCGGAGTTACAAATACAAATATTTCTAGTTATCAAAAAGTGTTTTAGAGAAAAAGTTTAAGTGAATTAGACTGATTTCCTCCACGAACTTTAAGATGATGGATTGTGAAATAAGGAAAAATTAACAGCAAGCTAATTTAATGCACTAAGTAGCAATAAACATTTGCTCAGTTTCATACATTTAGCTTGCAACGTTTTTCAAGAATTAAGTTTCATTATATGAGTGCACTGTTATCATAAAGAAGTCCACACGACATATTTCTGAAAGTCTCTTGATCAAATGTTGATTTTGTATGCAAAATGTTCGTAACAATCTTTATATACAACTATAACATAACTAAGTACTGCAGGAAGTACACATTCAATTCAAATGCACTGTGTATACTACTCAACTGTTTATGCTCATTAAGGTCCTAAACTGAAATCTCATAATCTCTTTCCATTATGGCTTCGCAAAAGTACCTACTGTAAACGTTTTTATGGTTTTTGAGTGAACTCAGGTTTCGCAACTTGTGAAACGTGGGATTATTACATTCTCTACCAGTAAATAGAGCAATATTGTATTCCACCCAAAAATTCGATGTCGAAATTTCACCAAAAATATATGTTTTGAGACCCCCTGAATGAAAAAGAAGCATTTTTAGAAGAGGGTCCGTGTCTGTGTGCGCGCGCACGTGTGTGTGTATGTGTGTGTGTGTGTGTGTGTGTGTGTGTGTGTGTGTGTGTGTGTGTGTGTGTGTGTGTGTGTGTGTGTGTGTGTGTGTCTGTCTATCAGTCTATGTGTCTGTCAGTCTGTGGACAGAAGAAGTCAAAAATGAAAAGTCAGTTAAAAACCAAAGTTGGTATTTAAGTTTAATGTCTTTCAAGGTTGCGACACGAAGATTTTGAAGAAAATAGCTCCACCCTAAAATACCCGTTACATGGAACATTTTTTGAAAATTTTGATTTTCTTGAAAATGGCTCTAACGATTTTGATTAAAATGCCATATGTTTAAGATATTTGTATGACAAATGAAATGTATATTTTGAATTTTCTGGTTATAGCCTATGTAGTCCTGTTCACTCTGGATGACTTTGGAATAACTCCTAAAACGTAAGAGATGGATATTTTCTATACCAGAAATGTATATCTCACTAAAACACACAATTTATGTAGAAATACTTTTTTTGTAGAGTGGACCATTTCGGAGATATTCCTTGTTACTTGTGTCAGCTTCAGAAAACTTGAAACTTTCGAGAAATGGAAAAATTGTTCAGTTTTTTATATGTTAAGCGGGCAAAGAGAACGGGATCTCAAAGCTTTAAAATATTTGACTATCGTTTACCTACTGTATTCTAACATTCTCCTTGTACCCACAAGGAGATAAACAATAAGGCAATTTCTGTAAATGTTTATCTCGACTAACACGAAGATATAGGAATGAGAGCCTGAAACAATAGCTAGTACAAGAGTAGAGAATGTAATGTGAGCGCAACACACCACATTTTATTACATTCACTCGTAATATTCAACTCGTGATGAAGATATTTCCACTTCTAAAAGAATCCTGCTTCAGCCACACAAGTTAGATAAATAACTGCTATCATATAGGTTGTTCATTAACTTTTGCTGTCTTACTAATTTCGGATGACAGACTTCACAGTAAGCAACGCTTCTACCCTTGGAATCTTACTATTCCTTTTTCTAAAACTGGGATTTCATATTTTAGAAAACAATAACATCCCGCTTTTTGTAAGCTTTAGCAATGTCCATTAAGTCGTCGTTGTTGTCGTCATCATCGTCATCATAATCGCCACCACTATCGTCATCATCGCCATCATTGTCGAGGAGATATAGATTTAAGGACGCTCAACTATAAGATAATTCATGGTGAAGGCTGGATATAAACTCTAATATAAAATAAAATTACTAGTAGAAAGGAAAATAAATATAGAATACGGAGAGACAATAGCCACAATTTAAACAAAGTGGTAAGGATGTTAAAAGAGTATAAAAGCTAAAATCAAATCAAATCTTCAAAACCTCAAGCTAAAAACTTAAACACCTTTTCGGCCGTTTGCTTTTCGTCCGCCAAGACCTCTGCAAGCCTAGCAGGCAGTTGCAGAGTCTCGAAAGCGAACTAGGAAGACACTCTAGCAGCACATGGAGGAACGATAAAAGGTGGTTGTTGAGCGGACAAAGAGGTGCAGGGTCCCTGCAGATAAACATACAGTACAGTAGAACCTGTACGACCTGTTCTCGAATGCTGGAATGCTGGAGGTAGCCATGCGAAAAATTGCAGTGCCCAATGTGCAACCGAGCAAAAACCATCTCCTCGCGACGAGATATGCGAGAGCAAAATACCCAGTTTAAGGTTCTTTCACTTCTCTAAGCTTATTACCCCGGAAAGCTAACCGCTCTTCGTGCCAGCACGACAGCATCGCTCTCCACACTTCTCTTCCGAAGCAACACGAGATATGGTAATACTGGGTTCTGTGGTTGCCGCCTTTGCTACCAAATGTCATTCCTCCGGCAAACCTACGTGACCAGGAATCCATGCAAACACCACGTTTGCGTCAGTAGCGTGTAAAACATGGAGGGCATACTGAATACGTTGTACAATAAGATGGCAGTTGTACAGCTCACGAGGGCTCTGAAGTGCATTAAGAGAATCGCTCAAAATCAGGCAGTCATCTAATTTATGACGGCGCACATATAAAACGGCTCGGTAAATTGCGTACAGCTCTGCAATATAATTGGAAGTGCTATTATGAAAACGGAATGTATGTATTTCGCTTCCATAAACATAAGCACATCCAACACCGCTGGTGCTCTTTGATCCATCGGTGTAAATCAAATGTCGGTCAGCATAGCCTGACAAGAATTCTAGAAAACAAGTGCGGATACTAGGGATATGCATCGTGGACATGGGTGTACGGTAATCCCAAGATCTATATGGGTCGTGCTCGGTAACCAAGAGCTTCTCGTCCTTGGGAAGCCTGCTAGGAATTTGAATAGAAAACTTCCTAAGAAGCTCTCGGAAATGTAAGCCTGCTGGCTTAGGACTAAGGGTGCTTTACCTATATCGTTCACTTAGCGTGGTGGTGAAAAATAAAGCGAACGTTGGTTGCTTAGACATACATCTAAGCGCACAACCATTGCTCCGTGGGCCCGTGGTGCAGGTGATAGAGCACCTGCTTGCTGTGCAAGGGGTCCCGGGTTCGATTCCCGGGAGGGGGGGGTAGGAATTTTTCTCCAGACAGGATTATTCCTCATCCTTCCCCGAGTTTGGAAGTATAATGGCGGCGCCGTAGCTGAGTGGTTAGACCGCTCGCCTACCACCTAGGCTTGACCCGGTATGTGGTATTTGTAGTGGACGAAGCGTCGTCTGTGTGGGTTTTCTCCGGGTTCTCCGATTTCCCCCACCATTCATTCCACCAATTGCTCCATTATCACCCTTCCAATCATCAATTTCGCCTGCATTTCGTATCATTTTATTCCTCACTCTCATACTGTATGCCCACGACAAGAAGGCTAGAGGGGAATGAAGGGCAGAGGGGGTTTCAATTGTTTATCTGCTCCGGTAGCGTATCTGTTTACTAGGAAATGAGTGCATGAGAATGCATATGAGTCACCCGCGTTGCCAGATATAATGCGCTTTGCAGTATTAGGTGCAGGTGCAGAGATTTTTTAGTATTATGCATTATTTGACTCTTGCGCTACGGCGCTACAGTTATATACTCGTATTTTGTTAGTTATATTCTTGGCTTAACTCGTATTTACATATGGTTGCAGTTCGAAAGAAGGGACGAAGTATTCACAGTGAAGCAAGGGAGGTAATTAGAAAAGTGATAGAGGTATGTGACGAAGAAGCGAAATCAGGACAATTGAAATGTTTATTATCACAAAGAAATTTACGTGTGGCAAATTATTGTGGGATATCGTAACATAGTGTAACAAGAATAAGAAGTGGTGTTAAAGCTGGTGAAAAATCACTTCATACTCCGGGGGAAAAGAGACCAAAGGCCGAGGAATGCAAATTTCATTGTGATGACTTTGATAGAACAGTAATTAAAAATGTAATTCGACACTTTGATTTGGTTAAAAAACAAGTGCCCACTGTACCGAAGCTACTTGCAGCAATTAGGGAAAAAATAAATCTTCCTTGGGGAAGAGAAACTCTGCGGAAGCTATTGCACGATATGGGTTTCAAATGGAAGCGATGTGGAAGTAAGAGAAAATTACTTATTGAACGTCCAAATATAGTTAACTGGAGAGCTAAATACCTAAGAGCTATAAATGGATACAGAAATGCTGGGAGAAACATCATTTACATTGATGAGTCCTGGGTGGACAATAATTTGACATTTGGGAAGTGCTGGCAGAGTGATGATATCTACGGGATTACGACAAACACTAGCTCTTCAAACCGCCTGATTCTTGTAAATACAGGCAGCAACGAAGGTTTCATACCCGGAGCTTCTTTGATATTCAAAGCTGCACTTGCTAGCGGCGATTATCATGGCCAAATGAATGGAGAAAATTTCCAGAAATGGTTGGAGGAGAAACTGTTACCTAATATACCCTGCAATAGTGTCATCGTGCTTGATAATGCTCCATATCACAGTGTACAAGAAAATAAGCCTCCGTCGAAATATGCTGTAAAGCAAGAAATGGTACAATGGTTCGAGAACAACAATATTTCATATTCTGCTGCAATGCGAAAGACCGACTTGTTTGATTTAATTCAAATACATAAACCACAGGAAAAAATATACCATATCGACAGAATAATAGAAATGCATGGGCATTCGGTTCTTAGATTACCTCCTTATATGTGCGAGTTGAACGCTATAGAATTGGCATGGGCAGCAATAAAACGACGTGTAAGACAGCATAATGTAACCGGCGATCTACATTTAAGAAATCTACAGCAGGTGTGTGAAAGTGCAGTGAACTCCGTTACAACAGCTGACTGGGAGGGCTATGTTAGGCACGTTAAGAAACTTGAGGATGAGTTCAGGCAAAAGCATGGGTTAGTGGAAGATGCAATAGACAATTTTATTATATCACTAGGAGGTCTGACGAAGATCCAGAGAGCGGTAGTGACAGCAGCGAAGGTGACGACTTCTCCGACTCGGATCTTGCACGACAACTGGACTTCTAGGTGAGTTATGTGACAACACTGTGTATTTTAAACGAACCTAACATCCTTATCATACTCGGAAACTAGACATAAACACCGCGCGGGAAGCAAAACATGATTACGTTACACATTCCTAAGCCTCGCCTTCTTGTGCTGGGCATACAGTACCTGGTGCTTGATGAACCACCTGCTTCCAGTTCTTCACTCTGTCTGGTCCAGAGGTCCCTATGCTCCCCGACAGGCATCTTACCCTAGGCTGGCTTGTAAGTCCTAGGGGGTATAAGGGGAGGGTAATCAGGGAAAAAAGAAGTAGTTTCACGCCGATGGTGCAGAGGAGGTGTAAAGGCTCACCACTGGGCTTGTTGGAAAAGCTTCTATTGCTATGCGTATGCCCCTATTATGGACCGTGTCTAATCTTCTCAGCAGAAACGGTCGTGCTGATGAATAAACCATAGTCCAGTTTGCATCGGACTAGTGCGCAATACATGGGCAACAAAATTGTGCGATCCGCCAGTTAGTATCCGCAAGATATTCAGGGAACAGACACATCGGGCTCTAAGCTGCGCTATGTGCGATCACTAACTAAGCTTCCTATCCAGGTTCAACCCCAGGAATTGCGCCTCTTCTGCGAAGGGAGTTAAATCTGGACTGAAAAGGAGCGAACCTGGTAATATTCTCCCGAAGCAACAGAAATTAACAGAGATTGAGTTATAAGTTGAGAAACCGAAGCCGTTTTTTGAACTTCATTCTTGAAGGTTGTCTAAACATTGCTGCAGGCGCCATGCGCTGAGAAGTACAACAGACGGAGAAGTCGTCTACGAATAGGCATGACGAGAGTCCAGGTGGAACACATTTCCGGATGGAGTTAATTACTATAGGAAAGAGCGTGGCACATAATACCGAACCCTGCGGCGCACCGCTCTTCTAAACAAAAGGATTAGAAAAAACCGAGCTCTTACTCGGAACACACGGTCCTTTATACATTTCTGGCATCCATGTATATTCCAGGTATACAGGAAACGTACAATTCCTGCTCAACACGTGTCATAAGCCTCCTGGAGGTCGAAAAATATGCCAAATGTCTGACAGTTCTTCATAAATCCGTTCATTATCTATGTCAATATCGACACAAGATGGTTTACAGTTGAACGGCCTCCTCGAAATCCACACTGGGAGCTAGTCAGCAGGTTGCGAGTTTCTAACCATCATACTAATCGTCCATTGTCGTGTGTTCCATCGCATTGCAAACGCAACTGGTAAGGGAACGGTAGCTGGAGCGAAGATGAAGATCCTTTCCAGCTTTTAAAATGGGTACAACGGTGGGTTCCCAACAGTTGTCTGCAGCTACACCGCAAACCGAAACACGATTATAGACCTCGAGCAGGAATGCCTTTCCTTCAGCAGAGAGCTATTGTAACATTGTTTGTGAATACCGTCTGGTTCAGGTGGTGATAGTCGCGAAAATGAAAGAGAATGTTCTAGCTCCGCCATGATGAAAAGGTGAGTGTAATCTTCTACGTTTCTAGAATGAAACGCCAAGCCTTGAGATTCCACCTGAGTCTTAATTGGAAGGAACTCAGAGGAGTAATTATCCGAGCTAGACACTTGAGCGAAAACACTGCCAAACGTGTTTGGCACATCAAAGGGATCCACAACAGCTCCTTTAGATGTATTCAGGCCCGCAATTGGTATATGGGTCAATTTATCGGCTACATGTCTTAACGGATCCCATACAACCGAGGAAAGAGTATGTCGGATAAGTGAAGCTACAAAATTTCTCCATGATGTCCTTTTGCAATCCTTAATAACTTGTCTTGACCTGGCGCGCATTCTCTTGTATTGGATTAGGTTATCCAATGTAGGGTGACGCTGAAAAGCCCTAAGAGCACACCTTCGAGCAGGAATGGCATTCCGACATTCATCCTTCCACCATGGGACAGGAAATCGATGGGGGTGGAAAGTCGACCGCGGGATAGATTGCTCAGCAGCAGAAAGAATTCTCTCGGTGAGGTGTTGTGCCAAATCATTCATTGAGTCGTGCTCGTTGTGAGTAAACACGGGCAACTGGGTGTAAAGGTTCCAGCAGGCATGGTCCAAGTGCCATCTAGGCATAGATGTGAAACTTGCACCTTGCGTTAAGAGACTAATAAGACATGGTCACTGGGGTGTAAATCAGAGATGGTACTCCATTTTAAGGTAACTGCCAACTGTGGTAAACAAACTGCGAAGTCAAGGTGTGAAAGACCATTGAAAGAGTCAGAAAGACATGTAGGCTATTCAGTGTTGAGGAAAGTTCGGCTGAAATCATCCATGAAATCAGCGATGAGCTTGCCTCTCGCTCAAGCACGACTTGAAGCCCAAAGTGGGTGACGCGCATTGAAGTCTCCCACCAACAGAAACGGTGGTGGTAACTAGGAAGCTATATCTTCTAATTCAGTGAGGGATAAGACGGGGCCAAATATATGTTAGAAGTGGTCAACTGGATGGATGGAAGTAGAATTCTTACGGCGAGTGATTGTGTATCAGACCGTAAGGGTATAGATTCCATCTATATATCACCTCTGACCAGGACCATAGCGCCACCATGTACCGGAACCCACTCTTCTGGTGTAACTTCACACCGTACTGCGGTGCATAGTCTTAGCTGGAAAGCGTCTTGTGAACGTAGCTTAGTCTCTTGCAAACATGCAACCAAAGTCTCATTCTTATTGAGAAAAGTTCATGCTCTGGTCATTGAGTTTCAATTCCACGTAGGTTCCTATGAAAGATAGCCATGCTAAAATTTGTATGAGATAGATACTCTAAGGTAGCTCTCCATTATCTTGAAGAAGGTGGTGGTCGATTTAATTTAACCTTTTCCTTCTGTCTTTGGCTGACGCTCTCCTCTGAAGCTTCATCTTGCCACTTTTTTACTGTGGTTCTCGAAATGTGAGCAGGATGCACTAGCTCTCCATTTCTTCTATAGAGTACCTCCTGTTCCTATAGCGAACTTTGGTTCGATAGCCTAGAAATCGGTTGCTAACGGGGACTGGTGAAGAAGAAAATCGCCGATCTGAGTCCACCTCAGAAGACTCCTCTGAGCGGGATCTCCTAGGAGATGAATTGGGACTCTCTCTTTGATGTCTTGGGAGACATCATGAATGAGAAAGTAGAATAGAATATACTTGTTCTTAAACATTAAAGTTGAACCATTGTATATCACGGGTCTGCCAGTCTTTTTGGACGAGGTCAACTTTTTTGTTAGTGACCTTGGTGAACTATTCCGTGTAACTTCAGTGCTTGTAGAGGCTGATGCGGGCTTACGTGATGTCAAACGCGTTGGATGTGACTTAGCTTCGAGAATTTTGTCTGAACGTGTGGCTCCATTGGCATCGCTAGTTTGAGTTGCGATTGCGACGCGGTACCGGTTTAGCTGCAATCGAGCTATAGATGCCGGAGTTCTGCATAGAGGGTTGAAGCAAACTCAATAGGTTTTGGGCTTCTGAGAAGGACACCTCCCTAAGCTAGATTTCCTGGATGGCTCTTTCCTCCATTTAACGGGGCATTATTGGGAATTTGTTGGATGTTCTCTGCTGCAGCTCACACAACTGGGAGGTGATGTACATTGATCGTCGTGCGCGATGCCCCCACGGTCGACGCATTACCGTTACAGAACTCACCTGTGTGACCGAAATGCTGACATTTGTTGCGACTCAGAGGTTCGGAATGTATGGCCGAACTTCAGTGGCTTCATGCCCTACCTGAATCCTTTGCGGGAGCTCTACCCGATCGAAGGCAAGGAACGGGGTACGTTTGGACAGGTATTCACCTCGCTCTTTCCTATAAACCTGATATACTACTTTGACACCTTTAATTTCTAGGTTCACCTGAATTTCCTCATTGGAAATACGATCCAACGTCCGGGTATTTATCACTTCGCGGGAGGAGTTCAATGTCCTGTGTATCTATACATGTACGGCTAAATTGGCTTTTAAGGTTTTAGCTTTCTGGGAGGCTAAATTAGCTTCACCATTCCGAGATCAAGTGCAGTTCCTCACTGGGCCAGCTATCTTGTCAATACCGTTTTGAATTACGAATGGATTCCCCGGCGTCAACTTTTTTCCTTCCTCAGTTTTAGATATGACAAAGTAGCGAGTACTATTTGACTCTGCTACTTCCTTTAGACCAACCATCAGATTTTTGTTGGAAGATCCGGGGTGTCCCATGGCGCTTTATTCCTTCACCATTGCAAGTATCTCCAATGGCATGTTCACACCCTGGGTGCCATCCCTTCTTAGGGGATAGTCCTTGCCTGGACCTTCCTCACCCAAGGATCTCATCTTCCAATGTATAGAGAGAAGGACCCAATCACTTTCAAAAGTGCACCAGCTCATGTAAGGGGCTCGCTGGGACTGAGCTTAATCAGTGGATATGAACATAGATCCTACACGATAAACAGGGGCTGCGTGGTTACCCAGTGACGCCTTGCGTCACCGCATCCACCTATCCATCAGAATGTGTTCAGGGAAGTATAAGGTGGGAGGTCAAACACAAAAGTGCACCAAAGTTGCTTGGGCGTTTAGCATATACTCACTCACCCCTTAGAAAAACCCAATCGAGAGTATGGCTCGGGACCCCGGGTGTGCCAAACCCGTACTTACCGCAGTAGGTTCCTGAGGGGAGGGGGTTATACTACCAACATGGGTGGACAAGGTCCTTAGCGTGAACGTTAGGTACGGCTCAAGTTCCGTGTTTTGCCAGGCTTTACTTCGTCCCCGTTGTTGGCGAAGATTTTGAAGAAAGTACCTCTATCCTAAACTACCCTTTACATGGAAAATATTTCAAAGAATTTGATTTTCTGGAGAATGGCTTTAACGATTTTGATTAAAATTCCACGTATTTAAGATATTGATATGACAAATGAAATGTATATACTTTGAATTTTCTGGCTATAGCGCCTATGTAGTCGTGCTTACTCTTGATGACTTTAAATAACTCATGAACCGTAAGGGATAGACCAAATCTTACAGAACAAAACACGTAGATCTCATTAAAACACACAATTCAATTTATGTTAAAATGTTTCTTTCTTTTTTTTTTTTTTTTTTTTTTTTTTTTTTTTTTTCTTTTTTGGTGGAGTGAACCATTTCGGAGATATTCCTTGTTATTGGTGTGATTTTTGGAATACTGAAAACTTTCGTCAAATAGAAGACTGTTATTCATTTTTATATCTTAGCCGTGCAAAGATAACGGAATCTCAAAGCTTTAAAAGATTTGACTATCACTCAAGGTCTACTGTATTCCCATATTTACCATGTACCTACAAGGAAATAAGTAATGAGAAAATTTCTGCAAATGTTTATCTCAACTAACACGAAGATATAGGAATAATAGTTCGTAAGAATGGTTAGTACAGGAGGAGAGAAAGGCATGTGAGTGCAACACATCAGATTTGCTATATATTGCCTGTGCAGTTGAATGGTCGGCACTCCGCTTAAAGATACAGGGTTAGATTCCAGGGCAATCTCCCTATTGACATTACACTAACGTGGGTGCCTATGTGAGAGGACATGTAACTTCCCTTAACTTTCTATTTACAACTGTGCAAAACATTTTCCTTTCCACGTGTCCTTTCCCTTTCCTGGCAAAATAGACCAAATTTTCATTTAATTTAATATTGATTTAAATTGTGACTAAATTCCCACAAACAAATGTATAAATGCATTACTGTATTGTTCACACAATGTTTGCGAGACAATCGGTACAATAATGAAGCATTTATATTCATTCGTCAAGAAGGTAGATGGCTCCAAGTACATAACACAAATTAGTTTTTTTCGGCAAAAATGTTCTTTATTGACAATAATTGGAATGGACTGAATTTTTGTAACACACATCATGTAGAATCCCTGGTTAACTTATGGCCGAGGTAGCACCTTCCATTCTACATATATATCTGTGTGTATATGCGGGGGTTTCTTCTTGGAAACCGATCAGCTTACCATCCCGGACAACATACTAAGCGTTTCCCCTTTTCATTTATTTTATTTTTAATTTTTTGAACATCCTTTTTATAAATTTTATATAATTTTAACGATGACATACTTTGTACTTCCTACTGTATTTTCGCAACTTTATCACAATTTAGAGCGGTTAACCGAGTCATCTGCTAGTCCAAAGATATCTACGGCACAATAGTACTCAAACAAGGCATAGTAAAATGTGTGGAACTATTTTATATGTGAAATACGGAACTACAGGAAACTTATTCTCAAACCGGTTGAAACAGAAAGGTCAACTTAAATTTTGGGCTTAGGAGTTCTGCACCCTGTACATGAAAGTTTCTAAAAGTTTCTAAACTACCCATTTAACTAACTTTGAACTAAATGCATCGCGGCACCCTGGGAAGATATGCACTTAAACTCTGCTCAGACAGAATGCTGGAGCTCTTGGTTGTTTCAAATAAGGCTGCTCTCTGAATAACTCTCCCTGCATTTGAATTGTGTGGAGACTAACAACAAATATTTACCGAAAAGAGGATTACTCTCATTTGGTCTGAAAATACAACTACGTAAACATCCAATGAACATAGGCCCTACCCTTCAAATTTTACAGGAATAAAATATTTCCAATGCAATAAAGTTATACTAAATTAACCATATTACCATACGGTGCTATCTACAGGATATTGAATCGGTACACTCATCGCAGGGATTTCAATGCTAAAATAAATCTGTTAAGTTTGTGAGCAATATTCCGATATATTCATATACGTTGTATCTTTAAACAGTATGTTAGTAGTTGTTGAAGAATTTTGGGGCATAAAATTATTATGTGTGTGTATAGTCATATAATAATGTCCCTTCGTATATCTTTTAAACACTCAGATTTCAATATTTGGGTAATATAATTCAAAACGGGGAAAGTCCAATACGTATAGCTCCTTTCGCAGAAGGAATTTCAGTTAATAAATTAATTGAGGCTTTCATAGGTTTCTTCATTTGAAATGAAATGTAACCCTCTAACTAGAAGAAGAAAAAAAAACAACAACAATAATAATAGTAATAATAATAATAATAATAATAATAATAATAATAATAATAATAATAATAATAATAATAATAATAATAATAATAATAATAATAATAATAATAATAATAATAATAATAATAATAATAATAGTAATAATAATAATAATAATAATAATAATAATAATAATAATAATAATAATAATAATAGTAATAATAGTAATAATAGTAATAGTAATAATAATAATAATAATAATAATAATAATAATAATAATAATAATAATAATAATAATAATAATAATAATAATAATAATAATAATAATAATAATAATAATAATAATAATAATAATAATAATAATAATAATAATAATAAGAAGAAGAAGAAGAAGAAGAAGAAGAAGAAGAAGACGAAGAAGACAAATAAAAATAAAACTATAGCGAACGCCGTTGGAACCACGTAATAATAGAAAATACGCTAGCAGCTCCTTCGCATGTAACGCATGCATTGGAAGGTCGATATACACTCTTAATTTTTGGGAAAGGGATTGAAATGGAATATATCAATGAGTCATTCCATGTCAAATCGAACAAAATATGGCAAAAAATGACCTTGATCTCTCTGATTTTCTTGAATTTTTTTTTTTTTTTTTTTTTTTTTTTTGGTGTTTTGAAACAAAATATATTTGACCCGTGTTTCTTCGTTTTGTATAAACAAATTTATTTTCGCAGATATTAATTTTTGAAATGTCCCAAAAATCGTGCACTCCTCACACTTCGATCAATCATGCCTCCGATTGTAATGAAGCAAATTACTTGATCTTTGGCTCAAATTAAAGATAAATTGCAGTATTTCGTGAGGTATTTATTAGAAAATTTTATTAATTATTATTAGTATTATATTTTATACGATTAAAGTTTTAAAGTTAGATAATAACATAAACTCGACTATTTAAAAATCTGGAAAAAAAAAACTAAAAATACAATGAAGTTTATTCAATATTCTCAGAAAAAATCAGAATGGAGTCTCTAATAGTTCAGTTGTAATTAACTGTGCAAATTAGTGCAGCGGAGTCGCGAGGTAGCGGTAACGCCTACAGTAACCTCGCACAAATGCCACCTTCCATTGCGGCAACTGTTCATTGCTTCAGGTTCCATGAACGTTACAACAGTACAGTAAGGAGAACACTTCTAGCTGACACTATTACATGTACACTATTAGCATCTTCAAAATGTTTTTAAAATATGTGTTTTAAACTAATGTTTCCATACAACACACAGCTTTACCTCCTTCTTCGAAAGAAAATTGTTTCACTAAAGCTTCAATTTTTGACAAAGGAATGAAGGAGTGTAATTTTAAAGCACAGCTGGACCCATCGTTCTTGGTCCCTGGCCTTGACTGGAAGCCCTGTTGGCGAATCCATAGCTTTTGTCTGTTTCATCAGCTCATATTGTATAATTCTGCGAATAAAACCATGCACAGGGGGAGGGAGGGGGAAGGTAGTGATATCTGCATGTCTTGCTAATTCAAAAGTGCTTTTTAGTGCTGCGTGCAGTTGAAGACTTAGACCTTTGCGATAAAGAGTGAATATAGTGAATTTGTGAGACATTGATCATAGCGTAAATCAATTATGCCACCTGTAAATTCTAAATTAGGGACCAAAACATTACACAGTCAGAGTAGAGAAATTATTTCAAATGTATGGACGTACATGAAGGAAGGAGCAAAAGAGCAAGGAACTGTTTACATCAGAAGATTTTTTCAAAAAAATTCAAAAGCTCAAAAGCACGTATCAGATGCCACAGGGGTATCAGAAAGAAGGTACATCGGGGAGACATTTTTCTGCATGGACTGTACTGCCTTAGTAAGAAGAAGTTATCTGACTAGCATAGCTGACGCGGCAATTCGCAGGCAGTCTGCAGTCACCTGGCTTGTTACTCGTCCATGTGCGCTTGCAGGCCTCCAGAAAAAAAAAAGTTGTAGCAAATGCACTAATGCAGGCTCCATAGTTTTTAACATCTTATTTTATAGATAAAATGTCAGGGAATACGTGTGTATTTTTTTTAGATTTTTAACACATCGATTTAAATTCTATTTTTAATTTTACAAAATATACCATCAAAAGCAGTCCAAAATTTATGTGTAATAATGATTGATCGAAAGTTGTTGAAAGTGTTATATTTAACCTTTCCAGTGCGCCAAACCCCAACTCTCAACTGTATATGAACTTAGAGTAACAAGTGATTTTATATTACGGTGCGCGCAGAAATTGCTTAGTTTCTAATAGTCATAACTAATCAAGTAATTTAAAAATACGGGTCTCCTTATTTTATGCCTATTATTCATAAAAAAAAATTTGAACCTCCTACGAAAAAGTTGTGTTTTACGGGTGTTCGATTTGATGTGGATTGACCCTAATACAGCATGATCTTATATGAGTCCGTTGTGGATTTTTAGTTTCACTTCAAAGAGGAATATAGATACACTTCAGGTAATAATAAGTACATATACAACCTACAAAATAGTGAAACAGACAAAAAAAATGAAAGGAACAAACATGTTTATCAACAACGACTTATCATGCGACCAAAGGCAGCAAATGAAGAAATTAATAGAACAGAGAAGACGAGTAAAAGGTGAGGGGAAACATACATAAAAGGTTTAAAATTATGGGCAGATGGACAAATTGCAGAGGAAAAGAATGAACTAACACACAAAGTAGCGGAAATTCAAGAAGTGACGAGTAAGGAAACACAGAAACTTAGGAAGTCAGTCGTATCGCATTTCCAAGAATTGCTGAGAGGGGAAAGACACGTCACCCCAAGGACAGTTGCGAGAGAGAAAAAATAGGGGAAAATAGCAAACGACAAGGTGACAGAGAAGGAGAAGAGAGAAGCTATGATTGGTGACAATAATTCGACGGAGAAAAAAGATGGCAGCGGGGAATTGAAAATATTGTGAGCAGTCCAAACGACAGCGAGTGGAGGCGGACAAGCTATTGCAAGTTACTCAAACAAAAGGGCAATTCCAAAGTGGAGTAGAAACAAACCGTGAGGAAGAGGTGCGGTATGATCAGGTGGAATGGGAGGACAGTGAAACAGGCATTACGTATGGGGATAGATTAAAACGGGAGAAGGGCGAGCAGAAAGATCCAGCTCGCATTTGGAAAGATATTAAATCAAGAAAGTGGATATGGGATAATGAACATGTGTTAACATATAGGAAGCCGAAGAATAAAGGGAGGAAACTGATGTCTCACGCTATGTGACAAGAATAAGTGATCAAGTGAACTGTGTTCAGGGATGGAAATAAGAGTTTAGTGTTAATGCCAAGTAGACACGTTTAAACAGCGAAAGTTAAGTGAGGAAAGGAAGTTGTGATATAGAGCTAAGAAGAGAGTGAACAAGTGAGGTGTAGGAAATTATTAATCAGGAAACAAGAAAAATGAGGGAGAATATTAATTTTAGAATGGAATGGGTAATCTAAAATAGAAATGATTTTAGGGAAAAGTAAGTATAAGAGAATTTGGTACAAATGAGTGAATCAAAAAGACGTAATTTAAAAAAGACAGGTTTGAACACAGTTAATTAACTGTAATTAAAGAATAAAGAGCACACGTCAAAAATTATATGTAGAGAATGGCAGAGGGCTGTCCCATGACAGAGGGGCTAGGACTCAAGTTCATGGGCAGCCCAACAAGTGTATGCTTTGGTACTCAATAAGTTTATATTCAACAAGCTTTACCTTTCGAAATACGCAGAAACCTCTGTGGTTAAAACATATAGGTATGGTATTTTCCAAAAGCAGAGCTAAGCATCGCATGTCATCCAGAAGTCCAGGCTAAGACTAGGATAAGAACTTTGTGTTCATTTGTGCTTTTGCGAAAAACAGTATCCAACCCCCCCCCCCCCCGACATCCTGCCATCGATATAGTGGCAATTGGCACTAGGAGTCAGCTTCCAGAAAAATCAGATAGGTGAGCCAATTGTGGGGAAATGTCATGACATGATACCGGAAATCGGATGTCTATCTAGGGAGCAGCAGTTGCCACGGAAAGGCAGCGCAAAATTCTGTAAAATAGAATGGAAAATTGAACTCTTGGAATTTATGGAAGTCACATAGCAAAATTTACTTTAGAGGTACGAATTAGCAAGTTAATAAAAGAGCGTGCGTTCCTCAAATTGCCTCCTTTCCTTCGTGTTTTTACATTCTTAGAGAAATGTCTACTGTGGTCGATTATCGGCATCTTGCAGCGCTTAAAGAGCGCGCTCAATTTAGGTAGATTTAGCGGTAACTTCAACTTAACATTTTTGCAATTACCGTCAACATACACTTTGCATTGTTATTACGAAAATATATTTTTAAACCATAAAGCCTGGATGCGTCTGAAGTTACAGCTTACAGTAATGCGGTAGTTACCATTTCGAGAGATAAAATTTACAATCAGTTTAATTGTTCAACCTTAACCGCCGTCAAATCACTTAAAACAGCTAATTCTTAGCCTCCATCACATGTCTCGCCAATTTAACTGACGTTGCTTATCTGTACTCCCACCCAAGCATACCCTGAGATAATGATTTCATAGTTCATCTCTGGAGCAATTGGCACCAGATAGGGCAAAGACCCGGCAAAAGGACAGACTAAGGATATTTTTAAAAATAAGGGCATACTAATTATTGCAGAACCACAAATTGTTTTTTAACAGAAGCACTGAACATTCATTTAAAGAAATTGATAAGTGATTCTTGTGGAACAAGATACAAAAGCAGGAAAAAATAATTAGTTGACACGTATTACAATGTCCGTTCGTCCCATCTGCTGGGGCAAACGGACACCAACATTTCTAGTCAGTGTCGTCAGTCATACAATTATGGCACACAAAATATGGGCCGTTTCCGTTCTCTACACAGTTAATATGGTACCAATTTGCAGAATAATTGAGGTACTGCACCCTGTTCTATCCTTCCCGGTAACGCTAGATGTTCTTTCTCATAGAGAAGCTGCTTCTAACATTCCGGGCTTTCGCTGGTGCTGCTGCTTTTTCCTTTTCAGCACGGGCAGTTTCCCTATGTGTTAGATTTACAAATAATTCTGCAATTGTAAAATCAGATTTTCAAGATTTCCTTTTGATTCCTGGTTTACTCCTACTATCCAGGGAAGACTGATAGAAGACTTAGCTGTTCGAAGCTTGTCGAGGGTGTACAAACTTAAGTCTAACCTTCAGACTCCAGATGTGAATCCTATCTGAACAATGATTTGCGTCATATTTATTGAAGTTAAATTTTGCTCAGTATTCGTTTTCATATGAAAATAGAGAACCTGGTGTTGAAAACTAGATCCTTCATCTCTGAATCGAGCTCCCCTTGAGAATCTTGAGAAAGCAAAAATAATGGGAACACAACAACACAAGAAGGTCAGACTCGAGGTTCTAAACTCTAGAAAAGCTTTGAACAGCTAAATCCTCCTCCAACGGCTTTCCTGGGTATTAAAAGTAAACCAGAAATCAATCTGAATTTACAATACTCCCAGGATTATTTATTAATTACCTAAAAGCTAGAAAATATGCCCGCGCTGGAAAAGAGGAGGCGGCGGCAGCAAAAACCCGGAGATTTAGAAGAAGAAACTACCCTTCTGCAGAGAATGCCAACAGTGTTACAAGGAAGGAGAGAACTAAGTGCAGTATCTCAGTTCTGTAAACCATACTAACTGTGTAGAGATCGGAAATGATACATATTTTATGTGTCATAATCGTGTGACTGACGATACTGACTGGAAATGTTGGTGTACGTTTGCTCCAGCTGATGCTTCAACGAATTATTTTGTCTGTTACTGTACCTTATTTCATATGAATCACTTTTCATTTCGTTTATATAAATGTTCAGTGCTTCTGTTAAAACAGTTCATGGTTATTCAATAATTAGTATTGTCTTTATTTTGAAAAATGTCCTTAGTCCGTCCAACTGCCCCACCTTTACCATTTTGAGTTAACTGCGAGGCAAAAACTACGTTGTCCTTTTGCCCCAACCGTGCCGTGTCCCTCTGTCGTACAATGTGGTCAAACAAAAATAACTCAGAAGTTAGACAGGGCGGAGACATTTACTCTAGTAAGTTTCATCACCCTATATTATGGGTCCATGATGTCACAATGTGCGTATCTAGAACATCCTTTTACACCTTCGTTTTCCATAAAAGCCTCTTATGTGCAACGGATGAAATCGTGGAGTTCAAGTAATTAAATGACAAATAAGTCTTGTATGATTTGTTTCTGTTGCTTATTTGCATGTTTGCTTTAAGATAATCACAGATCCTTTCCATAATATGTCGACAACTCTAACGTACACACGGATTCTCAAAACACAGTGATACCAACACCGATAAGAAAATTACACTAGCTTTTCTTAGCAAGTGTCCATCTGCCCCCGTGCCCGTTTGCCCCATCCTTACCCTACACTGGAGAGCGAAACTGCGCCAGAAGGCCAAAGACGTACACAGCCTTCGGCATCAGTGATAAATAAAGCGTTTTAGCAGCAACTGGTGTTTTAATTTGTTACAATACTGTAATACAAAACTAATAAACAATAGTAGCCTAACACTGACTAATAAATGGATTTTGAAGTGTGCTCTACATCAAAAGTTGCCCACAATGACAAAAAATTAATTAATATTTGTAATGTAGATAAATACAAAGTACGAGTATATTTACAAAATTTTTCGAAGTGTCAATCTCTGGGCATCGTGGGGTAATAGCAGCTTTATTTCCCAAACATCTGATTAATTAAATATGACGTACCAAAGCAAGCGTGTTTATTGATGTAAATAGTTAATCAGATGGCAGTCCTAGAAGTATTTATATAAACTGCCCTTGTAGAAGTAAACAATTTAAACAGCCTAGATTATGTGTGACTAGAACATGAAAAATAATTCTCAAATCCATCATCGGGTAAAATTTCTCTGAATTTCTAGAGTATTTTATATTTCCCTAACTAACCCTATGTTTCCCGTATGCAGACACCTGAAAAAATAGTAACAATAAGAGGAAAGCTCGAAGTAATGCAATTAAAATGGGAACACATAGAAATAAAATAATAACTAAAGGCATGAAAACATTTTGGGCTTCCCTCCTCTCATTTCTTGCGTCTTTAAGCTGCATTGTTCAAATTTTTTCGTATGTTCGTGATTCAGTTTCTACATCCCTACGCTACTGATAGTAAGAGCCAAATACACAGCTCTGACCACACAGCGTCTATTTGTAGAAAGGAGTCGCGGTCCTTGTTTGTTGCAGCAGGTAACAAGAAATCCACACTGAATGCGTCCTAAATTCCATCAGCTGGCAGTCTTCTCATCACCTGCTGCAAGTCTTCAGATGCGCTCGGCCGCAAATGCTGCTGCTGCTGGCATCCAGAAGCTATTAAGGCTTGGAGTCTCCCTCGCCTGCGGCTTCAGAGGATTGTCACTCAAGAGAACATCTTCACGACATGGCATACTCGGAGAAAGTGAATCAGTCGTCTCATAGCCCCCAAGTAACTAAAGAAGTAACTGGAAAACCAGCACTTTTGTGATAGCGGAAACTTAAATCCAAAACCTTTAAAAGTAGAATTGGGAAGCAGTAAACGAAAACGCATCTGGTAAACTAGAACGTTAAAAACGCAGGCCTTGAGCATTATATCGTGCTCGACAATAGCATTACTAACAATGAAATTTTGATTCATTCAATTAATATGGATACTAAGTTGTATAAATCAACAAATATTTACCTTATCAACATTTTTCCACGGTAGATCCGAGAAAATCACAACAATGGCCACAGAGATATGAGGTTTACAGCACACGTACATCTACACTATTTCAGATATGCCCAGGTTCTTTAAAAACTAGACAGCAAATAATTAACAATGGCCTATATGTAAGTACCAATGATTCATGCAAAGTCCAAAGAGAACTAGAGAATGCTTTGGTTACAGTTTTATTAGGCAGGGACATTCTACTTCTGTGTATGTCTTAACTGGCGCCATTGACAGTGAATAATTATCATGACTGGCATTTAGAAGTAGAGAAGTAAATGTTTGTACATGTAAATTGTAGAGTAGAAATGGTGTGAATAGAATAATAGTTATGCATGTTAAACGGTAGGTACCTCTTTTTTGATTTTGTAGATATTCAGAAAACACTCCATCTCTGCTTTTATAAACTCTGGACTACAAAGATTATGAATAAAGCGATAATAACTAAGAGTGCTCAAATAACCCCAGGCCCAAATACTTAATAACTAGGGACATTTATCATTTCAGGAAGAGAAAATCCCGGGGAAGTAACCCAGCCAAGATGCAAACTCAGATTCCCCGGCACGCTATGCTCAGAGAGGACTGCAGTGTAAATGATGGTAGTTACATTTGGTACATCGTTAAAGTACATAAAAAATCTGATGTGTTGCACTCACATGACTTTCTCTACCCTTGTACTAACTATTCTAAGAAACTCTTATTCCTCTATCTTCTTCATGTTGGTCGAGATAAACATTTGCAGAAATGATCTAAGTTTCTTGTAGGTGTAAGGGGAATATGGGAACACAGTAGGCTTTGAGCGATAGTCAAATCTTTTTATGCTTTGAGATTCCATTTTGTTTGCATGGTTAAGATATAAAAAATGAAGAGCAATCTTCCATTTGAATTAATTTAACGATTTTAAAAGTCACACAAATGATAAGGAACGTCTCCGAAAAGGTTCACTCCACAAACAATGCATTTGGACATAAATTTTGTGTTTTAACGAGTTCTACATTTCTGTATACTGAAATTTTATCTACCTCAGCGGTGCTCAACCGAAGGCAAGTTAAGGGAGGTTGAGCACTCGCTGGTACACAATGAGGCATTTATCCGCGGCTACTCAGTTCCAGTGGCGGCACATTCTTATTTACAGGAAATCAAAGGCGTACACATTCATGTTCTACTCCTGATTAACCCACGATATATCTAACGATACTTTTTTGGCACAATTTGCCTTCCACAAGGTCTTGAATATTTGGTGCAAAAGATGAAGTGTGCAGTCTCAAATTAAGCAAGGCGATTTTCACTTATCTTGCTGCGATACTCACTTTTGACACAGTTCATTTTTGAAAATGTTTGTTCGGAGATCTAAGTGCAGCCAAAGACGGCCACTAAACTAGATGTAAACAAACGTAATCTCGGATACTCACGGCAGAGTAGAGACTTAAGGGGACTTAGGGGTGAGATTTGCCCCATTTGGTAAAAAAAGTTGATTTTTAGATTTTTATGTTGAAAAATTGTTCAATGTTCTGTCTACTAAAAAGTGCAATGACTTTCATTACAGCGCCATTTTTAAAGGTCTGGCCGCCATTTTAAAATAGTGGTGCATAGTAATAAATGGCTGGTGGTTAGGCGTACGCACCCACCGAGACTGCATATCGATGGATCAGAAACTCAATCATGTAAATTATCCTCAATCTGCATCCACAAAATCACAAGAAAATGTACTGCAAGTTGTTTCCAGAAGTGGTAACTAAAATTCAACCTCCGGATCAGCGACTTGGTTCTGATCAGTTGCTAGAACGCTATGCCATGGGTACGACACAGAACTCGAATGAATCTCTTCACAATGTTGCGTGGAACTATCTGTTCAAAATAGGTGTGTGTCTAGCAACAAACTTGAACTTGCAGTACTGAAAACTGGAATGGAGTTTAATATGGGGTGTGTGAAGTCAATTCAGGTGTTGAATAATCTTAGGAATATAAGCATTTCAGTCGGAGCAATATGCATTTGTCAAAAGTGCAATGCTAGAAGATGTATTCAGAGTAGAAAATGCTGTGCCAGGAAACAAAGACACACAAGGAGAGCCCATAAATTGCAGAAATGTTCAGCACAGAAGAGGATACGAGGTCAGAAAGTGAAACCAATGCTGGAACACACCTCTGATGAGGTTAGAACGTTTTAAAAGTTTAATGCTGTTTTCCTCACTTTCTTTTTTCTCAGCATTTTCACGCAGCTAAAAAACTCCTTGCGACAGAGTTCTTAAGGGATTCTTTTGAAAATTTCAGGATGTGTTCTTATTCATATAAGGCTGCAAAATTGCTCTGGGTTTTGATATCAGCCAAGTAATATTGAACATATTCACATTCAAATGCCGATGGAAGTTAAAAAACTTGAAATTTGTAAATAGACATATTTAAAAATTTCTAGATACTAAAGTACTGGTGTAAAATGAAAATCCAGAGCAATTATGACTTTCAGGTACATGAAGCATCAGATCACCAAGTTTCATGCCAAAAATTCAAAAATTGTTACGCAAGGAGTATTTTTAATCAGAGTATCTTTATAATCAATTAAACGTTTTTAATTAAAAAACTATTTGACTTACATAATTAAAATTTTGTACAGCTGTATATCTAAACACTATATTAACGTGGTTAAAATTTGGTACTGCTAACATAAAATTTGTAGAATTTCCTAAACTCACGATTAACTCCCCTTAAATAATTCCCACCCTTCTTTCTCAGAACATTTTATGGTCGTGGAATTTTGCAATTCAAGTAGTTTCATATTTTGTAGCTGGTGTGAACCCTCGCTACATGGAAACTTCAGGTGCAAAATAACTGGATTTTGGTTTCAAATGTTTTTAAGTCTTCAAATTGTGAAGAGAATGTGTCGTACAATTGCTTCAAAAGTTCCCTGTATTTTTCCCGTAGAATAACGTTTATCATGAATATGGAACGTAAGCAAGGGAAATGGTATAAATCTGCAACTTCCAGTCTTACAAATCAAGCACTTAATTTTAACGTCTTCATCTCCAGAACAAAAATATTCGTCCTCCCATTTAATTGTGCATACTACAATACTCTGTGCCATCCGCCTCTGCTTAGCAGGTCCTTGCCTTGGTCAGTGGTGGGGGAAAATAACATGTATAGTGGAAGCGAGCGTATGCTCGCTTGTTGAGCACCCCTGGTCTATTTCTTACAGTTCACCAGTTATGCAAAGTCGTCAAGTGTAAACAGGACTATGAGGGCTATGGCCAGGAAATTCGAAATATACAATCTTATTTGCCATAAACATATCTTAAACATATGGCGTTTTAATCAAAATTGTTAGAGCCATTTTCGAGAAAAGCAAAATGTTCGAAAAATTTTCCATGTAAAGGGTAGTTTATGGTGTGTCGCATCCTTGAAACCTTAAATACCAAATTTGGTTTTTAACCGAGTTTTCGTTTCTGAGTTACGCTGTTCACACACAGGAACACACACAAACATACACACATACACACACCCGCAGAACATTTTCTAAGATTGCCTTTTTGAATTCAGGGGGGCCTCAAAACGTATATTTCCGGTGAAATCTCGACATCAAATTGTTGGGTGGAATACAATACTTCCTCTACTTTATATACGTAGTAGAGCAAGTAAAAGCAGCATCTAGAGCACAATTTCCTTGTAGTCTGTGACTCGCGTTTATGCTAAGTGCTTTCCAAGCGGATCTTCATATTTTGTCTATATTCTATAACTATACGGAGCGGGACGGCTCCACCGTAAAATACGACACTCCCTTTCGGGAGGTCCCGGCTTCAATTCCCCTCGATCATTGCTTTGAACTTTGGTTTTTTATGGTTTTCCCTCGCCAATAGGTGAATGCTGGAGTGCTTTGTCATCTATTACGATTTCGTTCCCTCTTCCTTCTCATCTTACTTCTAGGTTTTGTAGCGTATGGCTGTGTCGGACAGATGCGCGGATGCTTGCTCGAAGGAAAGACAGTAGAGTGCTGTTTGATTGACGGGTCGTTTCTTGCCCTTTGCGCAGCTTCAGTAGTGGGATGGGTCCTCGGACGTGAAACTGTTTGGGACTGTGGCCTCTTGTACTTCCTTTACTTGATCCTTGAGCGGCTTATAACTACAATAGACTCCTCGTACGTTGCGCTGCGCAACGTGCCCCCCTCACTTGCATAACCTACCTATACTCTATAATTATCATCACCATACTATGTACGATTTCACAAAAAATACAGAATTAATAATCATTATGACCTTTTGCGCAGAACAGAAGTTAAACAATTATATGTTTAAATATACACACCTGAAGCTATTAACATTGAAGCAAATTGATTCACAAATAACACAAACTAATTAGAGACTCACACTTCACTTCAATAAATTGAGTTATATGTTGTTTTAAATCAAACCATTAATTTATTTTTGCTATATTATGAGAGTGTATATCTGATTTAGGTGCTCTCACTCGTATTTGCCATTGTTATTGAACTGTCATTAAATTAAATGCTATCCACAGGGATAACGGAAATTATATCGTAATGTATGATTGTGCCAGAGCATTTGAATATTTTATTTTCTGAATGGTGTTACATTTGATCAACTGCTTTTTTCTCTCTCTTTTCGGTTTTGTTTTATTTCTTTCTCTTTAAGAAGTCTATACAGAAAACCATTTCTCAGATCGTATTTGCTAGGAAAGGCGATAATGACTCGACTGTTTCAATGATTCTAGCTTAGTATTCAGTAAAGGTATAAAATTCTTATTGCATTATCTTACTGTACAGCTAATAAATATTTTAGTTTGCAACTGTTATGTGAAACTTATGATATGCACTGCATTCAATGTAGTTTTAACGGTTTTTGCGAAATGTTTATAAAAGTGATATTGTGTGAACTTCATGATACGCTAGCCTGTACATAGTTCCATTTCTATCTGATTTAACAACTCTACGAGTTATTAAAAGTAATTGTATAACATGGAATATACACCTGCAAAGAGTATTAATGTAGAGTTTTACCTACCCTACTATGCATAATTAGTAGGGGAAGTATTTAATTTCACCCAAAAATTCGATGTCCAGAATTGGAATCCTCCCTCTCAAAAAGCATTTGTAGAAAAAAGTCTGTGCGTGTGTGAATGAATGCATGTCTATCTGTGAACAGCATAACTCAAAAATGAAAAGTAGGTTAAAAACCAAAGTTGGCATTTATATACAGCATCTTCCAAGAATGAGGAAAAAAAAAAACGTTTTCAAGCAAATCCATCTATGTAAAACTACTCCTTATAGTGAACATTTTTAAAAAGCTCAATTCCCTTAAAAATGGATCTAACGATTGTGATTAGAATAACATGTTTAGAATATTTTCATGACATATCTTACATTTTTTGGAATAGTCTCTGAAGGCCTCCTTATGGTGGTTGTCTTCAGCAAATAGTAAGCCTTAATAGTTGGGCAAAATATTTCTGCATAAAAATTATAGATCTTGGTAGAGCAGGCAATTTGTATAAAAATTTTGATTTGAGGAGCAAACGATTTTCGAGATATTTCTTGTTATTGCTTCAAATTTTCAAATGCTTACAAGATTTTCAAATAGGGAGTCATTTGTATTTTTATCCTCTGGTCATGCTAAGAATACGGGATTTCAAAACCTCCGCAGAGCAACTACAACTGTCTCTTAAAACATTTGGTTACAACTTAAGTTCTGTATTCCCACGTTCCCTTTGAACCTGCAAGAAAATTAGTATTAAGACACCTTTTGGTAATATTTATCTAAATTAACATGATATAGATAGTGGTTGAAAGAAGAGTGTGTACAAGAGTAGAGAAAGTCATAAAGGAATATCATCCAAGGGACCCTTTCCAACCAAGATTCGAACTCGATCATTCTGTACTACGACGCACTTACTCGTTTATTCTGACCAGAAGTCGACCAGCTAACAACCTTCTTTGGTAATCCGTCATTCCGTGATTCTCTAAATGTGGCCATACCATTCGAGAGCCTTGTTTCTAATGCCAACAACACTTTCTTCTGCATCCATTTCTGCCATTATATAGACGTTCCTTGTGTGCTCCATTCTTGATACCCTCACACTTCTTCTCAATCCGTCCATTTCTGTCGTCAACAATCTTCTCCTCAATCTTTCACACACCGCCCAACTTCCACTTCTATATGTTAAAATACTCTCAACTATTATTTTAGTATACTTATCTTTGTTATTTTAGTTGTATCCCTACTCCATAAGAACCATATAAGGAGTTTATTGCCTTTCTAGCATTATTTATTCTGTTGTTGTTGTCTCTTTCGCCTGTCCTTGATTGGTCTATAACAGACCCAATGTATTTGTATTGTTCCACTCGTTTAATTATTTTATCATTTATCTCCTCCTCCACCTACCATATATTCTGTCTTGTGAAAGTTAATTTTCAATCCTTGTGCCTCAAATGCATCCGCAAGCTTACGGTCATGAATGCTATGTCTTCTCTGTCCTGCCCTATAATTACTTGGTCATCAGCAAACAGTGCACTGTAGATGGTCTCATCGTTCACTTCTATTCCCATTTTGTGACGGGCGCTATTTCATTTTCTCAAGACATCCTTCAAATAAATTTTAAATAATGGCGATATTGCGCATCCTTGTCTGAGACCTTTAGTTGCAAAGATAACATACAAAACATAATTTCAGTAACGGCAACCGTCTTCTTTAATGCAAGTTATCGATCTAACCACAGATTTGCAGCTACTACGAACATCTCTGTTTAAGCCTCTGAAAAAGGATTCCCGGTGTCCATGGTTGAGGGAGATTAGACACGGAATGTGGAACAGCAGAGGGCAGCCATACAAATCTGACTGGAAAAGAAAATATGTAGGGAACATAACGATGATGCGTAACGTACTACCTCCTCGGGCATCCAGCAATACCACAGACTGATTTAACTTAGGGATATTACAGTTTGTAAGAGAACAGAAGCTGATCCTATCTAAATAAATGGAACGGATGACAAAAGGCTGTGATTTTCTCATTATTTTGTAGTTATCCCTTAGATGCATCTATTCTCATTCCATAGAGCAGGTGATAAATAACCTAGCAATAAATACTTATACATCTAGTTCTTATTTAATGCCTTGAAATTTACAGTTTCTGATTACAAAATTTAACTAATCGTAATATAGTAGTCTGTGTGTGGGTGCGCGTCTGCGCTTGCGCGCTTGCGCGCGCGCATGTGTGTGTGTGTGTCGTGTCGTCTCGTCTGTGTCGTTTTAAACAGCACACTCAAAATGAACATTCAGTTAAATACCAATGTTCGTAGTGTGATGCCAGATGGTGGCCGCCGTCCAGTAGAGAATCAAGGTCAAGTTGCCTCACATCACTGCGCGGGGAGTAGACGGCGTTACAATGGAGTGGACCACAACAGACGCAGATCACTAGACTTCGAACCTTTATACAGCTATCGCGAAATGAGGCGATCGCAAGTTACCTGCCACACGGGTAGAGCGTGACGTCATTGTCCCGTAGAGTGACAACACAAAGCGCTGCCTGCAGTGCACAGTGTCTTTCGAATATGTTCACTGGTTCCACACAGTTAAACACCTCAAACACAAAAATCGAAATATTCACGTATTGCCGAATTTGGGAGTAAATATTTTACTGTAAATGGTGACAGCATAGAATATAAGTTATGCAACAACGTTAGCTGCAACGTTCAACCGTCGACTGAACCTCGTCTCCTCTGTGTTGTGATCATATGTCAGACTGATCCCCTCCCACTTGCTATAGTCCAAACTCCTCAACTTTTCCTTCTCTGTATGAAGGTTCGTTCCCTACAGATTATTCTAAACTATTCGAGAAAACTGTTCGTGGGCCGCCCTTATTTACCAAAATGTGAATTCCGAGGAAAATTCCTCCTGCATCATTCTCCCCTATACCAGGTGAGTCAGCTGCCCCTTATTCTCGAGTTTTATGCAATCCGCATTTTATAGTCCAACATGAAAACATCGACCCCATTACTAGGTACTACCCGCGTATTTAACATGGATGTTAAACACGCGATGAAATTAGTGCTAATATATATGTTATCACATCGCCTTTTAATATATTGGTAATTAGACAGCTGACGTTTGCACTTCTGCAAATGTTCACTGGAACCAGCGAATATTACATCTTAAACGGAATGTTTACCTCACACGTTACTAGGTAGCTCAGTTGGAACGGGTGCAAGATTCCGAAGTAATCTGTCTGCTGTGAAGATGGTTCGAATCACCTGCATCTACTAATTTTTTTTTTTTTTTTACCTTGCAATCCTCACAATTTACAAATTATTATTCTGAAAACTGTTATTATATTCATTTTTATTGATTTATTTATGTTTTATGGCATTGCTTGATGTTTATTGGTGAACTACAATTAGGTAGTTGTTTAAACACACCTATAGGTAGGTGCAATTGAAATAATGATCATTTATACACATTTGAGCGCAGAAAGCAAGGAAGTTACATTGTCAGAATTTAACATGGAAGTTAAACTCAATTTTGCAGACAGTGAATTATTGTGCCATTAAAAATGTTTCATAGTGATATGTTTTGCGGCGCTGGAATGACCCTTTTTCTATTCCTGGCACACTCATCGTCTAACGAAGCAAGTGCTCGAACTGGTGACCTTCTTGGGTGATGCACTCCTGGGCACGCTGTTGGATGGAACCCCTGACTTGGTGTGGCATGGCGGGTTGAACATTTCTACAAGCCACTGTAATACGCTGACGAAGGGTTTCTAGATTGCTCAGCTCCTCTGCATAAATGCGTTCTTTTAAATGATCCCAGAAAAAGAAGTCAAGGGTTGTCAGATCTGGTGATCTGGCAGGCCAGGAAACTGGTCCTTGTCTTCCTATCCAATGACCAGGAAGTGCAGCATTCAAAATATTGCAGACGATCCTCGACCGATATGGAGGAGCGCCGTTGTGTTGAAACCTCATCGTAATTCGCTCCTGCAGTGGCACATTCCCTAATAATAAGGGGTGAGCTACGGAGGAATTCCAGGTAGCATGCCCCTGTTAGATGCCCCTAGACCACCGACAAGGTGGTCTCCCAAGATTCCACACCAGACATTTACATCCCACTGCTCTTGGAATGCTGCCTCGCTTACCCAATGAGGATTATCAACACTCCTATAGCGTATATTGTGACGATTTTCAGTTCCATTGTTGTGGAATCTTGATTCATCAGAAAACAATATCCTGGATGCGAATCCCACATCACTTGCTACTCGCTCCAGCAACCATTCACAAAAGGTTACTCGAGCTTCGAAATCTCTCCCGTGGAGTGCTTGGTGTAGGTGCAAACGATAAGGATGAAACTTATTAGTGTTCAATATTCACACTACAGAAGATTGGCTGATGTTCACTTCCTGAACAACTGACCGCGTTCTAGTATGCGGATTGTTCTGGGTGGCGTTCAAACTGCTTCTGCATTAACACCCGATGTTGCTGGTGCGTGTCTATGAGGAGGCATTCTTGCAAGTGACGCTGTTACACACAGACGCCTTTCAACATTCTGGAAGGTGTTTGCTGTTGGTTGTCGTCTGTTCGAATATCTCTCCCGATATAGATGCTGAGCCGCTGGTGTATTTGTTCTTGCTTCTCCGTAGATCAAAAGCATATCTCCGTACTCTTCTGTCGAATACATAATGAAAGACTGGCACAAAATATCGTGCGACAGCATACGTGTGGAGAACGCAGGGGTCGGCACTCGCAACACACTACATCGTGCCAGCCCAATGGGGCAGAAGTCATTATATCTGTTCAATTACAAAATGCAGACAACCAAAATCGATTTAAATTATAATGCCCTAAACGCTCTGGGACTTTATGATTAGATTATTGTGAATTCGGTTTCCAAGTTTTGATGAACATTAACAAAAAAAAAAAAAAAAAATTACAATGCTGAGACTCCAACCTATGTCATTAGGGCTTAGCGCAGAAGAACCGTCACAAACCCATTCAGTTATTTCGAGACTTAACTGAAAGCACGTACCGCTTTTAGTAGTAGGACTTGCATGCCTAGCGCTATGCTATTGCCAACTCGCGAGTTTTCGGGCCTGATTTAGCCTTTTAAGACAGTTTTAATCATTTGTTGGGCGTTTTAATATTATTACTTAAATGGCAAAAGCAGTTACGCATATTAATTGAGATGCACGAGGCGTAGTTCTCGCAAAAATGTAAATAAACTGTTGTTTAATAATATGTCTGTTATGACTATACGGGTCCATGATGGATGAGGCGTGTCTAAATTTTTCCTAATTTTTAGCAGCCATCCCCTGCTCTAAGTACAAGAATCCACAATTTTCTTTTTAGTTGACGTTGTTAGTGTATTCATATGATAGGTCCATTTTTTCCAAGGCGTTTACTGAGTTACGTCACTATGTATACTCTAATAAAAAGTTTGTAAAATCGGCCGGATACCGGAATTCGCTCTCAGTAAACGAGTCGTATGTTTTTGAGGTGTACTTTAGCGAGGAGTACGTTCTGACCCTTAAACCACTGTTGCTCTCAATTTTGCGCATTCCTCTCTTTAAGAACGTCAAGCAATACATTTAAGTAAGCGCAAAACTGGTCTAAGGCACACACTTCCTTTAAAAAAAAAAAAAAAAAAAAAAAAAGACAACAAGGCGCGGCTGACTCACCTGGTATAAGCGAGTCGAGTTGGCGAGAGCACCCATAGTTTTATGATAAAAACCGAAACAGCTGTTAGCAGTAAGTTTTAAGTGTGTGTATCGTCAGCAGCAGCTGTGTGAAGAAAGGGATAGACAGAATAGTAGAACTGAAAGACAGAAATGTGTGTGTCAAGAGAGGACAGAACAGCTGTGATTTGTAAGGCCACGAAGAACTGTAGATTGTGTTAACGACAAGACGGACTGTGTTTTTGTGCTTCAGTTTTAGAAGTGAGATAAAGTGACAAGGAAAGAGTCACTGGACTTTGTCATTTGTATTTAAGTTCAGCATTTTCCAAGGATGCCACAGAAAGATGTTCTAGTAAATTCTCGCAGCCCAAAGTACCCTCGATGGAGAAATGTTTTCAAAAAATTTAGGTTAAATTACTATATGTTTAAGATGTTTTCTCTACAAATGAAATGGGTGTTTTAAGTTTTCTGGGAATAACCTCTGAAGCCATATTCATTCTCAGTAATATTTACATAACTGATAAACTATAAGAGATAGAATAATCTTAGTGAACGTAAAATGCAGATCGTGTTAAAACACACAATGTGTCACAGTTTTTTTGTGGTTAAATGTTTCCTAAATATTCCTTGTTATTAGTTTGCAGTTGAAAATATTGCTTTTTTCTCAAATGGGAAGTAGTTATTATTTCTCTCTCTTTCTCTCCCTTAGCCATGTAAAGTGAACGAAATTTTAAAGCCATCACATAGTAGTCCACTCTTAAAACATTTGACTATCGCTGAAATCCTACTGTATTCATCTATACACAGTGTACCATCTAGAAAATATGCAATTAAAGAAATTCTGAAAATCTTCATCAGGATTAAGATGAAGTGAATATAAGATAAGTATTTGCAAGGATAATGTGTATAAGAGTGAGTAGAGAAAAGCATGCGAGGGCAGCACATCAACAGTTTATCATTCGGGGGCCTCAGAAACATGTATGTTCAGTGAAATGGCGAAGCTATTATTGTTACCTATATTGGGTACAATACAATATTTCCTCTATGTACTACAGGTAAGCAGTAAAAACAGTAACAAAGCAACACTTAAAAACCTGTGTTCCTATAAGAGCAGGATTTCTACTGTCAATTGCTCCGTATTAGGTCTGCTTTTGGGTGTTGGAGGATATTCCTGCAACTTGACATTGAAGTTCCTTAACAAATTGCTATCTTTGAAATCCAGAAAATAATAGTTATTATGCTCAGTCAGTATAGAGGATTCGTCTCCAACTTTGTCCTTGTGAAGGATCCACGTACGCAAATGCGTGTGCCCTACAGGAAGTTCTGAATGGTTTACCTGAAATACAATATAATTCAACATTGGTAAACTGCTTACAACTCAAGCGACTAAAATTCGGTTACTAACCGGGTTTGTAAGTACCGGTCTACGTTGTTCATTTTTTGTCATCATTTTCGCTTTTCTCGTAAAGCTGGACAAAGCAAATGCAGATTGCTGAAACGTATAATTCGCCTTCTGCACATCCAATGTGACCGAGAGCTTCTTTCAGTTCTTTAACTTAATTCATCAGTAAACTGAATGTAATATTCTTCGGTCTATTTCTTCCATTCAGTTTCAGTGAGGCAGAGAAAAAGGAATCTTAACGAACTCTTGGTCTATGTTGTTTTCTTTAAATTGTACAGTGAACCTAACTTCCATATGATTTCGTATTTATTGTAGTTCAAGTTTACAAATTTCTAAGTTAATCACTAGACATTACTGATGCTTTGTCCATTTTGCTCTTCAGTGTACTGGAACGAGTGCCAATATTTTATTCTATTAATAAACAGCACAATCCGCAGTTTTGTCGGCATTGAGTGTAGAAATTCCTCTTTTACCTTTCTTCCCTCTCTCACTTCATCACTACTCACTCCTACGTCTTCATCTTTTCCCTTCTTTCCCGTTTTACTTTCTCTCTATAGACTCACTCTTTCTATCCTGAACAACTTACATGGTACCTATGTGATGTTTTAAAAACGGCAATAACACTGATTTTTGGGGGGTTCGTTAGCGCATATTTACACCCATGCAAAGGCTTAACGGTAAGGAAAGGTCGAAAAAAATTGCCTTCATAACTTTCATTATGCAACATTTAAAGAAAACCGTTATGTTTTCATTCACATGGAAATCTCTATTCCCTCTTCTACTATTTATTACTAAAGCTACCTATCATTTGTAAACTTTGTTACATATTATTACACAGTTTCTAATAGATATAAGATGAACACATTGCGCTAAAGGGATATCCAGATTTTTAAAAACCTGATGTGTAGCGTTCACAACACCTTTCCTACATAGTATAATTTATTTTTATACATTTTTCTATAAACCATTTTACGAAAGGCTACTTTTCTCCCTACTTGATGTTAATGAAAATCTAGTTTGGCAGTGCTAGTTTACACTATTTTGTAGATACAAGGGATATAGGTAAAACCGAATCTATGGTCAAATGTTTAGCCGTATGTCACTATTAAGTTGGTCTTGAATTCCTTACCATTTTCACCATTCGCGAGAAAGACCTAATAACGGGAGCATTTCAAAGATGACCAAGTGTAACAACTATTACGTACATTTTGGACATAACTGATGCCATAGCAAACTTTATTTGAAATAAATTGTGTGTTTTCATCAGTTCTACATTTTATGTGCAGTGAATATTTTTGTATTTATTACAGTTTATTACAGTTTATCATTTGCACAAAATTCTTTCCGAATAAAGAAAACTTGAAAGACTAGCCCAGGGAAATCTACCGTATATATCCTATTTCTCAATAAGTATCTTAAACATTTAATTCAAACTTTCAAACCATTTTTAAATAAAATATTCAAACTTTTGCATCTGCTAAAGCGTAATTTAGACAGAGAATTTTGTTGAAAATCTGTGTGTGAGACATACTCCACTCTTATGGAGCTTTTTGTTTTAGAGTTATACTTCTCTCTCACACCCACCCACTCACTCAGCCACTCACTCACTCACTCACTCACTCACTCACTCACTCACTCACTCACTCACATACACACATGGACCTATTTCTAAAAATGCCTTTTTTCAGGGAGCTCCAATATTTGTAGTTATTTCCGGTGAAGTCTGCCGCCTGTGGGGATAACCAGTCGTCAGATAACCAATAGATAGCCACTGGATAACCAGTGGAAACAATTGTTGTCAATCGCCGACCTTCACGGATCTTTTCATCCACGGTGATGACTAAATCTTCTGTGATCATTGATGACCGGCCTTATTGTGGTTCATTATGAACATTGCTCCGTCCGCCCTTGACACCTCTCACGCACTTACGCACATTGCTGTCACTCATCACATTGGGACCATACACTTTACTAATCTATCAATGAGTGTCTGCTGCTGAAACGATCCTTTCTGCCAGAAACCGAGTCACAGACCGTATTTCACAATCGGCGGGTCCATCGATTGTTTTAAACATTCGGAACCGACACTGTGAACAACACACTGCAACTCTACCAATGCAAATGGTCGAAAAAAATGATTTTGTTGTTTAATGACGCTGTCAATTACAAGGATCACATCAGCGTCACCGGTGTGCCGGAATTTCGTCCCACAGCAGTTCTTTTACATGTCAGTAAATTTTCTGAAATGGAGATGTCGTTTTTAAGCACACTTAAAAGCCATCGGTCTGGGCCGGATTTAAAACTGCGTCCTTGGGATCTGTAGGCCAGCATCTGACCAACTGAGCCAGCCAGACTAACCAATGTCGTCGTTTTGGGCGCAAGGCACGCGTCGGTGTGCGTCTTCGTTTTAACGTTAGCGCGAAATTCAATGACCTACATCAATTCTGAGCTTACTTTACGAGTTGTCATCCTATTGTTATTGGCTGTTTTCCTTGCACAAGATGAATATACATTCCTAAATCAAAACAATTTTTATACATATATATTTAACAAACATATGTGTGAAATACCCAACAAATAATTATAGCCCGAGAGTGTTGCAATTATTAGAAAGAGAAAAAATTCTAAAATAAATGAGCTTAAGATATTTCATAACATATTTAATACTACTACCACTACCACTACCACCCCCGCCACCACCACCGCCACCGCCATCGCCACCGCCACCGCCACCGCCACCGCCACCGAAACCGCCACCGCCACTGCCACCGCCACCGCCAGCGCTACCGCCACCGCCACCGCCACCGAAACCGCCGCCACCGCCATCGCCACCGCCACCGCCACCCCCACCGCCACCACCACCTCCACCCCCACCACCACCCCCACCACCACCACTACCACTACCATACCACTACCACTACCAATAATAATAATAATAATAATAATAATAATAATAATAATAATAATAATAATAATAATATAACAAAAAGAACTGTATAGCTGATCCCTGATAATCGAAAGAATGACCCAATGAACAAATAAACAAATGAAGAATAGGCACTATATTCCATAAAAAAATATAGTATAGACATTTCGCCAAAAGCCACAAAAATAATTTTCAGAAAAAGGTGCATTCATCACTCTCCTGACGGACAGGTAGACGGATGGACGAATGGCTGTATGCACATGCACATTTGTGTGTCTGTATATGTGTGTTTGAAAGAGAGAGGCAGATGAAGAGAGAGACAGAAAGTAAGAGAGAGAGAGAAAGAGATAACTCAACAAACAAATGGAAGAATAGGACCGAACTTTGTATTTACGACCAGCTTCCAAAGATGAGACAGGAAGATCTTCAAAAAAATTCTCCTACTCCAAACTACCCTTTACATGCAATATATTTCCGTACTTCTTGTTTTCTCAAAAGAAATTGGTTTTAAAATATTACTCAAAACATTAAATGCTTAAGATATTTGCATGATTAATAAACTGCGAATTTTTTAGCATAGTCCTTTGAAGTTCACTTCATTTTGAATAAATATTATAACATTTTATAAACACCTTGTTTTAGGAAAAAATCATTGGCAATGTTAGATACTTATTTCTGGCATCGACCACATCCAAGGTATTAATTGCTATTGGTTGTGTAGATTAACATGAAGGAGACAAAAATGAATAACATGTAGAATTGTAATTTGTAGATTAGGTTTTGAATTCACGTGACTTTCTCTATTCACTCTTCTACAAACAACATAGTAACGCTTTCCCTGGTGTTTCTTGCTAATCGAAATCAACTATCATCAAACGTTCACTCATCTTTCTACTGGTAAGTAGACGGAAGTATTGTATTCCAGCCAGAAATTCGATGTCGATATTTCACCGGAAATATATGTTTTAAGACTCCCTGAATCCAAAAAAAAGCATTTTTAGAAAACGGTCGATGTGTGTGTGTGTGTGTGTGTGTGTGTGTGTGTGTGTGTGTGTGTGTGTGTGTGTGTGTGTCTTTTCTGTCAGTCTGTGGACAGCATGATTCAAAAACGAAAAGTAGGTTAAAAATCCAATTTGGTATTTAAGTTTAATGTCTTTCAGGCATACGACAGAAAGATTTTGAAGAAAATAGCCCAACCTAAACTACCCTTTAAATGGAAAACTTTTCGAAAATTTTGATTTTCTTGAAAATGCCTCTAGCGACTGCTTAAAATTTCATATGTTTGAGATATTTTGATGACAAATGAAATGTATATCTTGAATTTCCTGGCTATCACCCCTGTAGTCGTATTTACTCCGGACGACTTTTGCATAAATGGTAAACCATTAGAGATAGACCAAATCATACTGCACAAAAAATGTAGATCTTGCTAAAATACACCATTCATGCTCAATAAATTTTCTTCTAGGGTGAACTATTTTGGAGATATTCCTTGTTATGTGTGTGAGTTTCGAAAAACAACTTCCGTGAAATGGAACATCGTTGTTCATTTTTTCAATGTTAAGTGTGCAAAGAGAACGCAATATCAAAGCTTTAAAAGATTTAACCATCGCTCACAGTCTACTGTAATCTAATATTCCCCTTGCATCTACAGGGAAATAAGTAAAAAGATAATTTGTACAAATGTTTATTTCAACTAACACGAAGAAGATACAGGAATAAGAGATTGTCAGAATGGTTAGTACAAGAGTAGAGAAAGTCATGTGAGTGCAACACATCAGAGTTTTTAAATAATACCAGCAGTTTCTGAAAATGATTTTCCCTTTTGACATTCGCAGATAACTAATTTAGCTTTTCACTACAGCTTTTGCTTCGTTTTTATAACCTGCATGGCCCATTTTTCTGTTGCACGGCATTCACAACATATAAATAATCAACTCAAAAGAGGTGGAGATTGTCACTGAAGGCGATCACTGATGCAAACAGTTCGTTAGTGGTTTCTATGTTTACATTTCTAAGAATAGGTTTTCCCTGTCAAATAGCGCCAGAATTGGAGTACTGCTAATTTTCTTGAAGCACGTTTATTTGTAGCCTAAGGCTGTTACCAATATAGTGTCTAATGGTGTAGCGTTCTACTCACAATATTATTGCTTCTATTTAGTTTAATATGGAAATACCAGTAATCAATTTTAATTGTAGTAGGTACTGTATGAATGCTTAATTCCAAGTGTGTATGTACGAAAGAATAGGCAGAACAGATAATGAGCCATATATGTTACTTAGAACATTAATGTTTTATTAAAGTCATTAGAGAAACCACCACTTCAAATAACAAATATAAAGAAAGTAAGAATAAAAGGAAGGAAGGAAGAAACAAAGAAAGAAGCAAGAGAGCCGGGGAGAGAGGGACGGGGAGGGAGGGCCGAAGGGAGGAAAGCAAGAAAGAAAGAAAGAAAGAGAGAGAGAAAAAAGCAAGCAAGAAAGAAAGAGAGAGCAAGAGAGAAAGAGAGAGAGAAAGAGAGAGAGAAGAGAAAAAGAAAGATACAAAGAGAGAAAGATAGAAAGAAAGAAAGAAACAGGGAAAGAAAGAAAGAGAATGAAAGAAAGAAGAGAAGGAAAGAAAGAAAGAAAGAGAGGAAAAGCAAGAAAGAGAGAGAAAGAGAGAAAAAGCAAGCAAGAAAGAAAGAGAGAGAGAGAAATAGAGACAGAAAGAAAGAGAGATAAAGAGAGAGAGAAAGGGAGAGAGACAGAAAGAAAGAGAGAGAGAGAGAAAGAAAGAAAGAAAGAAAGAGAGAAAGAGAGTAAGAGAGAAAGTTAGAAAGAGAGAAAGAAAGAAAGAAAGAAAGAAAGAGAGAGAGATAGAGATAGAAAGAGAGAAAGAAAGAAAGAAAGAAAAAGGAAGGAAGGAAGGAAGGAAGGAAGGAAGAAAGGAAAGAAAGATAGAAAGAAAGAAGGAAAAAAAGAAAGAAAGAATGAATAAAAGGAAGGAAGAAAGAAAGAAAGATGGAATGAAAAGAGCGAGGGAGAGAGGGACGGGGGACGGAGAGTTGAAGGGAGGAAAGCAAGAAAGAAAGAAAGAAAGAAAGAAAGAAAGGGAGAGAAAAAGCAAGCAAGAAATAAAGAGAGAGAAAGAGAAAGGAAGAGAGAAAGAGAGAGAGAAATAGAGAGAGACAGAAAGAAAGAAAGAAAGAAAGAAAGAAAGAAAGAAAGAAAGAAAGAAAGAAAGGAAACAAGAGAAGAAAGAAAGAAAGAAAGAAAGAAAGAAAGAAAGAATGAAAGAAAGAAACAAACAAAGAAAGAAAGAATGAAAGAGAGACTGAAAGAGAGAAAGAAAGAGAGAAAGAAAGAAAGAAAGAGAGGAAAAGCAAGAAAGAAAGAGAGAGAAAGAGAGAAAAAGCAAGCAAGAAAGAAAGAGAGAGAGAGAGAAGGAGAGACAGAAAGAAAGAGAGAGAAAGAGAGAGAGAAAGAGAGAGAGACAGAAAGAAAGAGAGAGAGAAAGAAAGAGAGAGAGAAAGAAAGAAAGAAAGAAAGAGAAAGAAAGAGAGTAAGAGAGAAAGTTAGAAAGAGAGAAAGAAAGAATGAAAGAAAGAAAGAAAGAAAGAAAGAAAGAAAGAAAGAAAGAAAGAAAGAAAGAAAGAAAGAAAGAGAGAGATAGAGATAGAAAGAGAGAAACAAAGAAAGAAGAAGGAAGGAAGGAAGAAAGGAAAGAAAGATAGAAAGAAAGAAGGAAAAAAGAAAGAAAGAAAGAATAAAAAGGAAGGAAGAAAGAAAGAAAGATGGAATGAAAAGAGCGAGGGAGAGAGGGACGGGGGAAGGAGAGTCGAAGGGAGGAAAGCAAGAAAGAAAGAAAGAAAGAAGGAAAGAGAGAGAAAAAGCAAGCAAGAGAGAAAGAGAGAGAAAGAGAAAGAAGGAGAGAAATAGAGAGAGACAGAAAGAAAGAAAGAAAGAAAGAAAGAAAGAAAGAAAGAAGAAAGAAAGAAAGAAAGAAAGAAAGAAAGAAGAAGAAAGAAAGAAAGAAACAAACAAACAAACAAACAAAGAAAGGAAGAAAGGAAGAAAGGAAGAAAGGAAGAAAGAAAGAAAGAACGAAAGAAAGAAACAAAGAAAGAAAGAAAGAATGAAAGAGAGACAGAAAGAGAGAAAGAAAGAGGGAAAGAAAGAAAGAAAGAAAGAAAGAAAGAGAGAAAGAAAGAAAGAAAGAAAGAAAGAGAGAGAGAAAGAAAGAGAAGAAAAGCAAGAAAGAAAGAAAGAGAGAGAGAGAAAGAGAGACAGAAAGAAAGAAAGAAAGAAAGAAAGAAAGAAAGAAAGAAAGAAAGAAAGAAAGAAAGAAAGAAAGAACGAGAAAAAGAGAGATCAAGAGAGAGCGAAGGAGAGAGAGATATAAGAAAGAAAGAGAGAGACAAGGAAAGAAAGGGAGAGAGAGAAAGAAAAAGAGAAACAGAGAAAGAAAGAAAGAAAGAGAGAAAGAAGGGGCGAG
>CM060964.1:209009403-209012414 GCA_030765045.1 Tenodera sinensis | reverse complement strand
CATTCATTCGGCAACAATGATAATAATTGTTGACTTTACGTATATATATCCCTTGAAATATTCCGGAAGCAAGGAGATCAGTTTGAAATACCTACCTTTACATGTTATCCCCAGAAACAGTCGTTAGCAACAAGTGTTTATAGGTTGGTGAATTCGGATTAATAAGTACTGTAGAAATTGTGGCATCTAATTATGTTCCATTTCTTTAATTTGATAACATCACTGAAAAATGATTTCCAAGAAGCTCCAAGTTTCTCGTTGTTGTTGTTGTTTGTTTGTTTGTTTGTTTTTTTTTTTTTTCGTGTAATAGTTTGTCCTATAACCAAGTAGGTCATGCGGATACCGTGGGTTTATAGAGCTTAAACTTATCTGACATTTGTGTTTCCAGGACTAACGAAATCCTCGTAAAAGAACCTTTTTAGGGAAACTCACCTTGACCGCGAATCAAAGCAGGCACCTCCTGAATGTGAGCAGACACACTACTCCTAGACAAAGTAGGTGGGCACTGTGTTCTTTTGTTTCCCTGTGTAAGTCATCCTGCAGAGGCAGTATTTCAAATCGATCTGTTTATTACAGATTTTTAAAGAGCTCGTCTGTACTTCTATTCGCCTTCTGTGGAAAATTTGGTTGTAACTGTTAAGAACACTACATATTTTGTGAACATAAATATGCCTAAGTGTATAAGCTGTTTTCTAGAACAATTCAGTTCAGCATTTCTTTGCTTCGTGGTACTCGTATGGTCATAAATTGAATTGTATTTTCACTCTCGTTTTGTCAAAACGTGCAACAATTGCATGGTGGTAACTGAATAAAGTTTTTGGTCAGGACGATTGTCATTCCTTCTAATGGATCAACCTCGTGTATGACACACAGTGAGTGAATCTCTGGGTGGAATGCCTTCCTGGTAGCAGTTAGACATGCTGCAAGTTGTTTACTCCTATTCTGTCAGTTACACAGTTACATACACACAAACACCCACGCCCGTAGTGGAACTCGAACCCGCAACGCTCCAACCACTACGGCTACGAGGGCCTGCTAACTTTGCAGCAACGTATTAATGACACTAAAACTATGCAATACAGAACAAAATGAATAATACTTTGTTCCTTTGGTTTCTATAAGCTTTTTAATCCTTCCGTTCCATATGCATTAGTAACCGTATCATTTCAGTCAACATTTTAAAGTCTAATGAAAGCATATACAACTGAATTATTTAGGCATGCATGGATGAAAGGAAAAAAAAAACTAAGTTAAATATCCACTTACATGTATTTAAATAAAATGCAAGAAGGCGCAGTAGCCTTTACCCGTCAACAAGTAAATACCTGTTTCATTCATCTACCGAATCAACGAAAGCAAATAAAAGCAAATTAAATTTATTCAGCAATTTATAGAAAAAGAATGTTTCAAAATTTTATTTAAAAATGAATATTAATGAACTAAGAACTACAATGATATGTTTACATTAAGGAAACGTATGTATAATATCATTAAACATGTGGCTTTAGTAATGCTGTCTGTAGCAGGAGAAGCCACAATTGTTTTCAAACTTTGCTAGCACAATGCCAAGCTGCAACGTGTTAACTGTAGCGAAAATGTCCACTTATACGAAACAAGAATGCTCATGTGGTAAAGCTTAGATTTACATTGGATTGCGTTCTGTGAGTTCACTTGGTAGCCATAGAATATGTCAAGGAAAGTCTGATTTTGTTAAATGAAGAAAATAAGTATTAAATTTGTAGGTATATAGAACAAATTATTAAAATACATTTAGATAAACAAACTGAAAGAAAGTAAATGGTTAAAGAAATAATAAAATGTACAAATATTTCCCTGCAATTACAGTTTATATGCGGATATAAATATACTTTTGCTAGATACATAAGAAATGAGATGCTTCGTTTTATTTTACATCATCAGTGGGCTCTTATAGCCTATGCCTCTCACTATTATTTTATTATTGGTTTGCAATGCACGAAATTGTTGTAAGTTTAATTTTCAGTATCTGCTATATACCAGGTGGCCCACCAGAGCCGGCCCCACCATAAGTATATAACCCTTCGTCCGTTAAAAGAGTTGCAGAGGTTCACGGCTGAAGAGAGGCCAGTGGCGTTGCTACTTCTTAGCGGGACGGAAGGTGAGAGGCAATTGAACGAGCGTGTGTACTTCGTGATAATAGCCAATAACAGTATAAACAACCGAGAAAGTCTCATTCTACTTACAGGAAATTTATTTTCCGGGAATGTAATAAATTATATTATATATCATGTAATAATAATAATAATAATAATAATAATAATAATAATAATAATAATAATAATAATAATAATAATAATAATAATAATAATAATAATAATAATAATAATAATAATAATAATAATAATAATAATAATAATAATAATAATAATAATAATAATAATAATAATAATAATAATAATAATAATAATAATAATAATAATAATAATAATAATAACAATAATAATAACAATAACAATAACAATTACAATAACAATAACATTTATACTAATAATAATAGTAATACTAATAGTAATAGTAATAGTAATAGTAATAATAATAATAATAGTAGTAATAATAATAATAATAATAATAATAATAGTAATAATAGTAATAATAATAATAATAATAATAATAATAATAATAATAATAATAATAATAATAATAATAATAATAATAATAATAATAATAATAATAATAATAATAATAATAATAATAATAATAATAATAATAATAATAATAATAATAATAATAATAATAATAATAATAATAATAATAATAATAATAATAATAATAATAATAATAATAATAATAATGACGACGACGGTGATGGTGATGATGATGATGGTGATGGTGATGGACATGGTGATGGTGATGATGATGATGGTGATGGTGATGGTGATGGACATGGTGATGATGGTGATGATGATGATGGCGATGATGGACATGGTGATGGACATGGTGATGGTGATGATGATGATGGTGGTGATGGTGAT
>CM060964.1:208954403-208999403 GCA_030765045.1 Tenodera sinensis | reverse complement strand
TAATCCAGTTAAAATGTTCACAGTTACTAATGTGTTGCACCTAATATTTTTCTGCCACTTCACTAAAGTGATGTATTTAAACGTTTCTCTGGCATGTCACTTAGTGCTCGCTATCACTTCACTAATGTGACGTACTTACATTTTTCACTGTCACTTCACTTAGCTTTCATCCCATTTCACTTTCATATTGACGTAGTGGCATAATGAAATACGAACGACGTAGAAGACTTCTGATAGTTCACCCGCTGGGTAGTCGAACGCAAGACCTCTCCAATGTCCCTCAGTAGTAACACACTCCACGTTACTCATATAGTCGCAACCTCACTCGCAAAAGGCAATGAATAGTGAGTACTAAATTTATACCAGAAACTCCTTCAATAACTCAATCGCGACTACTCTCGCTTATATAGCCGCTAGTGTTTCGACAATGTTCTAGAGCATTCTGGAGGCGGGGATAGGGAACGTTGCAAACTATCTCGTTATCTCTCGATAGCGTTCCTGCTATCTACTCTGGGCGAGAGCATTAATTATCTCATCACACAATTAACGCAGTCGGCCGGCCCGTTATTCTATCGATAACTGAGGTCCCCAACTAGGTTACAATAAACTCCTTTCTGGAAGCTTCTTCTTTGGTAGTGTTTAATGCCCGCTTTTACTACATACGGCACCGCAGGTGGTGACACTGATGATACATGCAATGAAGACGGACCACCGGTGGAAACAGGAGAAGGAAAGCTGCCCCAGCGCCGCATCGTCCACCACAAATGCCACATGCCTGGGATCGAACCTGGGCCGCTTTGGTGAGAAGCGAATGGTCTAACCACTCGGCTACGGTACGGCCTTTACTGGAAGCAAGGAAGTTTTACTTTGAGACCTTTGTCTAGTGCTATTCTCTTCACCTTCTATGTTTGTTATGAATAGGGCCCGGATAATTATTTAATTTTTCCTATTAACATTAAGATAACAAATCTGTGATATATTGGAGTTTCATGACAATGAAAGTCGAAAAATATAAATTTGAATGTACACATATTTACATATTTTGCTGTTCTATACATATCATCACATATTTTACTCCTAAGTACATATTGTGACATATTTTTTAATATTTCCTTACTTAGTTGTAACTTTATTCACTTTAAAATATGCTTGTATATGCTTGGAGCGTGAGACAGTAAAAAAGATGCTTTGTGTTGAATCTCAGTGTCGTTTTCTTCCGTCTGCATGTTCCTCTGTCACAAGAGGCGCGCCTTACCACTGCATGTCCAAGTAACGCCATCTCAACAATGCGCCAATTAGCGTGTGTAGACTGAACACGAACTTTGTCTTGTCTCATCTCAGCATTTAACTTCAACATGCCGAAGGAGAAAACCTCGCTATGTGTAAAGTTAAAGCATTATAAAGAAGAATTCAACAATTCTCACACACATGGAAAGCTACTTTTTTGCAAGGTTTGTGGGAGGGACGTGCATTGTTCTCAACGGTTTCAAGTCCTGCAACACTTATCCGCATCACGCCATCGGGATCGTGCTTGGAAGACCACGTCTCAAAAGCAACTGTTACTCACTGAACCTCAAGCTCAGAAACATCCAGGTGCTCAGAAATGTCAGTTTACAAATGAACTGTGCCGTGCTATGGTTTGTGCTGATATCCCTACCTGAAAATCAAAAAATTCAGTGCTCTGCGCGTTTCTTGAAAAATACACAAATGAAACTGTACCAGACAAATCCATAAGCATAGAACTGTGTATGTACCTCACTTATGTATATATGGAAACAAAGAGCTCAATTCGTCTGGAAACCGGCGAGGGTCTCTTCCCCCATTTGACGAGACAACTGATGTTAAGGTTCCTTCTAGTGATGGGTGCAGCACCATACATGTGCAAAACTAATACAGCTTTGCAAGTTTTATATCCTAAAATGTTACACCTCACATGCCTTGTGCATGCGCTCCATCGCACATCGGAACTGGTTCGATCTAAATTGCCTAATATTGACACGCTGATCTCAAACACAAAGAAAGTATACACTTACAGACTTACAACTTATAGACTTACAACAGAGTAGATAAGTTCAAAGATCTTTTTCCTGAGCTTCCACTCCCTCCTCAACCAATTTTAACGAGATGGGGGAGCTGGACTGATACTGCGGGCTATTATGCGAGGTATTTGTGAAACTGTGAAACAACTGCTCCAGTATTTTGATTCCCAAGATACAGTTTCTGTAGAAACAGCAAAGCCCTCATTTAGTGATACGAAGCTTAAAAATGATATTGCCTACATTCAGAGTAATTTTTCGCATTTATCCTTTCCCACTAAAAGTTTGGAGACATCTCCTATGAAACTCTTGGACAGCTTTAGTCTTGTTCATTCTGTAGTCTCTTCTCTGGAAAATGTGCAGGGGCCAGTCGGAGCTGCAGTGAAGGATAAGTTCGCTTCTTGAATCCTGCAGAATAACCCAGTATTCAAGACAATCAGTTTAATTGGCAGAGTGCTAAATGAAGGTGGTTCCGATGCCTTTGAAATTGAGTACACCCCAGAAGATTTTTGCAAGTTTAAATATGCACTCATTACTTCATGTGAAGTTGACGATCATTTAGTCAGTACAAAACCATCTTACGTGATAACAGGAGAAGTTTTATGTTTGAGAATTCGAAACACGTGTTTGTTCCTTATTGCTATGGAAACAGTAACTTGAAAAATTAACAGCTAAAGGAAAATTAAATTTTTGAGTTATGCACATCTCCAGATTATTTTGTGCAATTGTTCGAGTACTGGATTCATAAGATGGTGTGTGTTAAGACATGTTCTTTTTTAGTTTGCCTGATTAAAACATGATAATTCAAGAAAACAGATAAAATGGTGATGTTATGACGTTACATAGTTCTTAGTATTTTAATGGCTTTATTACATATTTCAAGATTTTAAAATACATGTATATGTACATATTTTACTGACTTTAGTACATAACAATACGGGCCCTAGTTACGAATATGGCTCGAATTTTAAGATGCGAAATACATACATATAAAATAGGGTTAATGTTGTAACAAATGATAAGACCAGTTGGTGCTTCTGAACACACCTCATTGATCACTTAGGTACTTAGATTAGTGCAAACATTACACTTGACAAGCTGTTGCACATCCTCAGAACAAAACACAACTGATCCGTCAAATGGAATCACAACTGAATTGCACTTGGCACTGTCCTCTGAACCTATTGAATTTACTCAACTCAACTGTCACTATCATATATCGATTATCCACTGTCTGCCGGGAACTACTGAGCTCCTTCTACAGGCCCGGAATACAAAGCAAACATTCTGAAAAGGAACCTACTCGAAGTGACCAAAGCTAATCCTCAGGGGCCACACAGTGGCTATTGTTCTGCACCGATTATTGTTCTGAGGGAGACTGGCCAGTAGCTGCACCTAGGCTCAGGTAATTGAGTGGGCATCGGCAACTCCGGCGGCCTTTAGGTAACCTCAAATCATGATTAAAATATGCTCCACCTTCTTTGCACGAAGATCCTGAAATATAGATCAATGCTGTCTGCCATTCTTTAATAATACTTTCACTAACCCTTCTGTGTTTGAACGGGGATGTATACTAAGCGCGCAGGCCTCTTTTACTGCTGGAATAAGAGCCAATAAATTAAAAAGATATTACGTTTCATTCGCCTCTTTTTATAGAGTCAGCTCCGAAGCGGATGACCAAGCGCCCTTTTTAAAAACAAGCTTAAGAGTTACCCTCCCATTTGAAGTTTTGTAATTATATGTGTAAATTTCCTCCTAAGATTGATGCAGTAGTGATCTGAATAGAAATATGAAAAGAAATCAGAGGTATTGCACTCACATGACTTTCTCTAATCTTGTACAAATTATTCTTTCAAAAGATTATTCCTCTATCTTCTTCATGTTAATAGAGAATTATAGAAATTATTTTGTTGCTGATTTTCTTGTAAGTACAATGGGAATATGGAAATACAGTACGGTTTAGCCGATAGCCAAATCTTCCAATAGCTGGTGACTATTGGATTCCGTTCTCTTTGCATGAAAAGAAACAAACGAATAACCTACTCATATTTGAGAATAGCATGAGAGCTGGCAAATTCAAACACATAACAAGGAATATCTCGGAAATATCTATTCTTTATCTGATTACCCTCCCCACATGGAGGACTGATACCTCCTAGGACTTACAAGCATGTGTCTAGGGTCACATACCTGTCGAGGAGCAGACGAACCTATGGACCAGACAGAGTGAAGACCTGGAAGAGGGTGGTCAGCCTAGCACCAGGTATGAGAGTGAGGAAAAGAAAATGTGAACTGCAGGCAAAACTAATGAATAGAAAGGTGATGATGGAGCGGTTGGTGGAATGAGTGGCGGGGGAAACCGGACAACCCGGTGAATACCCCTTGACGCCGCTTGGTAAACCACGAATCCTACATGCGACTTTCTGGGATTGAACCAGGGTCGCCTTCTCGAGAGCCGAAGTTCACTCCAGAAAATAATTGTATTTGATACAAACCGTGTGCTTCAACGAGATGTACATTTTTTGTACAAGCAGGACTTTTACTGGTTTACTATGTGTACAAAACCCAGGATGAACAGAAGTTCTCACAATTTTCCACAAATTCAAGCTATAGATTTCATTTGTCGTGAAATATACTAAACATATGGTATTCTAATTAAAATCCTTTCAGTTGTTTTTGAGAAAATCAAAATTTTCGAAATTCTTTTTCATTGGAAAGGGCAGTTTGGGATCGCGAAATTTTCTTGAATATTTTCGTGTTGCGTTCTTGGAAGACTGAACTTAAACGCCAAGTTTACAAAATTTCATTTTTGTTTTACGCTGTTCACACACACACACACACACACACACACACACACACACACACACACACACACACACACACACAAACACAAACACACACACAGAGGCCTTTTTCTATAAATGTGTGCACTAACATGACCTCTACTCACTCTTGTACAAAATATTGTTAAAAACGCTTGTTCTGCCTACTTCATCTTAATCAACATAGATATATGTAGAAATGATTTTATTGCTAAATTTCTTATAGGTACAATTAAGCGATAGTCAAACTTTTAAGAGCTGGTGACTATGTGATGGCTTTGACATCCCATTCTCTTTGCATGTTCCATGACATAGAAAAAACGGGTAACGACTTACCATTTGAGAAAAGTATAAGCATTGGAAAATTCACACAAATAACGAGGAATATTTTGGAAATGGTTCATTCCACATAAAAGTGTTGGATATAAATTGTGTCTGCATTTTTTGTGCAGATAATTTTGTCTATATCTTATGGTTTACCAGCTGTGCAAAAGACATCCCGAACAAAGGGGACTTCCAAGGAAATTTACAGAAAACTCAAATAAACATTTCATTTTTCATAAAAGCATTTTAAATTTATGGTGTTGTAATCAAAATTATTGTATCAAAACTATTAAAGTCGTTTTCGAGGAACTAAACATGTTCGAAAAAAAAAATCTACGTAAAGGGTAGCCTAAAACGGAGAGTTTCTTGAAATCTTGTATCGTATCCTTGGAATATGCGGAACTTCAATACCAAGTTTGATATTTAACCGACTTTTCTTTTCGAGTTATGCTGCTCACATTCAGACCTAACATTTTCTTCTCGGTTCAGAGAGTCTCAAACATGTATTTGCGGTGAAATCTCGATATCGAATCTTTGTGTAGAATACATTTCTACACTAATAAAACTTATAAAATAATAATAAAATTAAGAGCAATATAATGAGTATAAGGTAAACACTATGGTAATATATGTAATCTAAAAACCACAATAATAGCTAGAAACAACAATAATAATAAAAAATACAACACTAACATTAATAATAAATGAACAACTGCAAATGAAGCATTACGTGCGATCATGCTTGCACTCCACAATCTGTAATCCGTAATGTTAGACAGTAGTACCATATACAGGAGTGAGTTTATTCCGTGAAAATAAAGATCCTGTAAACAAAGTGGGACCTTAATGGTTGTTTATGCTGTTATTCTCAATTATCACGGACTAGACACGCTAGTTCAACTGCGTCTTATCTCACGCTGATATATACGTATATAGGTGTAAATGAGTAACACTGCAGGAATTTTTCCGGTAATAGAGGGTTCATAGACAATCAATTTGAGATAGGAAACCAATGGTCTATCTACAACGTCAACTTAATAAGTTATACGTATTCAAAGTAATTCTAGATTGTGACCAATGAATCACAACCAGCCGGAAATATATCAATACTATCCACTGGAATCGAAATAATGCTTATTAGGAACTTACTGAAGCCTGTCTGCTGTCTCTCTGAAGAAGCACTTCTAAATTGTAGCGCTACGAAAAGCGCTTAAATTGGGGACTTAATATGTGGCTGCAGGCCACTGCAATGGATAATAGGCTGTGGCGAGCGGCTACAGATATATAGGGCAGTTCTAGAGCGTGTGCTTTGGCCGCGCGGTTATGTCGACTGACCGTGGCCCTAATGAAACCGAAAATTCGAGTTCAAACATGACGGAGGATAATTATTTTTCCCCTCCTTTCCCCCCCCCCCCCCCCCCCCCATTTTGAGAGAAATGTGCGTTTGGTTTAAAATAGAAAAAATATGACCATTATATGCGATGCGCAGAGTATTGTTTACTTTTACTTCTTCTCACATCTGATGACTTAGGCGGGAGGGTTATGTATTGTCATTTGCCTGAAGCTGACTGCAGAATAAAAACAACTAATTTGGATATGAATAGTATGTTTTAACGAGATCTACATTTTTTATATATCTTGGTAAGGTTTGGTCTATCCCTTGCGGTTTACCAGTTATGTAGAGGTCATTAAGAATAAACAGGACCACACAGGCTATACTCAGAAAATTCAAAATATAAATTAGTTTGTCATAAAAATATGTTAAATTTATGGCATAGGCTGGAGGAATTTGCTTCAAAATCTTTGTGTCGCATCCGTCTGAATATTAAACTTAGATACCAACTTTGGTTTTCAATCAACTTTTCGTTTTTGACTTCTGCTGTTCAGAGACAGACACCCACCAACACACACGCGCGCACGCGCACGCGGGCCTTTTCCTAAAAATGCTTTTTTCGGACTAAGGAGACCTCAAAACATGTATTTCCGGTGAAATCTCATATCGAATTTGTTTGTCAAATGGAATACTTCCCCTGCTTACTAGTACATATAGAAAGTTGAGAAAAACTGCAATGCTATATAGAAACACCGCTATAAAGACATAAGAATGTTCAAAGGTTATTATAACGAAAATGGATGTAGTCCGTAACGACAAAGCACCGTATTGTAAAATGTCTGCTGACCGTACTCAATAACGTAGACTGCATGAGTCAGCTGCATAAAGTGGCCAAATAATTGTGCTTTCATTATTCCACACAAACCACTGCCACTGACAGTTACCATGTGGACTCTAAATTGGCAAATTAATTATTTTCTAAGGGTCAGTCTTAAATTTAAGAAGAGGATACCATATTTTGGTACTCAAGGTGACCACTACATGGTTGCAGTTGGCGCAGAACACAGGACACACGTCCATCTATTCCAGGGTTACCCGGTCTCCGGAATCTCCCGGGTTTCCAGTATTTTAACTTCATTTTGTGGAATCTCCTGGGCTATATTTCCCATATTTCATTTTGTGACATTAATTCTGAGGTTGAGGTTGGATATTTGGAATAGTGATGGGTAGCATCGAATGCACATTAGGAAATGCCGACTCACTGTTCTGCGTTATGTCGAACTACTGGTAATTTCCTCAATCTTGGTAGCACTACTACCAATTGCTTATAGGTAGCAGCGAGCATTCTTTTCTCATTGTAGCTTAATGAGCAATAGCCGAACACATGTGAGAAACGAGAGCTCTCCTGAACTCATTAAAGCTAGATTGTCTGTTGCTATAACTTTAAAATGACTTGCTTGAACAGGGGCAGGCAAGTTAAGGGAGGTTGAAATCACCCCCTTCCACCCGCTGGTACAGAATGATGCATTTATCCCTGGTTACTGAGTTCCAGTGGCGGCACATTCTTATGTACCTACAGGAAATCAAAGGCGTGCACATTCATATTCTACTCCTCATTAACCAACGATGTTTCTGATGATACTTTTTGGCACAATTTACGTTTCACAAGGTCCTCAATATTTGATGTAAAAGATGAAGTGCACAATCTAAAAAGATAAGCAAGGTGATTTTCACTTATCTTGCTGTGATACTCAGTTTAAATGTAGCTCATTTTTGAAAATGTTTGTTCACAGATATAAGAGGCGCCAAAGACTGCTATTAAACTAGATGCAAACAAGCGTAATCTTGGATACTCACGGCAGGCAGAGACCTAAGCAATTCCCACCCTTCTTTCTCAGAATATTTCACGGTCGTGGAATTCTGCAGTGGAACTAGTTTCATGTTTTATAGCTAGTGTGAAGCCTCACTACACGGAAACCTCAAGAGAGCAAAATAATTGGATTTTGGTTTCAAATGTTTCAGGTCATCAAACTGTGAGGAGAATGTGTTGTACAATTGCTTCAAATATTCGTTGTATTTTTTTCCAGTAGAATAACATTTATCGCGAACACAGAACGTAAGCAAGGGAAGTGGTATAAATCTGCAACTACTAGACTTACAAATGAAGCACTTAATTTTATTTAATTTTATCGTCTTCTTCTCCAGAACAAACGTATTCGTACTCCCACTGAATTGTATGTACTACTATATATACTCCGCACCATCCGCCTCTGACTACCAGGTCTGGTTCGGCTTGCGTTGGTCAGTGGAGGGGGAAAATAACATGTGTAGAGGAAGCGAGCATGTGCTCGCTTGTTGAGCACCCCTGTGAAAGGAGTTCATTGATTATATGAGAAGCGATTCCAGGTTTCTGATTCCGAGTGTAAATAAAATTCCAAACATACATAGTGTTTTCATGTTTATTGAGATTTCAAACAAGGGAGATAAGTGAAATCAGGAAACTATGTTATTGTAAATATATCTCCTGTTTGTTTAAATTTATGAATAATTGAACTAAGTTCTGTACATAATATAGGTATAAATTAATATCAATATAAAACCAAACGATAGGCCGAAAACATCCTGTTCAGGTGTTGAGAAAACAAATCTCCCTTATTATTCCGCTTGAAAATGTGGTAACCCAAATCAATACTGTAAGCTGCTCCTTCCCCTTGAGACTTTGCCACGAAGTCTTATCTCTTTCATACGTGGAAGATGAAATTAGACGCCCGGCTGTAACATTTTATGACAGTTTCCTACATCGGAGCATTCTTGTTTGCTGCTTTTGAGATTAAAAACCCAGAAATCGCCTCTTTAGGGGACACGGACTTCCCGGTATGAAATGTGGGCACACAGAGTAAATTAGGAGCACCTCTATCAACTGTGAAAGCTTTATTTCTGTTCAACCCGTACAAGAAAAGCTAGACTTCAAAATTACATCCAAAATATCCCAAAATTTTAAACAAATGCACCATAGGTACCTTTTAAGGGTTTTTGTAGCGCTTCCTGACAGCCATTGAGAAATACACCACTAACTTCTTAACAAAACTACCACAACCAACAACTGCCAGCCCGCGATGTCCATTCTACACCACAGTCGGCAGTAAACCCCCACAAGAGATTATCAAGTTATCAGACTTCAGTCACTTACTAGACCCAGACAGATCTGCAATACTCAGATAATCATCAGAATATGACAAAAGATATCAGACAAGTATACTTTGTTCAGAGTCTTTTGAGACAGTGGAAGCAGCAGATAGGAACATCGCATGACCGGCGCGTGTATAAAAACCAAAACAACGGAGGCACTGCTGCAAAGTTTATGCAGCCCTTCAGACACAAGTAGCGGCGCGCAACTGAGACTGCATTAAGCTCTTAAATCTGTATAAATATGTGGCGGTCATGGCAAACAGGTTTATGCACCTGCTACTTATAAAGGAAATCCCATTATTCATAATGTATACAATTACTTCAAACGAGGGGACGGCAAGTATGACTCGCCGATTCTACATACTGTGGTTGTAACTGGTGTTCTCAGATGTACAGTACTAAGAACCATTAACTAGATACTCAGAACTATACAAAACCAGCAAAGACGAAATGTCATGAAAACAAAGCCTTTGGTGAATTGACGACTTCGGCGTCTTCTAAGGATGATGAAGAAGAAGAAGAAGAAGAAGAAGAAGAAGAAGAAGAAGAAACGAAATTATAAAATACTAAGATTGAATAAATGCCAAGTACATATCTATCTCAATGTAAATAATGTTTCGTTTTTTTTCTTCTTGTGTTTTCTTCTCTTGTTCTTTTTGTGGGCGTCGTATGTAGTGCCAGCTCTGTTGATGTATATTTATATAGCGTTATCGATAAGTTACTCCGCAGTCTCCTATACCCAAAATTCCCCTAGAGACGGGAACTCCGGTGGCAGCACTGGCTACCACAAGCCTATGGTTATTTATACTATTCCACGAAGTAAAGTATATGGTAGATTCACGTATGTAATTCGTGGAAGATAATATAGATAAGCAGAATACCAAGTTATCTTGAGCGGTACACACCGGCCCGGTCGGAGAAGATTGTTGATAACCCGTTATAATTCATAAAGGAATAAAAGTAATTTAGTTCAAGTAAACATGATCATGTACTCCAGTTTTTTGTATGAAATGTATTTATCGTCCCAGTGGGAAAATAAGCTGTTGAAGCAATGCCAATTAAGTGCGTAAATAAACAAATAAATAAAGGATCAGAAAAATGAAAGGGATACAAATGTTGCAACAGCGCAGTTTGCTATCGCAATGTGTCAGCACGCGTAAGTGACCTGGGGCACGAATAACCTGCTGCCTACCTGCCCCTCCCGCTGTATCAAAAGACTCAAAGTATAAGATGCACGTTAATGAAAAACTGGATCACTCACCTCTCGTGGGTCAGGACTCGTGTTGAGATCATCGGCTCCAAACCCTGCAGATATCGTGGGGAAGAAAGCACCAAGCAACAGTGACAACCAAGAAGTATACAAAAAAGCACCTAAATGTGTTGTACTTAGTGAATTTGGTGGCAAAAGCTGTTCAGAATTGGCAGAATGAGTGGGCATTAATAAATAGAGGTGTAGTCATAAAAGCATTTTTCCCAAATGAGAAAGATAAATCTTTCAGTAAATCTAAAACTAAATGGTGCATTAACAACTCTTCTAACAGGTCACTGTAGAATACTTTTATAGATTTAAGATCTTAGACAATGCAAATTGTTTGTTTAATAAAATCTTATAAACTGCTAATTACCTATTGGTAGAACGAAGTGACAAAAGCCAAATAATAGGTAGAGATATGATTAAAAGTAGGGGGCCGGCAGTAAAAAACAACATAAAAGTTCGTCAGTAGACTAGATTTGGAATCTCAGCGATAAAAACAAAACTCCAGAATAGTGAAGGAATGATAGACTAACGGAACTAAGGTTTGGTTTACTTACTCTGCGGCATTTAAGAAAAACATTCGCGCATGCGTGTGTGTGCCTGTTTTAGCAATCTAGAGCATAAGCAATCTGGCAAATTGTTTGTTTAATAAAATCTTATAAACTGCTAATTACCTATTGGTAGAACGAAGTGACAAAAGCCAAATAATAGGTAGAGATATGATTAAAAGTAGGGGGCCGGCAGTAAAAAACAACATAAAAGTTCGTCAGTAGACTAGATTTGGAATCTCAGCGATAAAAACAAAACTCCAGAATAGTGAAGGAATGATAGACTAACGGAACTAAGGTTTGGTTTACTTACTCTGCGGCATTTAAGAAAAACATTCGCGCATGCGTGTGTGTGCCTGTTTTAGCAATCTAGAGCATAAGCAATCTGGCATAAAGTAGATAGAGGAATAAGCGTTTGTAAGAGTAGTTTGTATAAGAGTAGAGAAGATCACGGAGTGCATCACATTAGTATTTTTGTGTCTGAAGTCACAAACATTTTTGAACTGGCAAAACTAATTTGGTTTCTATGCACTACTTCAGTCAGTTTTATAACGAATATCATGGTCTTTATTTTGAAGGATGTTTTTCCCGCATTTTCCTTTTGCCTTGCTCCTATATACAGAATATTTTTGAAGTAAATAACGTGAAGTAGTAGCCATACCCTTTTAAAATAACACGAAATAAATCAAACGGGAAAAGTATAACATGTTTCCAAGCCCCTTTGTATACACAGGGAAAATGAAGTCAATGTTTTCTTTGGATTGATGCCCCAAGAGCTTGAGGGTCATTTTATTGGCACATGCCGTCTTTAAACGTTAGAAGAGCATGGAAATTTGCCAAAAGTGGCTAACGTCACCTTCAAGAACACTGCTTCACTGTGCAATGTAAGCCAAGAATACAAAACCTGTCTTCACTCCTTTCACCACATTGCCGATGTTAAGGGCCAAGTTTAGGCCTTCTTATATTTTACTCCAATAAATGCAACTGTGAAAATACTGTTCTTTGAACAAAAAGAAACCATTCCAAATTTTTGGCAGCTCTTGGGTGAATAATTCTGTAAAACGTCCAGATATATTTATTAGTGAACTATAGCAGGTAGAGATAAGTATTTATCCAATAGCTTTTAGCACTTTATCTGTCTGCAATATGACCCTTTGTCTATCTACTGACAAGAGAACACGCAGATTCGCTTGCGATAAGCGTGGAGCTTTTTCATGTGTTCCTATTTCTCAATCTGTAGCTCCGTTTCATTATATATCTCAGTTTCTCCCTCTTCTTCTTTGTCCATGTATTTTTTTTCCCAACTTGATAGTAAAACTGTATCCTCCAACATAATAAAAAATATCTGATGTGTTGTACTCACACGACATTTCTCTACTCTTGAACTAACAATTCTTACAAACTCTTATTCTTCTATCTTCGTCGTGTTAGTCGAGATAAACATTTACAGAAATTATACTATTGCTCGTTTTCCTGCACGTGCAACTTGAATAAGGGAATACAGTAGGCTTTGAGCGATACTCAAAGCCTTTAAAGATTTCAAATTCAGTTCTCTTTGCACCGTTGTCCAAAACTTACACAAATAACGAGGAATATATCCGAAATGGTTCACTCTACAATAAAAAAAATATATATTGGATATAAATTGTGTGTTTGAGCAAAATCTACAGTTTTTGTATAGTAAGATTTGGTCTATCTCTTACGGTTTACCAGTTATGCACTTCTGGCTATAGCCAGAAAATTCAGGAAAGCCATTTCATTTGTCATAAAAATATCTCAAACATATGGCACTTTAATCAAAATAGTTAGAGCCATTTTCAAGAAAATCAAAATTTTAGAAAAATATTTCCATGTAAAGGGAAGTTTAGGGTGGAGCAATTTTCTTCAAAATCTTCGTGTCGCATCCTTGAAAGACATTAAACTTAAATACCAACTTTGGTTTTTAACCGACTTTTCGTTTTTGTATTATGCTGTCTACAGACTGACAGACGCACCAACACACACACACACAGACACACACACACACACACACACACAAACACACATGCACATGGACCTTTTTCTAAAATGATTTTTTTTTATTCAGGGGTCTCAAAATGTATATTTCATGTGAAATCCGGACATTGAATTTTTGGGTGGAATGCAATACTACCTCCACCTTACTAAACGTAGCAGAGAAAGTAATTAAACCACCAGTGAAAGCATTGTCCTGTTCCTTATGTCTGTTTATCCCATGGTAAGCAGAAGACGATACTAAAGTATCCATTCTGTCTGCTCCGCCCTGTCGCAAAAGCGCGTATGCTTCTTATTCACAGCACCGGAGTTTGATTCTCTGCGGAGTTTTTCTCTGTTCTAAGATGCCTCGTTAATTCTAAGCACTCCGAACTTATTGCATTATCCCAGAGTCCTATGTGATCTGTCAGTTAAATGACATTAAACATATCTAAATATTGTCCAAAATTTCCAAACTTTTAATTAAATTTTAACGTGTTCATAACGCAAATGAAGCAATAAAAATAGATTAACGCTTTAAATACTCATCATATAGAAATTTCTTGAACTATATACTAAACTTGAAAAATAAGTTTGCAACAATTACTCACAAATGTGCTTTCTATGAAAATTGATTGTCAACAATCCTGTTTTGGAGCATGTGTAAATGCTGCATTACTAAGTAGAATTTAGCGTTTTGGGTGAAAGGGCCAAACACATACACACACGCACGAACGTGTACGCAAGGACAAAAATTATAAATCCGCTTTTTGGTTTATACCATAGATAGGGAGAACCGACACATTGTGTCATTTTCCCCACATCGTAGTTTTAACCCTCTCCACTCCGTTGCACACCGGCTAGCTCCAGGCCACGCCCCCCTCCCTGCGTTATCCATCTACCCCAGAGAAGCGATCACTCCCTCAAATTGTGTCAGTGGTACAATCATGTCACATAACAAGCTAAAAACATACTTCAAAGTTAATAAGCGCTTTGTGTTCCTAGTCAAAATAAATTATAGTTTTAAAAAACTAAAAAAGACACGCTTTTATAACAAAGTGAACTAAAAATTAGAAAATAATTTTAAAGTATGAATAGTTTGTTCTATAGCGATATAAAGACAACTAGTCCACTACGTTTCAAAACTTTATAATACGTTTAAAATAAAAACTCATGTTATTGTAAAAAAGCGTGGGGTGCTTTTTAGATATTTTTGTCATGTCTTTACTTTTATAAATAGCTACCAATCAACTATTTATAACATTTGATGACAGACACCCTACGCTTTTTTACCCCGAAATCTTGTGTTCCTCAGGTCCTCTCTCCGGGCATCTATCTCCGTCTTTCAATATTTTCAAGCGATTTAATTCCTTCGTCCAGCGTAACCTGTGTCGATTTCTAAACTACCAGCTGTTGTGGGTGTCTTGGCCCTTTGTGAACTTTAGTCCGCGATATTTCTCCTGGGTCTCGTCTTCCTTTCAGGTCCTCTCTTTGGTCACCTACGTCATCCAATATTTATTTAGTTAAGTCAATTTTCGGGGTAGAGGTAGAAATGTGCCTTAGCGACACCTAAGATGTCATAATTGTACTATTTTCTATAAATTTATCTTAGTCGTTCTTTACCCAGACGATTCTGGTCAGAACATCAGAACAAAGTCGTGATATTGCATTCTCATCGATCCTTAACACGTGTGCAAATTTTCAAGTGAATCATACAACTCTAAGTTGGTGAACATTACGTCGAGAAATTGTTACATTGATAAATTTATGCAACTAATTCTTTCATCTTGATGATCCTGGTCAGGACATTAGGAAAAAGTGATGATATTATATTGTCATTGGTCCTCGACACGTGATATTGCATTCTCATCGATCCTTAACACGTGTGCAAATTTTCAAGTGAATCATACAACTCTAAGTTGGTGAACATTACGTCGAAAAATTGTTACATTGATAAATTTATGTAACTAACTCTTTCATCTTGATGATCCTGGTCAGGACATTAGAAAAAAGTGATGATATTATATTGTCATTGATCCTCGACACGTGTGCAAATTTTCAAGCCAATCACACAACTCTAAGGAGGTGAAAATTACGTCCAAAGATTCTGTTACAATGATAATTTTAGCAAATTCATTTTCTGTCCTGACGATCCTGATCAGGCCCCCTAGGACAAAGTCATGATATTACTGTATTGTTATCAATCCTTGACACGTGTGCAAATTTTCAAGTCAATCAGACGACTCTACGTTGGTGAAGACAAAGGTAAAGGATAGAGTACGAAGGGGGACACCTCGCTCTCGTTGACCTACACAGGTCTATTGTGGCTACCACCCCAAGGAGGCAGGGATGAAATGAGAGAACCGAAGGGGTGCTATCAGACTCGCAGCTAGACAGACCCACCAGAGACGCGTGGAAGTCCCTAACCAGTGCTGAGATGTCTTCATTCCGGCGCTAGGCCCTGCCAAGCAGCCAGCATCACACCGCGAGTCCGGGGCGGTATCACACGAAGCACCCCTCGCCTCGACGTAGGACAAGGGCCAACAGACGCCACCCAGCACCGAGAAAGGCAGTTACTATGCGCAATTATCCACGCCATCTGCCCGACACTGCCCACACTACACGCCTGGGACTGCACCACCTGAAAGATGATAAGGAAATGGAATGAAAGGAAATGATGGAAAAGAAACCGTGGTAGGAAATAATGCGCCCCAGCTTTCACCTAAGTGACATGGGGAAACCACGGAAAACATCATATCAGAGTACGCGGCCACGGGATCGAACCCGCGACCTCCCGAATGCGGGCTACAGATGTTACCGCCTGAGCCATCCCACTCGGTTAAGCTGGTGAAAGTTATGTTACATTGATAAACAAATAACACAAAGTAATTAGATACACTTCACTTCAATAAATTGAGTTACACTCAATATTTCTCACAACGATCTAGCTATTAACAGTTAAGAAAATTGATCCACAAATAACAAATTTCGTAATTAGAGACTCACACTTCACTTCAGTAAATTGAGTTACACTCAATATTTCTCACAACGAACGAGGAAATTGCTTCAGGTGTGTACATTTTTACATTGATAAATTTAACCAAATCACTTTTTTATCCTGATGATCCCGGTCAGGATATTAGGACAGTGATGATATCATTGCAATATCATGGATCCTTGACATGTGTGCACACTTTCAAGTCAATCAGACGACTCAAGTTGGTGAAAATTACATTACATTGATACATTTAGCTAAGTCACATTTTTATACTGAAGATCCTGGTCAGGACATTAGGTTACAGTTGTGATATTATTTAATTGTCATCGGTCCTTGACATGCTGGCAAATTTTCAACTCAATCAGGCGATTCTGAGTAGATGAAAATTACATTTAAATATTCCGTTAGTTTGATAAATTTAACTATTACATTTTTTTTATCCTGATGATCTTGATTCATTTCCTGAAGAAGTATCACTGAAAAACTTTGTGAAAACTGCTAGGGCTCAAAGAGAAGAATTAGATTTAGATGTAGAAGATGTAAATCCTAAGTTTGTGTATAGAAATAAGAAACATTGGCGAAATCTCGCACTGAAGTCACCCAGTAGCATGCAGGAAGATGACACGGGCCAAATTGAAATTAGGGTGGATCATATGTAATGTGGAACATTATGTAAAAGTAACAAGAAGTTTTAAATATTGTAACTTTGGACACATGGCTCAAGAGTGTAAGGGGGAAGAAAAATGTCCACGATGTGCAGGTAACCATAAATTACGAGAATGCAAAGCACAAGAATCGGAGGTTAAATGCATTAATTGTATAAACTACGAGTACAGTAAGTTCCATCAAAATGCTCGATACATGAAAACCACACATCCATTGATAAAATGTGCCCTAGTTTTCGGGCAATAGTAAGAAAATACCTGCAAAATACGGAGTACGGTGCATGATATCTCACATACCACAAATGATTAGTACAAGAAGTAATAAAAATACGAACCACACGGAACTTAAATGAGTTCATATTAATCTACAACATAAGAGACTGGTGACTGATAATCTTATTCAAGTAATAGAAGAAAACAACATAGACCTAGCATTAATACAAGAACCGTATATTCTAGGCAATAAAATGGCTGGAATTCCTAAATGCATTTAACTCAGGAAGGGAAAGAAGATACAATAGTACTAGATATTATATATGGTAAATTGAGGTTCAATATAACTAGTATGTACTTAGATATTAAAAGAAACATAAATGACGACTTGCACAACGTAGAAGGCATTAGGTATAGAGTTTACCAAAGGAAACGGAGCAGGCCTGCTGATAGCAGGTATTAAGGAATGGAGCACCAGCATAGAAGAAACTGTTCTGAACACAGATACATCAACAGTATAGGACAGGATCATTCAAAGAATCATATTCCAACGAATCATCATCCCATACTATACAAAATACGAGAAGAAAAATGCAATCGTTTGATAATCTATCCCTACAACAGATAAGAATGAAGATGAGCGATAATACCAGTGAAGAAAAAAACCCTAATATTTTATATCGAACTGGAAAATAAGTTAAAACATGAAGGTGGTATCGAAAGTGTAGTAGAGATAGCACAAAACTCATTAATGAAAGCTAGCAAGAAAGCATTTGGAGTGTGTCGCTTAACAAAAACGGTGAAAGGAAGAAAACACACCCCATGGTGGACAGGTGAACCAAAAATAATGAGAAAAAAGGTCAACGCGTTAAGAAGACGCTTTCGGAAAACTAAAACAAGTGAGTAACTAAGAAAACAACGTAAAATGCAATATCTAAACGGCAAGAAAGTACCAATCAAAAATAAATATAGAGAAGACAAACTCATGGAAGTAGTACTGTAGTGTGACGGCATCAGTGAACCCTTGGAGTAAGATATATAAGCTGGCTTCTGGGAAAATAACAAATACACCAATGTTAACAACGATACTGAAAGCAAATGGCATCTTAACCACCAATATTGATGAAACATTGAAGTGTATGCTACAACAATGTATACCAGAAGACGGTAAATCTAATGACACTATCATAAGCAAGTAAGGAAAATAGCTGTGGAACCAATAAGCACAAAGGATGATCTGGAATTTACCCAAGATGAAACTAAGGGAGTTATAGAAAGTTTTGACCATAATAGAGCTCCAGGTAAAGACAGAATTACTAGTAAACTAATCCTCAGGATCTTCAACATGCTTCCCAAATTCACAACAGAGATATATAATAGCTGCTAGCTATATAATCAAAATACGCTCTGTATTACTTGTTCACAGTCAAATTAAGGAAACAACAGGCTTTAATCGTTCGTTCAAACAAAATCCATTTGTGCTTGCCTTTAATTCTTCCTTACTCTTTGGTGAATACGAAACAGATTTAATGAAGGGTTATAAAAAGATCTCCTCTAGCCGAGAAGTGAACCCGAAACCCTAACATCGTAAACGAACATTCTAACCGTTAGTCCAAGAAAGTAACCACGCTAGCTTTGTTAAATGCATTATGGTTTGTTTTAAACTGGTAGGATAAACTCGGAAGACCTTAATGTCATGTGTAATTTGTCACTGCTGTGTATTGGTCTACGCGCTAGCAATCGCCCAATGAGTTATGGGGTATGCAAAGCGATATAAATGGACAGTATTGGAAGCCCACATTCTACCAAAATTCCTTATACCATGCCATACACAAGTGAGATAAAAGGGAGCCCCATTGTGGAAATGTGAAGACTGTTCGTTCACGGATGAAAAGGTTTCAGGAAGAGGGTGAAGAGGGCCTTAAAACAGAACAAAAGCAAGAAAGGCCAAATAAGACCACGGCAGAGGACGACAGAGCTATTCTAGAGGTCCGCAAAGAGAACCCCTTCCTTCCCGCCACAAGATTAACCAGAAGTTTAAATCTCCCAGTGGATGCTGAGACACTCCGTCGACAACTCCGTGCTGCTTGTATCCGACATCGCAAGCCTGCGAAAAGGAGTGCCCTTAAGCAAGAACACAGGAAAGCTCGCGTGGCCTTCTTCTCAAGTACCTACCAGCAAGTCAAGACTTCTGGGAGAAGAAAATATGATCTGACGAAAAAGTGCTTTCATCGGATGTGGATGGGAGATATCTATGAGGCGACCCGACAACACTCGCTTCGACCGTGAACACGTTTTTGCCACTACACGGAGTGGCAGGATCAGCTTAGCTGCATGGGGCTGGCTGAGCGCCAGTGGAATTGAAGAGCTTGTTGAAGTTTCTTCCAACATGGACTCCCAAGAATATGTTGCAGTTCCGGAACACTGCATGATCCCAACGGTAGGATCGATCTACCCGGAAGAGGAAATGCCGGTAATACATTTCGTGCACGACGACAGCTTGCACACATCCCGGACCACAGAGGATTGGTTTCAGCAGCACCTCCAATCGAGAACAACTGGGCATTGATGGTTCGGGATTGGGAACAATGTCAGGAACGCACCAGAGAGGCACAAAGAGGACATGACTGGGAAGTCTAGGAGAGTATGAGGGGACGGCCTCAAATCTGCAGCTCTTTAGTTTCCTCAACTCCACGGAAACTAAATGAGGTCATCGGAAATAAAGGCTGATGGTCTTCCGATTAAAGAAATAAAAACGAAGTCACCCAAATTGTTTTGTATGCTATTGCTAGTTGACATTACAATAATAATATTAATAATAATAATATTATTATTATTATTATTATTATTATTATTATTATTATTATTATTATTATTATTATTATTATTATTATTATTATTATTATTATTATTATTATTATTATTATTATTATTATTATTATTATTATTATTATTATTATTATTATTATTATTATTATTATTATTATTATTATTATTATTATTATTATTATTATTATTATTATTATTATTATTATTATTATTATTATTATTATTATTATTATTATTATTATTATTATTATTATTAATAATCATCATCATCATCATAACGATAACGATAACAATAGCAATAACAATAAGAAGAAGAAGGAGAAGGAGGAGGAGGAGGAGGAGGAGGAGAAGAAGAAGAAGAAGAAGAAGAAGAAGAAGAAGAAGAAGAAGAAGAAGAAGAAGAAGAAGAAGAAGAAGAAGAAGAAGAAGAAGAAGAAGAAGAAGAAGAAGAAGAAGAATCATGATAATGTTTCTTCTCTCATGATCATGCAAAGAGATCGGAACTTCAATGTCATCACATAGTGATCGGCTCTTAAAACATTTCACTATCGCATAAGCCTACTGTATTATCGTATATCTAATCTGCCTGCAAGGAAATAAATAATGAAATGATTTCTACAAATGTTTATCTCGTTTAACGTGAAGCAGTTCGAAGAATAAGCTTTTTAAGAAGAGTACGTAGAAAGTGTCACGTGAATATAAATCCGCCTTTATTGTATAGTTATCTACATTGGCTCGAAATGGAATATATACCTAAAGTCAAGGGAAATTAATACAAAACAACGCAACATAATAACAATTTATCATTTGTTGACATGATTGCAGCCGGCAACATCCTACTTCTCGGAAAAGTCTTAAAATGCAACAAATATTTAAGGTGTGATATAGAGCCCAGAAATATGGTGTAAAATGAAGGGGCAAATGAACAAGTAATGTTTAAGGTGCCTCACTGAGCCGTGCACAAGTGGTTGACTCTGCCACAAAGCGTGTGGGTGAAATATGGAGTACTGCAGTGGCTAACTTGCACTTGACAAAACAAAGAGATGACATGGCAGGATAGAGGCAGCGACGTGATGCCAGTAAATACGCAAGTTAAAGGGAAAAGCCTGGTCTAGGAACTTTAAAATAACAAACTAGTTTTCATCATTCATGAATATTCCTTTGCATTGTAGATATCAGTATGTTGTGTTGGTTTCAGAGAAGACCTAATTTCCTATACCTCACCTATCATCTCTTAGAAGCACCTCGGGGAAACCCCCCAAAAATAGCCCGAACTTGCAACATTTCTGGGGTCAGATCCTCTAAATCAGCGACGCCTTACGTTTGCGGAAGAGCGGAGGTTGGATTACCTTCTTCCACTACACGCGGACCTAGCCACGCGTTAACACTAAATTGGGTTGCAATGACGATTTGGTTATATACAGGATGGAAGGGAAGTCAGTACATTAATTTAAAACAGTGATAGAACTCGTATTTGGAACTTCACTTTCGTATTGACTGGCTATTTCCTAAGGAAATATTTTAGTTTTGTCGAAAACAAGCTGGCAACACTGCGGATTGTGTGGGTGTCACTTTCAGTAGGTCAGTACATAAATAACCACCGCAGTGTGGTGTCTCGTGAATGTAAACAAATAGCATGCCGTGTCCTTCCATGTTTACTGTGCGAGTGTAGGCCAATCAGAATTGTTAGCTCGCAAAACATTACACCACCCTGCAAGCGACCGACCTGTTTACATCCACAAACTGGTTCAATTCCCTGACCAACCTCAAGGCAACGTTGTCGGGTTACTTCCCGTCTGAAAAAGCTGCTTGGAGTATTCCTTCAATTCTTTTAGATAATTCATTATTTCGAAACCCTGTGTGATGTCCCATAATTACTACCGAAACTATATTAAATAAGTTACTCTACGCATCTAACAGGCAAAAAACTGTTATCTTCGTACAGTCTTGTGGGATTACGCATCCAATTTGGAACAAAAGCTTTATTTTGTTCGAAATCGCCTGACCAAAGAACAAAATGTCATTAGACATTTTTATTTGTAATGCTCCTATGAAGCACATATTAGAAGGGATATGGTAAGTTCCCTTCCACCCAGTATACGTTGCGTTTAGTTTACGAAAGCACTTTCAAATGCTATGAGATACACATCTGTTCATTAGTGACTTCTTGGGTACTGCTTATGTTTAAGAAGTCTGTCGATATTTGGCGACAAAGTCCAAGTGCATACCCTTAGAAGATACACCAAGTGACCGTAGCGTAACATATTGCGATAGAGACGTTTAATATAGTTCAATTTGGAGAAACAGTGTAAGAGTTAGTATAGCTCTATATCGTACATTTGCGAACAAAGTATTCTTGCAAATGCATATTTCTCATTTTAATCGACATAAGCATTTTCAGAAAGTGTCCTATTGCTAATTTTCTTGTAGGTCCATGAGAAATATGGGAATACAGTAATCTTTAAGCGATAGTAGTATGTTTTAAGTGCTGCTTACTATCTGATACCGTTGAAATTCCGTTATCTTTGCAAGGTCAAGAGATGGTCTTCACTTCATGGCATAGGCAATCAAGTACCCGTTCCGCCTTCAAAGTCCTCCTACTATAGTTTCCCTTTGTCTGTCCACCGATCTACCTTTAAGATGATATTGCAATATTTGTTTAGGAAGTCTGATCGCTGGCGAATTTTCGGCATGTTTCTTCCACTTTTGTTTGAAATAATTTAATCCTTCATTTATATTACAAATTCCCAACTCTTCTCTTGTATTTTCATTTATTATTAGGTCTCTCTTAGTACATCCCTTCACACTTCTTAAGCATTTCATTTCTGAGGCCTGTATTTTACTCTGTTGCTTTTTAGTTAAAGTCTAAGTCTCACTTCCGTACGCTGGTATAGGTGCAGCCATAACTTTGTAAAACTTTAATTTTGTTTCTTAACGTATTTTGTTCCTAAATGTCATATTTCTTGTTCCACACACTCTTCGAAACTTGGATACTTTATTGTCCACATTATATTCCTTGCCATAACTAACATCACTTCCCAAGCAATTAACATGGCTCACCTGTTCTATACAACGATTATTTACAACTATTTTTGTTCTTGTGGATTCTTCCCTATGAATGCCATTACCCTTGTTTTCATAAAAGAAATGTTCATATTATATTTTTTACAAAGCTCAAAGTTTAAAAGCAGATTTTTGGAGGGCAGACTCGCTATTTTGTATAACAACCAAATCGTCGGCAAACAATAAAATATTTAAAAAGTTGTTTGAAATTTTAAAACCTACATTCACTAGTTGCTCACATTTGCTCACTAGATCGTCAGTATAAATATTAAAAAGTGTAGATGATAAAGTACGCCCTTGTCTGACACCCTGATTAGTAAGAATTTTTGCGGAAATTTTACCATTGGTCCTCACATTTGCTTTTGTTTGAAAGTAGAAGAATTCCATCATTCTTATAAGTTATTGTGGGTATTCTCTTTCTTCCAATATTTTCTACAATTTGCATACATTTACTCCATCAAAGGGTTTTTCAAAATCAATAAACGCCATACGCGTTTCTTTATTAAATTCCCTATGTTTTTCAATCAGCTGTTTAACGATAAAGATTGCAGCGTTTTCACTGTCCGCCCTTACCTCTGGTCGCACCAGTGGTGGCTCGACATCCTTCGTCTCGTCGATGCAGCAGAGGAGGCGCCAACTTCTCAGGGTCTCAGCCTCAACGAGAGACTTAGTCTTCGGGAAAGGAGCGGTGTGTTGAACGGTGATAGGAGGCAATGAGATTTATACGGGGTTCCTCGGTGTAAAAACACGAGATGCACTTGCGTATTGGCACTTCGGGTTACAGGAATTTCTGCAAGTCCTACCTTCAACCCCTTTAGTGTAATATGCTCACTTACTGTACCGAATGAATCCCGATTGCTTTATATGTAATTTACAATCACTGGACGTGTCGTGACTTAGCGGCACTTGACAAGGTACTTTTTAATAACGTGGCGTCCATTCTGCGACTCGGTGACACACCCTCACCATACACCTGATAGCAACGAACTGTGGAGTTTCTCACCAACGCTTGGCTCAAGGCAGTGGGGAAAGATTTCGAACTTTTCATCATAAACCATATTTCTCTCCCCTGATTGGTTATTTTTACTCGGCTTTTAGGTTCTTTGATTCTCTCTTTGAACCTTTGAATTTTTGCGACGGTTTAAGAGTTCATCTAGGGACGCGGGGTACTTTAGGAAGGCGAGTGAACATTCCTTACGACACAAGAGAACGCCAAGGTAACTGTGCCTATATTTATTTATCAACTTTTATGAAACTTGAAGTATAGATATAATTCTACAGGGGATATTTTAAATATAATTTCCTATGTAATTACTCCTTAAATGTGGATAGTTAATAAACTGGGTGTTGATTAACTATCCATATTTCCTTAATTATGACAGATTTAGGTCCCATTTCTGGACACCCATTGTCAGACGGAAATACCGCTACAAGATGCTTTCAGCACAGGTTGTGCCTCTTCTAAATTCATTTTGTTCTTCCGAGATACGACATTCAGCTATATTTTGCAATATTTTGTTTATTATTTTTGCAAATATTTTATAGGCGGTATCCAGTAAACATATTCCTCTATAGTTGCTACACTCGTTACGTTTCCTTCCTTTGAAGATAGAGATGGTTGGGGCCATAAGCCATTCTTCTGGGATACATTGCTTCTTCCAGCACATGTTATAAAAATGTAGCAGTCGGAGCTTTAGCAATATCCCTCCATATTTAAATAACTCTGCATTCAATCCAACCAAAAGATAAAAAGCGAATAATATATTCCTATTTGAAAAGGTATAAGTATTGACAAATGCACACAAATAATATAGGAAAAGGTTCACTTAAAAAAAAAAAAAAAAAAAAAAAAAAAAAAAAAAAAAAAAAGGACATTCCCAGATAATTCAAATAATGACTTAGCAACAGCTATGGAATCGCCTGTTTGTGTCAGTCACTGAATACTGATTGTGTTTGTACATGACACAAGCAAGAGCTGAGTCACCCTCCGACGGCAAGAGTAGAGTGGAGAATAGCCGCTAATTACCTAAGCATCTCCAAAGAGAGAGGGTTAGACATTTATGTTCTATACATTCTGAAAAACGGCTCATTTATATCAGAAAATTACATTGTATCCAAGGGCCAAAGTAAAAATGTTGAAAACAAGTTTCAATATGTTTGCCAAGAAAGAAACCACATGGCTCCTGCAAACAGGAGCTGCCGCAATTAACGGTAGTAACAGTTTGTAGAGAAAAATTAGTTCTATAAGATGAAATAAACTTTACCTCTCTACTCCAAATGTAAAGGGTTTCTTATTCTTTCCTGTAAAGTAGTACAAAAATTCACAGTATCATTTTAAAAATATATTTAAATACAAAGCAATCTTTTTGTAACCTGACAACCGTTAGTTGTTTCAGTTATTCTAACAGTGCTTATAGGGAATTCCATTAATTATAGTTTGTTTATCCATTGCCATCGTGTGTTTTAAAACATGCAGTCTTTTCCCAAATAGGATTTATCATAAATATTTGTCCATTTACGAATAACTGATTATAATTGGTGGAATACCCAGAATAGTGTTTTCCCTTCGGTAAACACTTCTCTGCTCACAATTACAATTTTCTACCACATGAGTGCAAGTGGTTACGTCACTAGAATTCTACTGGCAAAGCTAAAAGGTATAAATAGTATTTTTCCAAAAAAAAAAAAAAAAAAAAAAAAAAAAAAAAAAAAAAAAAAGCTACAAAGAGATGTGTGAATCACAATTGGTTTTAGCTAGAGCAAAATCTAGTCAATGCACTTGTACTTTCTGAAAACCAATGCTTCCTAGTTTCTACCATTTTAATTCATAATCTTGCAATGCTTTGCACTGAAACCACTACAAAACGGACTTTACTCCTGTTTTGTGTACATTTAGCAATCGAATAACTGAATGAAAATGCATGTAATTTTATATCGCTTTCTATTTTGAAACTTGGGATTTTCAACAGTTTACACCATAAAGTAATGAAATTATACCCGTAAATTAAATATTTTCTTCTTACATTTTAACTTACTTGCTTAAATGCTACAGTTTCAGGCTTTGTCCTGCCTGTATCACGTTTTTAAACGACATTAGCAACGTGTTCACCAGGAACTGAGGCTTTCCTCGTATTTAAGAAAAAAATTAGTTTAGCCCCTTACACTATTCCTAGAAAACTTGGTACTGATTTTTAAAACATTTTGAGTATACTATAACTTGTTGGCCAACTCACCAATAAAATACTTTCATCTAATCCTCTAGTAGCAAATGCTCTGTATCCGGGGATTCTGCCATTACTTACCTGTAAAACAAAGAAAAATGGAATACTATTAATAATTAATAAAACAATAACAATTATATATTTTAAGACGATTAGCAATTCAAACACAGCTTAAAGATATTCCTCTGATCAGATAATTTGATATCAATTCATAGTGCTTTTTATGTATGACTTAATAGAACTTCTGCAAATGTTGTATTTTTTAAATACGAGAGCTATTTTTTTCAAGGTCCCATCAGTCGCGAAACCAAAACTAGAGTGAAAATCAGTTGAAACTTTGTGTAGATGTGCCTCGCAGTGTCTCTAGTACGCTCGTTGATCATGTCACGTGAAACTTTTATGTTCTGTGCGCGCAGTGAGCACTTAAACATGCCCAAAACAATAGAGTATCCCGCCAAATGTGAAGTGAGTGCTGTAATTCCTTTTCTCTATGCGCAGGAACGCAATGCAACCGAAAATGAGAGATGTGTACGGTGAAATTTTCATGAGTGACAGCAAAGTTCGGCAATGGCGCAGGAATGTCAACCGATGTTCTTGTTCACCGAGAGGATCAAGCGCTTCCAGAAATTGCTGGTTCACAATTTCTGTGTTCAATGACTATTTTCCAAAAATGTCAAAGTTAGCTCTATAGGTACCATCATGACCGAAGTAGCTGAAAGCACATACGGCTGACTTCTATGGCAAGAGATTGGAAAGTTGGCAACCCGCTATGAAAAAGGTCTATGTGAACGCGACAACTATGCACAGGAAAAAAAAAAAAAAAACATGGAAGTGTAGCCAAATGTTGCAAATAAAATGTTTTTGATTTCCACTGTGGTTTTGCTTTCGCAGCCGATCAAACCTTGAAAAAGATATATATTCACTGTACAATAGCTACCCTATATTAATTTAGGAGCATTTTTAAATTAAAGAAAATACAATAGGTATGGAAAGAATAGAAATCTGATAACAGCACGCTTTGCTGCAATTGGTTGAGAAAAGCAAGGGTTAATGTGACAAGAGAACGCGTGTTGCATTTCTGAGTATGGCAGCTAATGCGTTACTGCAATATGACTACGCTATTATTTCACTTCTACTAGTTGTATTTATTCCAAGGACTATGTCTTTGAAGCGAAATTTTGACATATTTATTAAAGGAAAATACAATCAAAACACACTTATTTCAACTGCGACAGCACAAGAAGAGAGTACCTGCTAATCCTATTTTCATTTGAACAAAGCGATGGCGACGCGACTGATGACTTATCTGTCTACAAACTGTGACCTTTATGCAACGCCTTCAGAACTTAGATGCAGTGTATCCACTGTAGCAGAAGTATCCAGTGGGATTTAACCTCTGCAAATAAAGGTCACACACTTTTTACTTTACTGTGGCTTCATATACGATTTATACAAAACAACACGTTAACTTCTTATGAAATGAGGTCCTCATAAGGCAGACAACAAAGGTGTTACGTCACCTCACCTCACATTACGTCAACAACAACAACAACAACAACAACAACAACAATAATAATAATAATAATAATAATAATAATAATAATAATAATAATAATAATAATAATAATAATAATAATAATAATAATAATAATAATAATAATAATAATAATAATAATAATAATAATAATAATAATAATAATAATAATAATAATAATAATAATAATAATAATAATAATAATAATAATAATAATAATAATAATAATAATAATAATAATAATAATAATAATAATAATAATAATAATAATAATAATAATAATAATAATAATAATAATAATAATAATAATAATAATAATAATACTAATACTAATAATAATAATAACAATAATAATAATAATAATAATAAAATCATCTTTCACAAGCATATGACGTTTCCTACAAATCGGATGCTATTAGGGCATAGGTTGCTTTCATCATGTTCTCTATGATCAGTTCGTGAATCTAAAGATCTCATTTTCAGTTTATCTTCAGAATTGGAATCATGTGATTCATAGAAATTGTCATACATGGATAAGATATCGCAAGGTAGATTATGTGCTTCCTCCAAATTGTTGAAATTTTGTAAATTATATCTATTGTTCATGCTTTTGAGAAGCATTAACATTTACTTGCAATCACAAAGATATACTGCACAAGTAGAGAGAAAAAGCATGTTTGACCTCTATGACGCATTACCGCAGATTAGTCATTCTTGGATCTAAAAAAATAAACAGATCAGGTTGTCACTCTGTCAAACAGTCGAGTAAGGTGTAATATTAGATGTCCTAGTCAGGCGATTGCATAGGCGCGTTCGTTTGAAAACTAGAACGCTGAAATAAACGTAGGAGTCTCCCCGGGCCTTAGCTACCACTGGGGGGTTAAGAGACTAATAAAACATTGAACGTGGCAACTAGAGTGCAAATTGGAGACGATATTCCATTGTAAGGAAACAGCCAACTTTTGTGAACAACCTACAGGATCAAGGCGTGAGAAACTGTTGAAGGAGTCAGAAAGAAATGTAGGCTCTCCAGTGTTGAGGAGAGCTAGATTATAACTGCCCAAGAAATCAGTGATCAGGCTGCCTCTTACACAAGGGTGACATGAACCCCAAAGTGGGTGGTGCGCATTGAAGTCTTCCGCCAACAGAAACGGCGTTGGTAACTGGAAGACTAAATCTTATAAATCAATGTGCGAGAAGTCACGGGACGGTGGCACACATAAGTTGCAAATGGTGAACTGGATGTTTGGCAGTAGAACCCTTAAGGCTACTGATTGTAAATCAGACCGTAAGGCTACAGATTCCATATATACGTCATCTCTGACAAGCATCATAGCCCCACCATGTGCTGCAATACCCTCTTCTGGTGTAACATCACACCGTTCTGGGATGTATCGCCTTAGTTGGATAGAGTCTTGTGGACGCAGTTTAGTCTCTTGCAAACATACGACCAAAGGTTCGTTCTTATTGAGCAAAAGCTCAAGTTCTGGTCGTATGTTCTAATTCCACGTATGTTCCATTGTAGAATAGCCATGTTAATACTGTATGGGATAAGCACTCCAAGGTAACTTTCCATTACCTTGATGTAGGCGACAGTTTATTCAATGTAGCCCTGTTTTTTTAATTCTTGGGCTTATGCTCTTTTGCGAAGCTTTATCCTGCCTCTTTTTCACTGGAGTTCTTATAGTGTGAGCAGGATCCTCTAGCGTCATGTCTTCTACCGAGAACGTTCCTCTTCTCATAGCGAACTTGGATTCGAGTGCCTCAAACCGGTTGCTAACAGGGACAGGCAAAGATGAAAGACGCCGGTCCGAGTCCACCCCGGAAGATTCCTCAAAAGAGGATCTTCGATGAGATATTCGTGGACTCTTATTCCCTTCAATCTAATGGGATCACACTTCCTATATTTCCCGAGGAACTCGTTATTTTTATAACTATTTTAAACTTTATCGGTGAGGCATCATATCTTTGACTAGTCTTTGGTGTTGAGGTTGATGCTTTTGTTGGTGATATAACACTGGTGTTTTTTTTCACCTAAGGACTTTGTAGTCGTTAACACAGACGTGCGTGTTCATGTAGAAGGTTTCGGAGTAGAGCTGCGGGCTACAAGTTTCCGGACACCTTCTCTCTAACCCGTATCTCTTGGATCGCTCTTTCCTCTACAAAACTGGGGCAATCTCGGGAACTGGATGGATGTTCACCTTTGCAGTTGACACATGATGAACCTGCGGTACATGCACCATCGTGGAGTTCGTCTCCACAGTTAGGGTATGTAGCTAGTCCCATATAAAATTCGCTGGTATATTCAAAGCGTTGGCACTTGAAACATCTGAGTGGGTTCGGGATGAAAGGCCAAACTTCGATGGTTTCATACTCAGCTTTAATCCTTTGCGTGAGATCTATCCGATCAAACGTCAGGAACATGGTATGAGATGGCTTTAATTCACCACTTTCTTTGCGCTGAAACCCGTAAACGTTAATAACGCCTTGCTCTGTAAGGTTTTCTTGAATCTCCTCATTGGATAATCCGTCCAATGCGCTGGTATTTATCACGATACGCGAGTTCACGTCCTGTGCATCTCAACAGGTATAGGATAGCTTGCTAGCATATTGCTTTCAGTTGCTTCTGATTTGTAAAAGGGCTCACCAGTATAAAATTCTTCCGTTACTCAGTTCTAGCTATCACTACGAGTAAGTAGCGAGGACCACAAGACTCAACTACTTCCTTTACATTTAATTTATTTTGTTTTGGTGTTTTGGAGTGCACCATGGTGACTTACTCCTCCACCATTGCATATATCACCGATGGCATGCACAAATCCTGGGCGCTACCCCGGCTTAGGTGAGAGTCCTGGCCTGGACCTTGTTCACCCTAGGGTCTCAGCTTCCAGTTTATAGATAGAGGAACCCAATCGCCTTCAAGGATGCATCAGCTCATGCAATGGCACCTCTCCGGGACTGACCTTTATCAGCGGATACGAACACAGATCCTACATGATAACCAGGGGCTGGGAATTACGCAGTTACCCAGTTACCCCTTGCTTCACCCCATCCACCAAAAACCCGCGCGAAAAAATATCCATCAAACTGTAGGTTGGTCTGGGTGGCTCAGTTGGTTAGGCGCTGGCTTATTAATGATCCCAAGGTCGCAGGTTCAAATCCGATCCAGACCGATGGTTTTTAAGTGTGTTTAAAAACACAGCTCCATGTCAGTAGATTCACTGGCATGCAAAAGAACTATTGCGGGACAAACTTCTGGCACACCGGCGACGCTGATGTGATACTGGCAATTGGCAACGTCGTTAAGCAACAAAATAAAAAAAATTCTGACTGTGGTCTGGGAGGTATAAGGTGGGAGTTCAAACACGAATGTGGACCAGAGTTGATTGGGCGTTTAGCATAGAGAGTATGGCTCGGGCCTCCGGGTGCGCCATACCCGTACCTACCATAGTAGGCCCCTAGGGGGAATCATTTGGAGTTCAAAAAATAAATAACCGCCTTACCCATATCGACATAGTAATACAACGTTGAAAACGCTGTTGAAATTCAGGTCAAGACTTTAATTCATATATTGTGTAAACAACTTAAGGCTATGTAACTTATGAGGTGAGGGATCTACCACAGGAACCGAAGCTGCCCCACCCCCCTTAAAACCTGGGAAGGCGGCAGCCTAGAGCCCTTACTCCGTGTGTCTTTCTATTTGACCAATGCCATGTTTCTTAAAATGGCCTCCCCTACTGTTACACAGGAAACGGAAATGGATACGCCACTTTACGCGCGTCAGCACATCCCAGAAGACTATCTATGGTGTTGGTGAGGCCACCGGGTATCTAGCTTACCGGCTACTGACTCTACGTGCTAGTACCCGAGACGTTGAGGTGTCTCCAGCCCCGCCTTGTCTAGTCAGGGCGTTCTCCAATCTCCCACGAGTATCGGGAACCATTGCCCGGCCGTGACCAACCCAATCCAAACAACTCCCAAAAGGGAGAGGTTCAGATGTTCGGCCTTGTCTACTTCTGGTAACGTCCGAAGTACCACGAGTGCTAGGGGCACGCAGCGCTCACAACCACAGCAGCTGAGGAAAACTTCGTAAAAATGAGAACATTTCCAATGTTTGGGTTTTGCACTATCCTTATACTTATAGCTTGTACTTTTTTGTTACGCCATTGCATTTTAATATCAAGTTTGATACATGGTTATTTACTAGATCCTGTGCCGTTTTAGGTAAAGCACTAAATTGGACTTTACACTCAGTTTTTCCCAATTCCTTTTCCTCCCAGCGACTTTCACCGTCCAAAATGTTCCTTGGAGTACCGCTTTTATTTTATTAGATCGAAATGTTTAAGAGATCTTCTGGAATTACGAATTTAAAAATGTTTATACACTAGTTAAAGTATTGCACAATTCATTTCAAATTAATTCCCTCCCATAACTTCCATTTAAAAAGGTTGAAACGTTCAATAACATATGCAAAAACTGTTTCTTCTCTTAAACTAATTACAATTTACAAATACCCACGCAACACGGTTGGGGAATTTAATGTCATACTGGCAATTTGGCCATGGTAGCCTAGTGGCTAAAGCCCCCGTTCGATAAGCGGAAGATCCGTGGTTCAAATCCCGGCTACGGCATTGAAGTTTTCAGTCCTGATTTCACCTCTTAAACATTGCCCACACAGGACGTGTGTGTTTAAAAACACCAGCATTAACTTTGTTGGCATAAGTAAATACTAATTTTTTATTATTTTACAATAAGATCATTTTAACAATTTGGGAGCGTTACGATAAACTGCAGGCTGCAAGTAACACGTTATATTACCAATCCAAAAAGTGATTAGTCAAAATGAATAAAAGCATTAACATGCTTACACGACTTAAAATATTTATTACGCCTAATATCTATATTGTATGTATTAATACTGTAATGCTCTGGGTATACGGTACAATAATCAAAGTAATCAGAAGGAAACTGTGGAATTTGATTTTCATAGATACATTGCTTTAAAAACCTAACAAACTGTGATAGAGCAAATCGAGTGAGACAATAATGGCTTCAAATCATTGTTTTGAGAAGAAGATGATGTCCTGATTTTGAGGAATTTTGCAAATGTTATTCTAGTTCAGTTTAATGCATTATGGTGCACTATTTTAATTATTGGTTAAGTACGAGGTATGTTAGAGTAACCAAAATCTCCGTAGGTTTTAGAAAGTCTGGGGTTCACAGGGTACAAGGAATTGACTGTGCTAACCGAAACGGGAATTTTTAATCTATCTGTTGCTTTCATTCGATTCAAAAATTAGATGCCGCAATTTCATCGTAAAGGCACATTTTGAAGCTCGGTGAATTAAAACAAACCTGTACTAAAGCGTACTCGTACCTGCGTAAACAGCATACTCCAAAAACGAACAGTTGCACGAGTGCAGCTCTTGTCAATTTTCTTATCTGTTTAGCTTCAAAATAGCTTTAATAACTTTGATGAGATATTCGCGTGACAAAATGTATACCCTGAATTCTGTATAAATAGTGTATGAAGTACTCTTCATTCCCACCGGTTAAAACAGATAAACATTGAGACATAGAAAAGAAAAAGAAAGGAAAGTGAAAAAGCATAATTCTCTTGTAGGAAACTGTCTAGAAACCTTTTCATAGCATTAATCGTTTTCGAAATATTTATTGTTGTATATTTAAGTTTACGTAGCATGTTTGAAGATGTGCAGTTCTTGTGCGTACGGCATCACTTCGCCTGAGCTCGTGGCCAACAAGTACTAACTTGTGCACAGTCGAGTGTGAGTAAGTATATCCAAATCTTTTAATTTTAACCGATAATGAGTAACGTTTCATCATGAGTGACAATGTGCAGAGAAGTGTTGGCAACGTTGTGAGTTACCTAAGCATACAATTTTTTAATACGTAAAGTATATCGCATTGTGTGAAAAGGTTGTGGTACAAACGCTATTTTTTCTTGTTCTTCGCAATACTCTGCTCTTTATCGGACTTGCAAGCCAATGCCTAGTGTCACTAGTCTCTCGAGGAACAAGCAAACTCTGGATCATAGCATATCCAGCATGGGTGATTAGCTTCTGTTATGGTAGTGAAGAAGGAAATCAAGTGTATTAATGAAAGGGATGATAGGAAAATTCGCGGATCAAATTATTCAACCCAGAATTCACCTAGCGACCGAGGAAAACCGCGAAAAATCCTTTGGTCAGGTTGGTCGACTCCGGGTGTTTGGTCCGGTCCTCCCGAATGCGTGTTCCTCCCAAACAGCAGCGCCACCCCGTTAGGTATTTGATTATTTATAAATCATACATTAATAAAGGCATACGACAATCATTATTCATCATTCTGATTTAGGCATTCTTATCAGTTCGGTCTACACTTCTTGCCCTCACGTCTGTTCACATACACATAGCCATATGACCTATATGGAAGGATATTCGTCTCTCCAAAATATTTACAATATCGATTGGAAAACATGTGGTTTTAGTCACTATATTCCAGTAAAGACATCATAACGATTAAACCAGCTCCTGAAAGTAACGCTGTACATAGTAAATCCTGACTTATGTTCTTTGTTTCCTGGGTTACTGATACCAACAACAACAATAGGAAGGCATACCAGCAAATCTGAAAATGCAATACTTGTAACTTTTGGTGTGGTTGTGAAGTAAAGTAGACAGATGTAGTCGAGATAAAGAAACACTTTTATTTCCGTAAACAGTAACTTTTTACACTCGTTGCAACAACAAGAAAGTCTTTTCCGATTCTCCAACAGCACGGCTCCGAACTCGTAACACAAAGACTGTTCCTTCTCCTTGGTGTGACTCCTCGACGCTTCGCATACGTCTCTTCTTTCCGTCGGCACGACTACTCAACCTTCACATACGTCTGACTGCCTCTTCTCACACTTTACCGCTATTTATATCTCCCAGGCACTATTCTGGAAGCTTCAGGAACGTTCACTTATTGCGCTGGAGTACAAAGTAGAAGATTCCAGTAGCCTCTATCCTTTTCTCTCTTTCGGCAAGCGCCCCAACAATGCGGCCATTCTCTGTCTCTTTCCTTCGGCTCCTTTGCGGTGGTGCCGACAATAATGCGATGGGTGACACTGCTGCTGTCGGCAATTAGATGCGGCGGGCGCGGTGACAATATGCATTGAAACTAGCATGTACATAAATTAAATTTAGAAAAATACAAGAATATCTTGATTATTTAACGAGGCCTTCATAGATTCCCCTTCTTTCCATGTATTTATCCCCCTCCAATGACGGCAATATTCATGCTATTGGCTGAACATAGCTATAACCAATAACACGTTGGCTGAAAGGAAACTATTGATACTTACAGATGGCTCACTTAAATCGTTACTCATTAATTTGAATGTTTAATTCACAGCAAGCATACATTAGAAGCTACGCGTGGCGAGATTATTCGTGTATGGCAAGTTGGTAACACAGACAAGTTTCAGGAACTGTGCAAATTCACAGAAATGCAATTACACTTTAGTGCCATTCAAGGAAGGCGGTTTATTGTATATATATTAGAAGACCTTACATTCGAAAGGAGAAACGGTATCCTGACTTATCGTATTACACAAACATGTTAACACTACTTTTATACGATTTTTAATTCTAGTATAAATATACAGAGAATTTGTTGTAGGATTAAACGTTTTTATATTTTTAATATAATAATGCATTATGTTTACTGTAAAGTTTTACAGGTCTTTTTTTTTATTCTAAGGAAAAAGATTTTCTTATAACATAGTATCGTTTAACTCAATAGATGTTGCTTATTTCAAGCAATATTTACGACATTGTCCATAACAGACATTAAGAATTTACAGCTAAATCTAAAGAAAATGCTGCTCTAAAGCTTTTCATGGCAGGCAGGTGCATCTACCCTTCCCCCGCCACCATTTCTTGTCCTCATTACAGAGCCACGTCTCTAGCCATGTATTGCAACTGTTCTACAGTTCATTGGTCAGTACTCATGCTTCACGACCTTTAAGACCCCTGTAAGATGATAAGAAACTGAGGGATGCTCCCACTCAGTGCATTTTACTAAATTCGTGCTGTGCACATACAAGACGTACTCTACCATTTTTTAAGTCATTTTAAATATTTGGTACATAACAACTGCTGTAAACATTTCGCTCATGCCATAAATTTGTTCTTAATTTGTGACAACCTATCCCGATACCTTTTGTCACAAAAATCCACAATTCCGAGACTATATTTGAAAATTACAATGAATGTGGTAGTAATTAAATTGCAACTGTAGTTTATAAAATAATGTTGTTTGCAGCATAGTGCACCAGTAAACCATAAAACTACATATCCAAAAAGGATATAGTTTGATATTTATCACCTCGGTGTCCGATGAAACAACATCGGCCCATCAGCAACTTCAACATGTCTTCGATGCATGAAGAATTTGTGTCAAGCTGGGGGTATAGTGTAGAGGTAGACAGGATATAAATTGAAGAAATGCGAATGGATACTAAAGAGCATTTTGTAAGGTATTTTAGAAGTTCCTCAGAACTTATCCAAGGAAAATAAGTGAGAAGTGAATTATGGTGAAAGAATAACGACTCATTGTAATGTGTGGGTCAGATATCGGACAAGAGTGTTTTAAAATGTTGCACTGGGTATTCATAAAAGCGTACGAGTTCTTATAATAGACTAAGATAACTTAAATAACAATTGAAAAATACTCACTATGGGGATATTTTGAATATACACATGATAATGTGAACCAAGCTCCGTTAGTCTCGGAGTTGTGCAGTGCGGAATTCTTTCAATTGGAAAATTCTGGAGTACTCGACCATTTTATTCTCCTATGTACAGCTACACAACCTGTTTCAACTTTCTTTACTAGTGCTTAATGTAAGCAGAGGAAGTACTGCATTTCCCCAAAAAACTTGACACCGAAATTTAAGCACAAATGCGTATTTTGAGAAATCGTAAGCACCAAAAGAGCATTTTTAGAAAAATTTCTAAATTAGTGAACACTATAACTCTAAAACGAACAGTCGGTTGAATACTCAAGTTTAGCATCTACCAAGAATGCGACAAAGCGCCCAACCCCAAAGCGCTTTAGTGTAAAATATTTCGTTATTGTTTAGTTCCTAGAAATTTCTCTAACGATTTTTATTAAAATACCATATGTTAAGATATTCTTTGAGAAATAAAATGTACTTCTTGAATTTTCTGCAGATATCTTCTAAAGTCCTCTTCATTTTAAATTAGCTTTGCATAAATAGTAAACCGTAAAAATGGAGAAAAACACACCTACTACTAAAACTGTATAGCTGGTTAAAGCAACAATTTATTTCTTTTACAGTTACCTAATCATTACGAAGAATTTTTTGCTATCAGTTAAAAATTTAAAATATTTTTTCTCAAGAGGAAAATCGCTATTCGTTTTTTTTAAACTTTCTTGGCCATGCAAGTAAAACAGAGTTTTAAAACCATACCATGATGATCCGCTCTTAAAGGATTTTACTATCGCTTAAGCCTACTGTATTTCCTTATGATCATTCTACATTCAAGGAAATATGCAAAAAAGTCATTTCTGGAAATATTTATCCTGATTAACATAAAGAAGAGAGAAGTATAAGATTTTGTAAGTAAAGTTTGTTCAAGCATGGATACGGGATACCTATGCTCTATGTGAAAGTAACACAGCAGAATGTTTAGCTACACACGAAAAACACCATCAAATTCTGAACATTCACAGCACTAGAGTTGAATTACCGTAACTTGGATATCCTGACACGTGCGTTCCGCTGCGCCACGTGCAGAACATGCAGTGTTGCCGATCTGTTTGTCCATTGACAGCCGTTGCCGAGCTGAGCGCAACAGGACACGTGAACAAAGACAAAACTTTTTTTCGCCTCGACTTACAACGGAGAACTATAAACAGACTAAAACTGCGCATTAACTGATCAAATAAATTTGATGTAACATGCACACATGTAGGTGTAGTATGTAAAACTCTCCACTTCACGAAAAAAAAAAAAAAAAAAAAAAAAAAAAATATATATATATATATATGGCGTAAAATATGCCTTTAGGCTTTTGAACGGTGTTAATTTTTCATGCTGTGTAAGAAGAAGCGCATATCCCATTCTGTTTAATACCTTTACAAATGGTGCTACGAGATTATTTAAATGTCTGTGCCAGTGTTATACATAATACCATACCTAATAGACCAAAAAATGTCAGTTTTCTTACACCTTTACAACTTTAAACGCAATCCAAAAGAAAGCCTGTACTAAATCCACGTTGACTTAAATTTCTGACTTGGGTGCATTAAACATTACACATATAATGACGATGGTGGTGGGGGTGGCGGTGGTGGTGGCGGCGGTGATTATGATGATGATTATGATGATGATGATGATAATAATAATAATAATAATAATAATAATAATAATAATAATAATAATAATAATAATAATAATAATAATACTAATAATACTAATAATAGTAATAATAGTAATAATAGTAATAATAGTAATAATAATAATAATAATAATAATAATAATAATAATAATAATAATAATAATAATAATAATAATAATAATAATAATAATAATAATAATAATAATAATAATAATAATAATAATAATAATAATAATAATAATAATAATAATAATAATAATAATAATAATAATAATAATAATAATAATAATAATAATAATAATAATAATAATAATAATAATAATAATAATAATAATAATAATAATAATAATAATAATAATAATAATAATAATAATAATAATAATAATAATAATAATAATAATAATAATAATAATAATAATAATAATAACGGTAATAATAATGGTGGTAATAACACAGGAATTGCAGCAGAAGCTTAGAAGTTTAAAATTAACTGTCACACACTTTACAACGCACTGATTTTTACGTTCAAGTTTATAATATCGGGCCATAGTGCAACGATACAAAACACATCTAAAGCACAAAAAAGTCGGAACTGTCTACCACAATACCTGTCGTTCACTATAGAAAAATGCACGTTTAATAACTGGAAAATTACGCACTTTACATGGTAATTGTTATTTTATGCCGACCAATTTACTGTTGTTTTTGTTAACAGAAAAGCCGTGTGTGGGCAATGTTTAAGAGGTAAAATCAGGCCTCACGCTTTACAGTTCACTGATATGCTTTAACTTTATAATAATGCACCAGTGAGAAAGCAAACAAAACATTGTCACGCGTCCGTGTAAGATGTGGCAACGCACGGGCGTAGCATGTGGAGGCAGTCGAAAAGGCGATTGCATGATGATGGAAGCTTTTGGCTATTTCAAGGTCAAACTTGGTTGTCACGGCAACAGGCTCATTCACCACCGATACACCACACCCAGAACACATGCCGAGCGAGCTGTTAGAATCACCAACTTAAATTAATTCAGGCATAGCCTTCGCCCAAAACACGTTACCAAACCATTGATATCCATTGTTTTCTCTTACAAGTGTTTCACGGTAAGAGCCACATGTCATTATAGATTGGCTGGTGACTCTCAAGTTTTTTTTTGTTGTTTTTTTTTTTTTTTAATTTGAAGTATCTTCACAACCATATCATCCCCAAGCTTGGTACAGAAATCGGATATAGCAATATGCACTGTCTGGGAGCATCTCTCAATCTCTTGTCGTCTCGAGGGGTGAGGCTTTACTAGTGACCAATGACAGTAGCAATACCGGACAAAAGGAGTGACACTGTAATGAGGACAAAGGTTCTGGCGGGAGAGGGAAAGGGTGAGATACACATGGCCTCGTAAAAAAGTCACGTTTTAATTTTCTTTAGATTTATCTTCAAATTATTAATGCCTATAATGGAATAACTTTGCAAAAGTTGCTTGAAATAAGCTGCATTTATTGAGGTAAACAATTCTTTGTTGTAAGAAAAACTTTGTAGCGATATCTCCGCCTAACAATGGGTGTCAGAACTTTAATCCTGTCATAATTAAGGAAATAGTTTATTAATTACCCATGTTTTTGTAGTAATTTCTTTGAAAGTTATATAAAACAAAAGTTCTTGTTGAATTATATTTATGTTATAAGTTTCATAAAGGTTAATAAATAAACATAGGCACAGCTACGCAGGGAAATCTGCAAGTTTCCCGCCAAGAAAACAAAATAATTGATGCGGCCGTTGATACAATTTTGGCGTGAGGCAATAAAACGTTGGCATCAGATTATTTTTATTGTCTTCCTAAAGTACCGCGAGTCTCTTAACGAACTCGCGAACCGTTGCTAAAATTTAAATGTTTAAATAGAAAACAAATGAACATCAAAGCCCAATAAGCATAGCCAATAAGGGGAAAAGCGTGGGTGAGATAGTCGACAGTTCAGTGCTACCAGGTGTAAGGGAAGGTTGTGTCTGCGGGTCGCGGGATACACGCCACGTTATTAGGAAGTGTTTTGTCAAGTGCCACTGAGTCGTTACACGTCCAGTGATTGTATATTATTTATATAGATATTGGGATTCATTCGGCAAAGCAGGAGATCATAATTTAGTTAACGGGTGGAAGATAGAACTTGCAGAGTTTCCTGTAACCCGAAGTGCCCATAGGGGAAGTGCATCTTGTGTTTTTCTTCCGAGGAACCCCGTATAAAAACCCATTCCTTCTCATCACGGCCCAACACACCGTTCCTCTCCCAAAGACCAACATCTCTCGTCGAGGCTGACCCTGAGAAATTGGCGCCTCCTCAGCTGCATCGACGAGACGGCTTCAAGCGAAGAGGTCGACCAGAAAAGGGGCGGTGAATATGCTACATACATGGCGCCGCCAACGTGTGGCCGATAACGCTCCAGACGTACGACGAAGAGGACCTCGACAACGAGAAACCACAAACCAGGAACGCGATACCCACAGGAGGTACAAGATTCGAAGCCGAGACTACAGGGACCTCAACGACCGTGACGGTAACCATTACCGCAACAGAAAGTAAGACAGTTCAGAATTCATAAGTGTGCATTTTTAATGTTTTTGAGGAGTGGAAAATATTTGCCTAATCTCGCCAGCATGCAAGACCAAGATAATTACACCATGGACAGCGCAGAAAATAACGGTTGTCACAGTGGCGAGGGCAACAATCTTTCTCCTACAGGGTCACCCGTTAGCCAGCTTATGCATTGTTCGGTGGTTGCCAGGAATCTGTTCGCAGCGGGCAGACCACTTTCCCCAACGGAAACCTTTGATTTTAACTCTCTACTAGAAAGATTTGGTCGCTTACTAGACGAAAATAGTAGAAATTTAGAAAGTAAACTGGGGGGGGGGGGGAATTGGATAGGAAACTTGAGGAACAGAGCAAATGTTTACAAACTAAAGTTAATGAGTCTCTTGAATTAAAATTGTCCAGAGTAACGGAGGAACTTGAAAAGAAAATGTCCACGCAAACCCAGGAAATTAGGGAACTATTAATAAATAGCAACAGGGAATTACAACAGGGCTTAGACAATGTTACTCTTGAGGTGGAAAAGACGAAACATAATTGTGATAGGGCCAACAAAGAAACGGAACAAAGATTATTAGGGATAATCCAAGACAACAAAGAAAGTCTGTTTGGAGTACAAACACAGCTAAGCAGTGCTATGGAGGGAGAAATATCCTCAATTAATAAAGAAATTGAAGGCGTGAAAACACTCGCGTTATCTATAAGTATTCAAAGCATTCACTAACAGTCGCTTGGAGGGAATTGAAAAAACAAATGAGGGTTTCGAAAACGAAATAAGATTACTAAAGGAGTCTGCCAATAATACCATTAGCAATGTGAGCGGTAATAACACCCCTAACGAAAATGTTTCTATCCAACATGCCTCTCAACCTCCAAACGCCACTGATAGTGCTAGCACGAGTAGAGGATGTAGCTTAAACCACGATGTTAGGTTAAGTGCATGCAACAACAGCACCCAAAATTGTAGTAGTACCAATAGTATTGGAGGTAGTGTTAACCCAGTGTGTAACATTGATTGTAGCATTAATCACTCTCTCTCTCTCTCTCTCTCTCTCTCTCTCTCTGGCGGAACACACCAGTCCTTGTTAAATGAACTAAGTGCACCAATTTTTCAAGGCACCAAAGATGACTGTCCTCTATCCTTTATTCGTGAGCTGGACGAATATTTTCACCTTAAGCAGGTTCCAGAGGCATTGAAAATGCCGATAGCGAAACAATAGCTGCGCGGAAGGGCCTCTGAGTGGTACAAGATTGTTTTCGATTGCAGTTCTAACTACATCATTTTCAAACAGGCGTTTCTCGCGCACTATTGGGGAGTACACCGGCAAACCTCCATACGACAGGAGATTTTGGCGGGAAAATATGATCCTTCAGATGGTTTATCTATGCAGGATTATTTCCTCAAAATAGTTAACCAAAGCCGACTTTTAGAGGCCGAGATCTCACCCCGGGACCTAATCCAAATCATTACGGGTCACTTCCCTCCACAGACTCGTAACTTCATCCAGTAGCGGGAGTAAACACCTACCCACAATTTATGGAACTCCTAGCTTCCCTTGAGACTTACTCTTCCGTACCCGAACAAGTGAACCGAGGATCCCCAACCCATCATAGGAGCCGCAGGGAACATAGGGAAAGGCCTCCAGGTGACTTTTATTTAGGGCAGGGGGCAGGAAGAGCATCACCTCGTGACCGCGCCAGGAATCGGTACCAGGAGCACGTACCCCGTTTTCCCGAATCCGACAGGTATCATCGGCAAGGGGGGAGTCTACCACCTCACCGAGGAAGGCAGAACTTTCACCCACGCTTCCGAGGTGATCAACAACCACAAATCCAATATGCGAATTTTCAGCGGAGCCCGAACCGAAGACCTCCACACAACCGTAGTAGAGGATTCTACAACAGGGGAATGGGTCCACTATTTCAAAGAACCGCCGACGTGACAGGTCAAACACAGGACTTCTACAGCCATCCAGGACCAACTGTTACTCACCCTCCTAGCGGCGAAGACGTAACAAATGATGTTACTGCAATAATGACGTCCCCAGCGGAAAACTAACTCGGGATTTCTTTATGACTCGACAGGAATTCACTGGCAGTCACACAAAGGATTTTCGTGTTTTCACTCCGACACAAAAATTAATAAGCGAACAAATCATTAGGATAAATAATTAAAATAAGTAGATAATATTAATAATAGTAACCTGCAAGCAACCCTTACCTCAGGATAATGATGATCCGTCAGAGAGCTAAACAAAATGGAGGATCGTGTAGTGCACGCAAGCCCCAATATGAGTATTAGGTGCAATTGTAATTAGTTTTAATTAAACCTCTGTATTTGTTAACCGTTAATCTTGAATTTGTTATGTGTTAAAAAAAAAAAGAAAAAAGAAAATGAAGAAGAATACTTACCCTAAACATATCCAAATAAACAAAGTGAAATCACAAGGAAAGGACAAAGTTTTCATGTGTGATGAAGTTTAAGAAGTTAATATAACTTCAAGGTAATATTTTGCTATTTTATTGTTAACCCAGATGGTACATTGTTATCTATGTGACTGTAGCTGAACGAGATACAAGACAAAATATGCATTTACATAAATTAACTAGGTAGGAAAGATAGTTGACCCACATCCACCAGACATTATATATTTTGAGAACATTCAGGGTCAACAGCCTGATCAGCAGGTTTGGAGTTTAAAAAAAAAAAAAATTGTAACCCTTTCTTTCAGACCAGGTAGTGACAATGAATATGTCAAACTGTAATGCCTCTCTTCACCCAGGCGTAAACTGCCGTAAATATTAAGGGATGAGCGAGGAATGTGTCAGAACAACCCATAAGGGTGTCAAAACTCTCACACGCAGTTAAAAAAAATGTATATGTATGATTGTGTTAAAATTACTTGAACTCTGTTATCCTAGTTTAGGGGTGCTGCTGTTGATTTGATTGTCATAGTTAATTATTGTTATTTGTTACGTATTACTGTGCATTTTATAACGTTTATGTAAACTACCTTGATACCACTTTCATGTATGTCTCCTTTGGTAATTAATTCTTGTTCACCATATTTCATAACATTGTGTATATGCAACCTGCATCTCTTGTAATCAACCACTTCGTTTTAGGGCAGTATTATGTGAAACAAACCGTTTTGGAACAAATACGATTTTCTCTCACAAAAGGGGGCATTTTGTAGCGATATCTCCGCCTAACAATGGGTGTCAGAACTTTAATCCTGTCATAATTAAGGAAATAGTTTATTAATTATCCATGCTTTTGTAGTAATTTCTTTGAAAGTTATATAAAACAAAAGTCCTTGTTGAATTATATTTATGTTATAAGTTTCATAAAGGTTAATAAATAAACATAGGCACAGCTACGCAGGGAAATCTGCAAGTTTCCCGCCAAGAAAACAAACTAATTGATGCGGCCGTTGATACAATTTTGGCGTGAGGCAATAAAACGTTGGCATTAGATTATTTTATTGTCTTCCTAAAGTACCGCGAGTCTCTTAACGAACTCGCGAACCGTTGCTAAAATTTAAATGTTTAAATAGAAAACAAATGAACTTCAAAGCCCAATAAGCATAGCCAATAAGGGGAAAAGCGTGGGTGAGATAGTCGACAGTTCAGTGCTACCAGGTGTAAGGGAAGGTTGTGTCTGCGGGTCGCGGGATACACGCCACGTTATTAGGAAGTGTTTTGTCAAGTGCCACTGAGTCGTTACACGTCCAGTGATTGTATATTATTTATATAGATATTGGGATTCATTCGGCAAAGCAGGAGATCATAATTTAGTTAACGGGTGGAAGATAGAACTTGCAGAGTTTCCTGTAACCCGAAGTGCCCATAGGGGAAGTGCATCTTGTGTTTTTCTTCCGAGGAACCCCGTATAAAAACCCATTCCTTCTCATCACGGCCCAACACACCGTTCCTCTCCCAAAGACCAACATCTCTCGTCGAGGCTGACCCTGAGAAATTGGCGCCTCCTC
>CM060964.1:208861903-208949403 GCA_030765045.1 Tenodera sinensis | reverse complement strand
TTTCAGCTACATCACAAATACCAGTGCAAATAATGTTTGCGGTATTTGAAAGTCGACATATCGGTATATTTTAAAGACGAGTTTTCGACACTTTTGGCGTCACCATTGCTTGCCTAGACTACCATCAATATTTCATGCATTGAGCGTCCTTTTCAAGCTGCTTTATTTTCATTCACCGTCTCTTCTTGAGCGTGCTGATTAATGCGAAAGGATAAGACAGGGAAATCTCCCATCTCCTTTTGATCACACTGACTGATATTCTGTTTGATTTATGTTCTCAATACTAAGGGCAATCGTCGCGTTGTCCGCTAGCCATAGATCACAATGGGAGAATAAAGGCAGACGCCATTACTGTCTACACTAAGAAAGAGCACTCCCCTTTTGAAAATAAACTACAAGCCCAATGTAGCTTCAACTGTGAATTAAAGGTCAAAATTGTTGAAAGCAGAAATGCCTTTATCAAGAACGTTCTTACTCTTAACTGCAGAGTACTTAAAACAATAGAGGGTGGGTAACTGTTCACTCACAACTTAACCTGTATACACATTATCAGTATACTTATTAGTGAGATAGTGACGTTAGTTTGTAACATTTTCGTCAAAAAGGCACTGGATTCCACTAAAAAATCGATATACAGATTTCAAGGGAAATACACGTTCTGAGACACCCTGAACCAAAAACATTTTGTGTGTGTGTGTGTGTGTGTGTGTGTGTGTGTGTGTGTGTGTGTGTGTGTGTGTGTGTGTGTGTGTGTGTGTGTGTGTGTGTGTGTGTGTGTGTGTGTGTGTGTGTGTGAACACCATAACTCAAAAACGAAAAGTCTGCTAAAATCCAAAGTTGGAATTTAAGTTAACATCTTTCAAAGATGCGACACGAAGATTTTGAAGAAAATTGCTCCACCCTAAACTACGCTTTACATCGAACATTTTTCGACAATTTTCATTTCCTCAAAAATGGATATAATGATTTTGGTTAAAATGCGATATGTTTAATGTTCAATATGTTTGATTTGTATGACAAATCTAATTTATATTTTAAATTTTCTGACTATAGCCTATGAGTCCTGTTTACCCTTGATGACTTTTGCATAACTCGTAAACTGTAAGAGACAGATCAAATCTTACTATACCAAAAATTTTAAACTCGTTAAAATACACAATGTCTGTCCAAATAAAGTTTTTGTAGAGTGAACCCTTTCCTAGACATTCCTCGATATTTGTGTGATCTTTGGAATACTTTCTACAAATGGAAGATATTTTTTCATTATTATACCTTAGCGGTACAAAGAGAACGGTACTTCAAAGCTTTAAAACATTTGACTAACGCTTAAAGCCTACTGTATTTTCACATTCCCGTTGCACCTACAAGAAAATCAGCAATACGATAATTTCTATAAATCTTTATATCGATTAACATCAAAATAGGGGAATATGAGCTTGTAAGAAGAGTTCGTACAAGAGCAGCGAAAGTAATGTCGGCGCCACACAGCAGATTTTTTTAATGGTGTTGCAGTCTAAGGGACTTGGTATCTCTCTTATTCTTTTGCCGTTGAAAACTCCCTTAGCACTATGCCATGGCGCTGTAAACGTCTTCTTAAACCAGGGGAAGACAGGTAACGCTGCTGTGACGTCAGGTCACTCAGCTTACATGCTCCCACGGAAAGCCAGTTGAACGTGTGACGTCACAGCAGGCAAGAGGAAATGGCATACGGGAGATCATTATTGTTAACAGCGCCATCTATTGGCAAGTAGCGGTAATGGCCGTTGAAAAAGCTATTTTCCTTTTGAGTTTTTGAAGCGTACACAGACCAACATAACAGTATATATATAATCACTATTAGAATGAGAGTATTATTATTAACATTATAATCAGAGTCATTATCATTATCATTATAATGATTATTATCATCATCATTATAATTATTATAATGATTATTATCATTATTATTGTTATTGTTATTGTTATTATTATTATCATTATCATCTTTATTATTATTATTATTATTATTATTATTATTATTATTATTATTATTATTATTATTATTATTATTATTATTATTATTATTATTATTATTATTATTATTATTATTATTATTATTATTATTATTATTATTATTATTATTATTATTATTATTATTATTATTATTATTATTATTATTATTATTATTATTATTATTATTATTATTATTATTATTATTGTTGTTGTTGTTGTTGTTGTTTTTGTTTTTGTTACTACTAGGTTGATTTGTCCCGTCACATTTTGGAGGGGTTGGTTACTTTTTGCAGGAATACCTCTCGCACAAACACATTGAAAGACTAGTGTTTTTGCTAACACAGTTTGGAGTTTTATCGTTCACATTTATGCTAACCTCTCCGTCCTTGATTTGCTTATTCTTCTTCCACTATACTTACATATAGCCTTTGACAGTGTAACTCAGATGTTTCGTAGTAGGTTATAGCATTTGGATAGGCAACAAAGGTTATTTTTTATGAAATTTAAACCACTCGAAAGATCCACTGAAATTAGGGATTTTGAAATTTCAATTGCATAAGGGTGGAATCTAAAGCATCGCTCATTTTCATGGCACATTTCTGTGTATTTGTTTAGCCACAGTCTGTACCCAGAGGACACGTGCCAACATAGAATGCTCCCTGCATTAGTAACTTGAAGTCGCAGACCAGCCACTCTAATCCGCCATCTACTCATTATTAAACGTAGAAGAATATGTACAAAAATTAAATAAAACGATATAACGCTTTTAAGCTTGTGGTACCATTTTATTTCTGGTGGATAAGCATTCGGTGACATAGTTGCCACAGCTGTGATCAACGTAAACAAACACGTTCTTCTGTTTGATTGCAACAATATAGGCGGTTATAAATTACATATTGCTGTAAATTTTACGCATATTTTGAGAATATTTTGGCAATCAACGAAGTAATTTTGGAATTTAATATTTTTGTGACATTGCAAAGAATGAACAATTTTGATTGAAATGTTACTTTTAACCCGTACTCACGTTATGAAATAGAATATTTTTGCAAAACTATATTGGAATTTTATAGGCAATGCCTCTTTAGGCACACTTTCCTAGAACATATTTATTGTTTGTGTGTTTGATTGCTTCCCGCATGGTCTCGTATTAGGTATCTTTGGGGAAACCTTATTTTACCAAGCGATGGTTGGGCTCATTTATTGGTTGGGAGCACCCTGCGGCTGATGCCGGTTACCTCCGAGGGTAGGTTGATGAGGGTGTCGCTAAAATTAAAGGGCCTACAAAACTTTGGACCTTGAGGATATTTCACATGAAAATTCTTTATTGCAGTAATTTGAAATTGTTATCCACTTTAAACAAATAGCTAACTACATAGTGACTAAGTGCATGTAAATGTTAAACAAATTATCTGTTAATTATGGCTGCAAGGATGATGAGCCGTGTTAAATTAATAAACTTCGAACTTCGGTCGTTGCAAAATCCATGGCCCTCTTCAGGAACTAAATGTAACTATTACTCTGAATGACAAAAACTACAGGTAGTGCACTACAAGGTACACTATATAGGTATACATACCGTAAAATTTTAGCTATCCGAGGTGAATAATTTTTAGACAATACCATAAAATCTGAATTCAATAATACTTGAGAAAATGGAAGTTAAGGTCTGTCCCTATAAAAATGGTTCGCTATAGGGATAAACCATCATGTTAAATAAAACTAAATACGTCGTATTCATAAATTTAACGCCATTAGACGTAGCCTATGCGATCTTCCCCCGAGTGTAAAAGAGATTGATCTGTATTTTCAGGTAAATTAAAAGATTATACTTTTTCATGCGCAATTACTCACAAGATCTCTCATTTATGGAATAAAAAGAAGTTTGGACAAGTCTTTAAGTTCTCAAACATCGAAACTTTTCAGTTGTTCATTAACACTCCTGCAAGTTATTGTATAGGTAACACAAGTTGAAATTCAAAGGTATTATTGAAACCTTCGGTGTACGCAGATATTCATTACTTATCCTACATTGCATATCCCTTAATTTTGGTCAAAGAACACACATTTACTGATAAGTAACATACATACAACAAAAAGCAGTATATATTTCGCTTAATTCAGATCCCCTCTGAGTAAACAGCAATGATATAACTATATTAGCATCTAGCACTGTTGCATGGTTTAGAGTAGTCTATAGCAAATATGCTAAAGCTTTAGAGGTATATTAATTATCTACACGTATAAATGATGGAAGAACTATTTGATAAATTATATACAAATTGTATCACTTGTTATGTTATAATTAAAAGTAATTATCTGAGGTAATGGAAGTAAATAATGGTAATAGAGAAAGAAGTACTTCTGACCTTAAATCAAATAACCGCGGAGAATCAATATTTTATTTGTTAAACGCTTTTTTGAAAAAGAAAAAAAAAAAGAAAAGATTGTAGTTGAAAATGATGAGAAGAGTTCAAGTTTGATATATGTTGCTCATAATAAACGATGTCTTAGAACGGGCACTACCACCAGTCTGTAGAATATTCATATGGTTAATGTTAACAGTCTAGCATCGCCCACGAGACTAATATGGCACCAAAATTTCAAATCCATCACTTAATTTGAGGTGAACTCTGTTTACCTATTACCTGGATTGGAATAGTTCAATTTAACTAGAACTGTATAAACAGAGCTCAAATTTAGTAAACACAGAAAGGGAGAGACACTTCAATAGTACATTGCTACCCTTCTGTGTCAACAGAACCTTTTGTATACATCATCAAATGCAAAATTCCGTCTTCTAAATATAACATCACTTAGTAGAAGCTGTTAGTAGAGGAATCAAAGCCATGTTCATTCTGTGATGGTTAAAGGGTGCACAAGATGTCAGATATGCCGAGTTGGCCTCAATCTACTCATTTAACTGTTGGTTTCTGTGCCAGCAATTCATTTGTAACCCATCCCCAGCAAAACTGTACAAAGCTAACCGCAACTGCGCTCTACCTTTTCAACAGACTCCTTTGATCTAATCTGCATGGACCGCAACGCACTGTTGTACGATCCACTATTTGGTGGGATAAGGGACGTGCCCCATTTATGTGTTCCTCCCGCTTTCCCCGGCCCATTAACCTAGTAGTTAATTCACCGTTTATTGAATTCCGTTTTAACATTACAAAACTTCATTAACCTGACACATTGTGCCAATTTGTTGGTAGAGGCAGACAAAATACACAATTTCATTCTAAACCACTCTGCAATCCTTATCGGAACAGGTTTTGTAGTGTATATAAGTCAGTACATGTGGCAAAAAAAAAGTTATATTTCATAACACGTTAGTAAAATCTTCATTTTTTCAATTGTTACAATTTTCCGGTTTTAAACCGATTTCCAGCAGTAATGAACCAAGCTACCTAGACATTCTGTTCGGTTAGTTTTGTGTTTTTCACATTTAGAAAACCCTTTCCAACGAGAGAGGTATAGTTGAGAAAATGCACCACTAATTCCTCTATGTCAGTGGTATTCAACCTGTCTTTCTCCGCGTAGGTACCTCCAAAGACAATCTTCCATCCTTTAGCCCTGGGTCTCAGCCCTAGCCCTACCCAATTATACATAACCATATTGCAAACAGATTTAAAGCGTTATAATTAATTAATTACTACAAAAAGGAGGATTATGCTGTAAATCTAGAAGATAAATACGGGAACTACGTTACGGGTACTGTACACGCAAAAGAATTATGAATTTGAACATTTTCTTAACCTGTTATTGAGTTAACTAAGCTTGCTTTTGGACACCAGCTTCTCTATTCGTGGCTCAATCTTCTCTAGTGCGAGTATCAATGATGGTTCTGGATTCAAGCCATTTCTCCGTTTCGTTTTGATTGCTGTCAATGCAGAGAAACTCCAAAGGGTAAAGGGTAAAAGATACAGACACAGAGGGGACACCTCGCTCACTTCGACCTACACAGATCTATTGTGGCCACCACCCCCCAGTAGGCGGGAATGAAATGAGGAAACCGAAGGTGCCACATAGGGTCGCAGCTAGACAGGTCACAGAGACGCACGGAAGTCCCTAACAAGTGCTGAGATCTCTTCATCCCGGTGCCAGGCTCCGCCAAGCAACCATCACACCGCGATATAGGTGTCACACTGAGCTCCGCCCCCGTCCCGACGGAGGACAAGGCTAGCCAAACGCCAGCTAGCGCCGAGAAGAGCAATTACCATGCGCAATCATCCGTGCTATCTGCCCGGCACTACCAACACTACACGCTTGAAAGTACGGCTGAAAGATGATAAGGAAATGGAATGAAGGAAAATGATGAAAAGGAAACCGTGGTATGAAATAATGCACCCCAGCATTCGCATAAGTGACATGGAGAAACCACATAAATGTCCATGTCGGATCGAACCCGTGGCCTCCCAAATGCAGGCCACAGACGTTACCGCCTGAGCCATCCCGCTCGGTCGGAGGAACTTTAAAATTAAGCCCCGGTACAACAGCCCATGAACCAGACGCTGCGTCCCCCACCTCGGCCCACTACAGGCGTCATTGGTGGGGTGCAGTACTGGAGGGTGGTACGTGGTCAGCCTCCCGATTCCTCCCGCCCATTATGCGGACCTCACGACCTGGGGCCGCTACTTTTCCATCAAGTAGCTCCTCAATTGGTCCCCCGGGACTAACGAGGCTGAGTGCACCCCGTGCCAGACCTCCCAGAGAGGATAAAATCCCCATGCTGGTACCGGGGATAGAACCCGCGTCATCCGCGCCAGAGGCAAGCGCGTTACCAACTGCGCTACCAGAGAAACTCTACTTACACAAATAAGTAGAGGGGACTGGAAGAAACTGTGTAGTGACATTGTCAATAATTTCAATGTACGCTTTGTGTGCATAACTCCAGAAGTCACAAATTGACATGTTTTCTATTTTTATTTTCAGTGAACTGTCAAGGGCATTTGAAAAAGACTCCCTTTTTGGAGAGATCAGAGGAATTCACGGCAGTGGTGCAAAACGGATTTTTAATCCATTTTGTGTATGACCGTCTTTCCCAATTTCTGGAAAGTATTTAAAAAAACTGTAACCTGAGATTTATAGCCGGAATTTGACCAATTCCAAAAGCCCATCGGTAATACTAGCTGTCTGGTAGAGCAAGCAAAGTGGATTCTTAGACAGATCTCAGATCTCCCTGGCTGAAATAAATATCTTTCCTTATTTATCACTCACGAATTGCATTATCCTGACCACTTATTTTAAATTTTATAATTTTTTGTTATTTATGATAATTCAGGAACGTGTAATGAATGTACACTATTTTAAACGTATGTACCACCTAAGGAGTCTTCGCGTACCTCAGGTTGGGTATTCTTGAAGAGTTCTTATTTTCAACAAACGGTGCCTTTAGTGTCATGTTTTAATTAATATTAAGCAAGGATAAAGGAAGCATTAACCTTTTTTTTCTAACTAAGGATTTCACAATGATTAAAATTGATAGCTCCGTATGATTTGTGGTATTTAGTACTGTGTTATTAAATGTGGACAAAAAGCTTACAAAGTATATTTTTAACATAATGAAGAGAAACTGCGCCAAACCATTAAAGTATGGGGTATTTTGGTTTAATATATATTTCATAATATTTTGGTATTTGTTCCCTCATATTTCCATATTTGTGCAAATTGTCTCATATGTGGCTCGCCTGTATAAACAGTCAGCTCAAAATCAGCTGTATTAAAAAAATTCACGTGTCTAAGCATAACCATAGTTGTTAATAAATGTAATGTATTATTTAGATTATAAATCTCCGTGTTAATCAATGTTAATCAGCTTCCTGCACTTATGCTCATAGCAGGTGAGTCAGGACTCTTATTTTGTAGCTATGCGTAGCTTATCATTTCTAGTCAGCACAAAAATGTTGGTCCTGTTGGTAAATACCACTAACTTTAAGTTAACTTGGTTAACATAAATGTGCACTTTCGTTGAATGCACCTGCAAAACGCTATTTTGTATAAACGAAACATTTTCCATCGCAAATCTCGAAACGCTGTGTTACGTACCTGAATATAAGAAACCTAAAAAACGCAGCAGATCGACTGACTAGTTATGCATCATATGCATGTATGATTTGAGGGTCCACTCATAAATGTTAAATGTAGTAACTTCTGTACCCATCACATCAGAAACTAGTGGGATACTGAAGTTGGATATCTACTTATGAGTATTTTAATATAACTTCCCTAACACGAAGAATTTGTGCTGACTAGTAAAGAACTTATTGTATTAAATTGATATTAGCCTTTTATAAAAACCATTATCAGTTTTTAAAATTAATGTTCATCATATATTCCATGTAGATATTCATGTACTATATAAGAATTGAAATGGTAGGTACCCAGTTAGCGTTTTAACTCTGTTGTAAATTTGACCCAATCTTAGCTAGTTTAAGCGTGCGCTTTCACAAAAGGCTTGTTCTAACTGCTTGAATCATCATAGAGCTGATTTTGCTATGTTAGTGAAGTGGACTGTAGTGTGTAAGAGACAATAAGAGTAATACTGACTACATCCTAGCATTTAGCACTAGAACTTGGCACACAAATTGCTAAAAGGCTTAAAATTGGAAGGTAAATATACACTACAATTCAAAATAGGCATTAATATGAGCACTGTCAGTAACCATAGCCGTTGAAATAGACAAAATATTTATTAACTTGGCACCTAAAGACACATTTTGGCATTACAGAACAGTACAGAAGTAGGTATCAAATGGCCGTATACCATACATTAACTTTACTAAGTGCCCCTATTCTCTCAATTAATTATCAACCCTTAATGAGCTATAAACATTTGTTTCTTAAAGTTTTCATTCTTTAGTTACTCTGTACTTGTTTATGGCGAACACTATTATTAGTTTTGACTGAGTGAGTGAGCCAGCGAGAAGGGCTTAAGGACGCGGTGACAGCTAGGTCATTTGGGTGCACTTTTAAAGTAGGTAGTTTCTCTCTTCAATATCTACATTTTACATTCCCATGCTAGTTTGTAGTTGTTATCAAGTCTACCATGTATTATAGATAAAGCGTTTACTGCTGCTTTTGCAATTAAATAAACTAAGTATTTTTAGGTCAGTATTATGCCTTCGTCCACGCGGGAGGTAAAAAACAATAACGCCATTGTAATATGAACAGAGCAATGAGTTAATACTAAAATGATTCATTTTTCAATAGTAATTTTTTTTCAGTTGACTGTTTACCGTACGCTTATTTGGTCCTAAGCAACCAATATTTTATTATTCCACGAAACAATGCAACTGCTGACATTAGGAAAGGGGAAAGGAACGCCAGTACTACACGCTTTCTCGGGTATGTTGTCAACATATAGTGCGGAATATGAATTACAAAAAATAAATAAAATAAATATATAATAAATGATATATTAATTACAACAGGTATTCATTAATAAATAATATTAATAAATAACCGCCAGTAACACAAATAATGAAATTAGATAGGCAAAAACATTCGTGAAAGCCATCAGATACGTAAAGGCACTCACTATGACAATAGACATACATAATAGGCGCTATAAAATTAGTGCACTATAAAGAAAAAGCCTACGGTTCTAAGCACAGGAAAAAAATAGGCAAATATGTACTCAAACGCCGAGCTCTAGTTATCATGTGACGTTAACACAAGGGTGATTGAGACATTATGGCAGCAGTGGTTTGCCGTTGGAAATGCTTCCCAGGCATCAACTCTTCGGAATTAATCATGGAAACAGAGAAATCAATTCTTTGGAAGGATCATCTTTAAACTGCATTGCATCAGGATTAGACAGAGAGAACAGGAGGAAAAAAACTGAATGGAAGAGGAAGTACTAGTTAATTTACCCGAGTAGGACTTGAAAGGTTGCCAGCAAGTAGAAGTTTTACACATGGAGCACGATGTATGTCACGGAAAAGAGGGATGCGATTATTTCTGTAGATGCATCAAAGGCGGAATTACGCAACGTGCATTTGGCAGCACACAGGAATTGTCAATGTCAGCCGTACACAGCGCTGCAGCAAATGTCATAAATTATATGAAACTACCACATTTCCTTTTACTGATATGGCTTCTGTTTCTCAGCATATTTCTTATTTTCCAACCTTCTGTTTATATCACGTGAATATGCTATATGTTTTCAGTTGAGGCAATCTCATCCTTTATACAAAGTAATTACCTATTAATCTGATGTTCAATTACCAAAAGATAATACTGAATAGATTATTGTACTTTCTTTGCTACGTATAATAAACAGAGGAAGTATTCATTCCACCCAAATATTCCATATCGAAATTTCACCAAAAGTTACACGACTTGGAGCTGCCTGAATTCAAAGAGGTCATTTAGTTCACGCGCGTGTTTCTGTATGTCTGTCAGCTTAACTAAAACGGTAAGTGGGTTAAATATGAAACTGTAAATTCAAGTTCAGCATCTTACAAGTATGCGAAACACAGATTCTCTAGAAAATCCCTCATACCAAATCACCCAAAATGTTTCGTTATTCCCTATTTTCTCAAAAAAAGCTGTAACGATTTTGACTAAAATGCCATATGTTTAAGAAAATGCTATATGTATCAAATAAAATGTATATCTTGGACTTTCTGGGAATCACAATCCTCTTTATGCTAAATGACTTTTGTATAATTGGTAAACCGTAAGAGATAGACAATATCTTACAATACAAAACTGTACATCTTGTTTAACTACACAAGTTGTGCAGATAAAACTTTCTGTGGCATTAACCATTTGCAATAGTCGCTATTATTGATCTGAATTTTTTAATACTTATACTTTGCTCGAACAGAAAATCGATATTCGTTTTTCTCCCGTTATCATGCAAAGACACGGAAATTTCAAGTTATTTAAAGTTATTTTGTTGTTTAACGACGCTGTCAATTGCCAGGATCACATCAGCGTCATCGGTGTGCCGGGATTTTGTCCCGCAGGAGCTCTTTTACATGCCAGTAGGCCATCACATGTTGAACCGTTCTTAAATGTATTGGCTATCGCTTAAGGCTGGTGTACATTCCCTATTCTCTTTAAACCTATAACGAAATATTCATTAAAACCGTTATTAACAACGTTTATCTTGATTAAGGGAGCAGATACAGCTTAAGGGATACTACATTGATGATATTAAGTAAGTAATTGCTCTGTATGGATCAAACATACAAAGTTGATATTAAAATGTTAAAACATTATACGTTTTTCATGCAAGACGAACATAATTTAATTGTTCAAATTGGCGGCACCTTGCTATGCTGAAACTAATGATTTTCCTAATTATACGACTTTCTCAAAGGCAGCTTTTGTTTTAATTGAGAAATGAGGAGAACTAGACTTTTATCTGGATAAACAATATTATAATTTTATTCTCAAATAAGAAAACCAATTTCTGTAGATTATTTAATCATTCATATTTTCCAAAGAATTGTGAAACAGGGAAGCATTATCTAGTCACTTTCATAGATTACCAAAAATTAACATGCACAAAAACGTCTATTTAATTCCTTTCAATAAGTTCGAATGTTCAAGGAAAGGTTTCGAAAAACGCACTTTGTAGGAAATGCGCTTTAAAACTTTCAGATAAGTTGATGATACTCTTTAACTATGTACCTATAACATAGTGCAGCATCTGCCCATTTAAATAAATAATTATTCTCTAAAGCTAATACCAATATTTAAATATGATTTCTGAAAACTGCACCTAAAAGTTTGCTGCATCCAATAACATATTGTCGCCCATCCCATTATTGTCGGCACTACCGCAAAGGAGCCGAAGGGAAGAGACAGAGAATGGCCGCATTATTGAGCGCTTGCCGAAAGAGAGAAAGGGATAGAGACTTCTGGAATTGTCTGCTTTGTATTTGACCGCAATAATAACTGAACTTCCCTGAAGTTTCCAGAACAGTGCCTGGGAGATATAAATAGCGGTAAAGTGTGAGAAGGGAATTACTGAACGCACGCGTGTGGGACACCGGGTTCCCCGCATGGCTTGCGGGCATCCCCGGTAACGAAGGAGACATCCCTTCAACAGCGAAAGCTGAACACCATGACAGTCCTCCAAGATAAGCTTGGATTCTAAATTCAAAATTAAATGAACCTCCACATTTGGACCTTCACACCAGCAGTGCCCAACGGAAGTTGCACACTGAATAAGCAGCCGCTGAGGAGCATAATCTTGCTGCCTCCTTACTACCCACTACCTCAATTCTCACCCACCACCCTGCAAAACCCTACATCCCGTCATAAAGTGGTTAAGCCCTAAAAGGGCAGGTACACGCATGACACACCTTGGGCTGTTCTCAGCCTGCCAGATAGCGTCGTCGTAAGGGACAGTTCTTGTGTTACGAATTCGGAGCCGTGCTGTTGGTGAATCGGTAAAGACTTTCTTGCTGTTGCAACGAGTGTACAAAGTTACTGTTTACGGAAATAAAAGTGTTTCTTTATCTCGACTACATCTGTCTTCTTTACTTTACACCCACCAAAGTCACAATATTTTTAAAATCCATTTTTACTTTCAGTACTGGTAAGTAGGGGAAGTATTGTAGGTATTCCACCCAAAAATTCGATGTCGAGATTTCACCGGAAGTATATGTTTTGATACCCCCTGAATCCAAAAAAAGCATTTTTAGAAAAAGGTCCGTGTGTGTCTGTGTCAGTCTGTGTGTGTGTCTGTGTCAGTCTGTGTGTCTGTCAGTCTGTGGACAGCATAACTCAAAAACGAAAAGTTGGTTAAAAACTAAAGTTAGTATTTAAGTTTAATGTCATTCAAGGATGTGACACGAACATTTTGAAGAAAATAACCTCACCCTAAACTACCCTTTACATGGAAAATTTTTCGAAAATTTTGATTTTCTTGAAAATGGTTCGAACGATTTTAATTAAAATGCATATGTTTGAGATATTTTGATGACAAATGAAATCTATATCTTGAATTTTCTGGCTATAGCCCCTGTAGTCGTATTTACTCTGGACGACTTTTGCATAACTGGTAAACCGTTAGAGATAGACCAAATCATACTATACAAAAAATGTAGATCTTGCTGAAATACACAATTTATGTCTCAATAAATTTTCTTTTAGGGTGAACAATTTCGGAAATATTCCTTGTTATGTGTTTTTCGGAAAACTTAGAACTTTAGCGAAATGCAACAACGTTGTGCATTTTGTATATGTTAATCGTTCAAAGAGAACGGAATCTCAAAGCTTAAAAAGATTTGACTGTCGGACAAACTGTATTCTAATATTCCCCTTGCACCTACAAGGAAATAAGCAATAAGATAATTTGTACGAATATTTATCTTAACTAACATGGAGATATAGGAATAAGAGTTTGTTTGAATGGTTAGTACAAGAGTAGAGAAAGTCATGTGAGTGCAACACATCAGATTTTTTATTTAAGCTGTACCTACCCCTTCAGCATGACGTGAATGGAATAATGGCCTTTCGTAATAATAGTTTGTTGAAGAATAAATATAGGCAGTAAATCGTTATGACTTGCCCCTCTCGTTACCAAGTATTATAGTTGCTTCAAATAAGTCCATGTTTTCATGCAAATATCTGTACACTAGTATTTTCACCACGCTAAACAGGAGTTTTACATTTGATGTGGTAGCTTCTACGATATATACCCGAACATTGTAATGTTCCTATAAACATGAACTGCTTAATCCGATATTCTCATTAAACAGGTGCTTGGAAATAATTTTGCAATAAGTGATTAGTTGCATATGCGGGAAATATTTGTAACAGAAATGTATGGAGAAATATACTGGGAAGTTGCAGAAGCCAGCTCCTGCAAAGGAGAACTAACAAGAAAGGAAACTCACTTAGTTTCAAACACGGGAAAATACAATCATAAAATATGAGATATTTAAAAAGCGCTAACACTACAAAATATTCAAATAACACTTCAACATATGCAACTTGCAGCTTCTGATAAAGCACATACAAATAGAAAATATTGCTATGTAGTTTAGCAGTTGTACAACACATTAAATACATCTTGAAACTTTATTTATAGAAAATTCAGGACATTTATTTTATTTGTGTAAATACCTGAAGGTACAACTTTTTAGTGAACGTTGTTGGAGCTAATTTCAGGAAAAAATTAAACATAAAGAAATAGTTTCCACGTAAGAGGTAGCTTAGGTTGAGGTAATTTCGTGAACATTTTTATGTTGCATCCTTTAAATACGCTGGACTTAAATGCTATGTATGGTATTCCACTAGTTTTGATCTTTCAAATTACGGTGCCACAGCTCACGGAAAGGCCATTTTCTAATATTTTTTTCTGGGGGGGGGGGGGGGGAATTCAGGGGATCTACTCGTACAACCTTGTTTAGTGCCCAAAGCTATATTACAAATCGATTTATAATAAAGTATTACTAGCTGCTATAAAATTCATATTATTTAAATTTATGTTAATGTTGTCTAAAACATTAGAAGCTTAAGATAAACATTTTCCAGATTTATCTGAACAATATTAACTTCAGTTTTAAGGAACTTACTTCGCAACATTGCAGCTCTAGCCACTAGTCGTGGCTCTCACGGAAAGGAGAACACCAGTTTAAGTGCTGAAAGACCGAGTAATAAGACCACTTTATTGCATACCTTTTCTATGCATTTTCCGTATTTTCTAAGCACTACCAGGGGCAAAAGGTGACAAACTTTTACTGCACTTCCATAAAGAGCAGCGTAAATTCCGGTTCTACTAAGTGTACAGTCAACGACATTAAAAATACGCCTGGCGCTGTGATTTAGTCCAAAATATGATCGTTTTACGGGGTCTTGGGCTCTAAAACGCATTTTATTGGTGTTCATTTCTTGCAGCTTATCATGCCCACATGAAGAAACAAATAAGATAGGTTAGTCTGCCCCTTCACTCTGCACCGCCACTTGGCCCGCCCTTAGAACAGGTTGTCCTGCATAGGGAGTGTATTTTATCAAACACTACTGCTCATAGGTATTGTCTTGAGTAAGGACTTCGCTACGTAGCGGACAGAAAAGATATACCTATGTACATAGTTTTGCATCGCACGGTGACACAGGTGGCATATGGTCCCCCTAGGAACGCCACTTCATAACTCGGAACGTCATTTGTCAACAGTTATGTTGGTTACCCATCCCCTTTACCCGGCGATAACATTACGTGTCCAATACTGTTTAAGAACACAGCATTGCTATAAAGCGTTTACTGAATGAAACAAAATGGCCGAGCGTTTAATTTGGTGAATTAGTTTTGTCGTTTAATGTGAAATACTAACTAGTTCAAACATTATTTGAACTGCAAAAATCAAATAAGTTTCTGTTGAACATGAACATACACTGAATACCTATACTAATGACAAAAACTAACAGCACATGGCTATTCTTACCGTATCTCATCCTCAAGCATTTTCCCTTCGTATCCTCTGCCTTTCCTTGTCTTTTTCTGTTTTGCGAGCTGTCTGATAAAATTGTGTTTAAAGTTAATAAGTTTTTGTTTGGATATCATGGAGTAACGCCCATTAATAGTTTACCCAACATAAAGTGGATTTCAACTTTACAATAAAGTTAAGCAAACATGTTACGAATCACAGCAAAAAATGAACTTTTACAAACAATGTGTATACAGTTCGTTTAAACTATAATTTCAAACGCTTAATGTTATAGTATAATCAGTAAGCACATATTTATACCTGTTAGTTGCGTATTTTCTGTTTTTATTTCTCTTTTGCTGCTTAGCATGCTTTAAACAAATAGTTCATTCATTACAGAATGAATCAAATTATTGAATGAATTTGAAGCGCTAACGCTGCCTAACTTAAGCTTAATGTCACGAAAAAACATCAAATGCCGTTTAGCAAGCAATTTAATTTAATAGGAATCGAACCCTGTCCTACAGTGTAGGAGCAATAACACCATATACTTTAAATATCTGAAACGATGTTGTTTCCGATGGTATCCCAAACTAATGTAGGTGCACGAATGATGATAAAATAGTGAAATAACGTCTTAATTTTGTAGACCTGTAAATAGCACTGTATCACAGAAATATTATCCTGAAAATGTATTATACCGTGACCTTTTTATTCGAAAAACTCAGGAAATAAACAGTAAGATTATTTTTAATTCCACCTGTGTTTACCTTCTCCTGTGAAAGTGGTTAGGGTGACAAATAGTGTATATTCTATCAGGGACCAAGTATATGATACGCATATGCATACATAGACATATAAACTTATGAATACTTAAATCCATACATCAAACGCATTTGAAATGTACTTTTGTTTGTTTAAACATTAGCATTATTCATCCAAATAAATTATGTCCATAATATTTTCAATAAACGTTTAATATGTGTATCTGGGACTGTGTGCTCATGTGCTCATTTAATCTAGCACTCAGTAACGTTAAACATTAGGCACTAGGAGTATTGATTAATATTGATTAATGATTCATTAAGCAAAATACTTAATAGATTTTACACAAATAAATTACATTAACTAATTATATGCTTCTTTAATTTCTATATTACATTTCTAACAAAATTAACTTCGTATGATATCTGACGTGCATGGCATTTCGCGAATAAACAGATATGACTAGTAGGCTAAATGTTGTTGGTAACGTCTACACCTGTTGTGTAACTCTAAGTCCCTTAATTGCTATACAACCCCTTTCTCAAAGGGTGATGGTGGAGGGGAATGTGGGCGGGGCAAAGTGAAAAGGCCCTGTTACACGATAAAAAATTCCTGGCGTATTTTAAACTCGTTGACTATACCACCATGCGTAGGACGACAAAGCTGAGTACTTGGAAGACTTGATCCAAAATGCAAAGGAGACGATAATGGGAATTCACGCTTAGTAAGTCATCTTATGTGTACTACTATTTCTATGTCTTACATCTGTATACAGTACAAAAGAAAGTGTCGATAATCTGTCTGTGTAAACTGTAAAGGGTTAGTCTCCAGAAGCAACGGAATCCGTAATTCAGTTTGAGTGCTTGAAGCAATTCGGCACCACTGTAACTTCTCCTTTGGAGCTGTTTCAGAAAGTTGACCAGTAACTTGCTAAGCAAAGTACGAGATCTTGAGTTACTGAACCATTTAATGTGTCCATTCATTCTTCAAAGGACCCACTTATACCATTTTCCTAGCCTGAGCACATGTTAATTCAAACTTGAAAACCAAAAAAGGGCGCGTATTATAGTTTGAAACTTTCAATAATGAACCTCCCTAATTGAAATTGTAAAAAAATAAATTACCGTATCGAAATTTTGACGTATGTTACATTTTATAATTTTATCACAAAAAGTTCTAAAAAATAACGAATAAATAAAGATGTTATGGAATGCAACGACAAGATCTTGCAAACATTTTACAACAAATGTTATAAGAATGCTGAAAGAATACATTGTATATTGGATTTTTAGCTTTCAAAAAGTAATTGTTGGCGAATAATGCAACTGAATATTTATAAGACAATGACCTAACTTCCCGAAAGCTCTTTCTTCATGTGGTTATCTTAAATGCAATGGCGATAAGTACTATTCTCAAGTAAATTGTCCCCCGTTGGCTACTTGGAATGTTTATGTATTTAAAATATGAATTTCTAACTAAAGGAAGCGAATAAATAACAAAGAAGTCCAACAAAATGTATGCCAATTGCTTACATGATAGCGCTTGTACAAAATAAAGATATCAAAGAAATGAAAAGCCAGCGACATTCCCGATGCTAATTGGTTAAGGCATCACATTCATATTCACATCTAGAAAATGGACTTATCGAGCAAATTTCTTTATAAAAGAAAGCTTTCTGGTACCCGGCCAGGAATTGAAATGAGTCACAAGTACAGTAACTATAAATCACACAAGGATAAACAGTATCTTAAAATCATGCACAGTGTCACATTTCAACTCTGTTTGCAAAATGTTGCATTTGGATTTTGGTATCTGATAGACAATCGCACAAGTGCCAAACCATAAATTGCTCATAATTCACGCACCGGCGTAAGTACATAACCCTTCGTGCGTTAAAATATTTGCAGAAGTCCATGGCTAAGAGAGGCCAATGGCGTGTTCTGCCTCTCAGTGAGACATGCGGTGAGAGGCAGTTGAACTAGCGTGTGTAGTCCGTGATAATAAACAATTACAGTATAAACAACTGAAAAGGTCTCAGTTTATTTACAGGAGCTTTATTTTCTAGGGAATAAACTCACACCTGTATATGGTGCTATTCTATACCAATTTAATTCTATCAAAGTTCTAAGGCTTTCACGGCCGGTGTCAATACTAGATGCAATATTAACCGGGCTTGTGGGCCGTGGTCTATTGGGTTCCTTCTTCTTCCCAAACGTTTCGTCTGCGACTACGGCAGACATCTTCAGTGGCGGCGAGGTCGAAGTTTCCTGTTGGAGATCTCAGCACCGACTGCGCTGGTCAACTTCTTCAACTTATTTTATTAACTAAGACATTTGCCTGGTGCCGGTACAAAGGGGCCCGGCTTACAGGCTCAAATTTACATTATTTACAATTTACAGTTTTGAATGGGCACTCTGGTTTGCTCTTTTTTGCAAGAAAAACCCATACGGTGAGCAGCTTTAGCTCACCGAGAATAGTTTTATTGTGTATATTCAGTGCTGCGCTGGTCAACTTCAACTTCAACTTATTTTATTAAAGAAGCATTTGCCTGGTGCCGGTACAGAGGGGCCCGGCTTACAGGCCAAAATTAACATTAATTATAATTTTTACAGTATTTACAATGAATTCAAGTTTGCTTTATCTTTTAAAAAACCCATACAGTGGGTAGCCTTAGCCCACCGAGAACAGTTTTTTGGAGTATTCTCAGTTTTTTTGTCAGTTTTTGATAGTTTTTTAAATTTATATACACGGATATATACACGCACTCACTCCTGGGCATACCACACATATGTCCCATCACACGCACGCGCGCACACACACACACACACACACACACACACACACACACACACTCGTATATACATTCAACTTCAACTTCAACTTATTTTATTAAAGAAGCATTTGCCTGGTGCCGGTAAAGAGGGGCCCGGCTTACAGGCCAAAATTAACATTAATTATAATTTTTACAGTATTTACAATGAATTCAAGTTTGCTTTATCTTTTAAAAAACCCATACAGTGGGCAGCCTTAGCCCACCGAGAACAGTTTTTTGGAGTATTCTCAGTTTTTTTTGTCAGTTTTTGATAGTTTTTTTTTAAATTTATATACACGGATATATACACGCACTCACTCCTGGGCATACCACACATATGTCCCATCACACGCACACACACACACACACACACACACACACACACACACACACACACACACACACACTCGTATATACATATTTACACACACTGCACTATATACACTTTACTATGTACAGTTTTTTCCGCAGTTTTCCTGTGCGGACCAGGTTGCAGCTCCTGACTGGTTCCCTGGGATGCAGGCCTCTGAGCTAGCGTGTGTGCGGCCTAGGGCCCTTCTTTGTGTGGACGCACACCAGTCGGTGAGCCGAACGACGTCTAAAACATCTTAATTCTAGTGTGTTTCCGATGCTTCGGCTCACCTTTGCCAATATTGGCAATGACGTAATTGTCATGGTTTCTGATGCGCACCCACGCGATAGTGGCTCTTTTCGCTATTGCCTCGGGAATGGTTAGGATCTGGGTTTCCTGGTGAAGCGTTCGATTAGTGGTTAGGATGGGAGCAGAGAGGATTTTCCGGAGGGAGAGGTTTTGGAGAGTTTGGATGGTTTTCAGAGCGGTTTTTGAGGCGTTTGCCCAGGCCACACACGCGTATAGGACCACCGAAAGGATAAAAGCTTCATACAGGACGAGTTTGGACTTCAATTGCAACTGTTTGCTGCGGAAGATGGGGGCGCATAACGTTAGCCGCTGTCTGCCTTTGTTGGCGCTATTTTTTATGTGGGTGGACCAGCACATTGTGCGGTCCAAGGTAACCCCTAGATATTTAACTTGCCGACGGCAATGCAATACCTGACCACCGACCGTTAGGTCCATTGCCAAAGTGTGATGCCTCTTAGAGAAATGAATCAGCTGGCATTTGTTGGGATTAATTTTGATTTTCCAGTCATGTTGCCATGAAAGGAAGTTGTTAACATAACGTTGCATTTCGGCAAGGCCGAAACGGGGATTTCTATGGTGGTTGTATATTGCAGTGTCGTCGGCGTACATGGCGACCTTACATCTGGCGTCCACTGGGAAATCGTTGGTGAATAATATGTACAAAAAGGGGGACATGATTGCCCCTTGTGGGACGCCAGCCCGCATCACTCTCTCCCGTGAGGACGAGCGGCCCACTTGGACGTAAAACTTCCGTTTTTCTAAAAAATATTGTGCAGCAAATATAGATAATTTTGAAGAGCCGGGAAATTGTGGTGCAGTTTGTAAATAAGGCCGTTGTGCCAGCACCGGTCGAATGCGGCTTCTACGTCCAGAAATAGCGCCAACGTTGAAGCCCCATTGTTAAATTGCTCTGTTACGTCATCAGTTAGTCTGAGAAGCTGTAAATCAGTTGAATGTCCTTTTCGAAAACCAAACTGTGAATTTGATAGTTCATGTGATTTCGAAACATGTTTTTGAAGTCGAGAAAGTATAAGTTTTTCGAGCAATTTACCAATAGTAGACAAGAGACTAATGGGGCGGTAGTTTTGCGGTTGTCTGGTGCTTTTTCCTTGCTTTGGGAGCATAATTGCCTTGGCTCATTTCCAGGTAGAGGGGAAATAGCCTTGCTGCAGACAGGCGTTAAAAATTTTAGTCAGTTGCACCAGGGCTTTTCTCGGGAGATGCTTAAGTTCCTCATTAGTCACTTTGTCTGGGCCGGCAGATTTCCCATTAGGTAATTTCCTATTGAGCTTGTAGACTTCCTGCGGTGTTATGATGGGTAGTTGTTGCTCTTGCTTCTGCGCCACCCAGGTTTGTACCCATGTCTGTACCTCCCGTTCTATATCTCGGTTGGTAACTGGGTTTTCGCTGAATCTATCTTCAAGACAGTTAGCGAAGACCTCAGCTTTCTCCTCTTCGGAGAAGTGCAGGCCGCCATGAGTGTGCAGCGCCTCAGTTGCGGAGTTGACGTTCGTGGAGACTTTAAATGCCTTTAATAATTTCCACAAGGAAGAGTCCGAATGGGTGGTACTCAGCATTTTGTTTTCCCACTGTTCAGTTTTGTTGATTTTAATTTGATGCCGAATGATGTTGCGTAGCCATTTTGCTAGCACTTTGTATTCAGGCTGACGGGTGTACCGCCACACTCTTACCACCTAGGCGGCCCGGGTTCGATCCCAGGGACCCGCATGTGGTATTCGTGGTGGACGAAGCGGCGTCAGGGCGGGTTTTCTCCGGGTACTCCGGTTTCCCCCGCCATCTCATTCCACCGGTGCTCCATCTTCATGTATCATCAGTGTCACCGCCTGCGGTGCCGTAGTAGTAAAAGCGGGCGTTAAACACTACAACAACAACAACGCCACAGTCTTGTCAAGCGTCGTCTCCGCGCAATGAGTTGCTCTACCTCGGGGTACGTGCAAAAACCGGGTGGTCTTGTGGTGTAAGTGGTAGCGTTTCTCTTGGCCGTGTGTAGCGAGGCAGTAAAGTTTTCAATGGCGACATTTATGTCTGCCTCGCTGTAGTATGACAGCCTGGGTTGCGCCATCCCGTGCATTTCCGTGGTGAACTTATTCCAGTCGGTCTCAGCCCTCCTTCGAGGCCCAGAGGCACCGGCTGGAATGCCACCCTGTATATCGAAGTGCACGGGAAGATGGTCAGAGTCCAGGCTGTGATACACTGTAAAGTTAATTAAAGGTGTCGCATTTTTTGTTAGTACGAAGTCCACCACCAGAGGTGCGGTATTTATGTCGGCGGCTGGAGGGGAAGTACGTTGTGATAGGTCCGGGTGGCCAGTGGGCTGGACTTGTACCAGCCGGACGTAGATTCCCGTCTCATATCCTTCATACCCAATCAGGACTTCCCTACATCGAGGACTTGGTCAAGGAGCGATCCCAAACCATGTACTCGAAAATTAACTCCCACACCAATCAGCTGGTTCAATATGACCACAGAGCACCTAGAAGGAAGAAAAGTTACCGCTTACCCAAGGACGTCCTTGGATAAGGGTAATGCCACTCCCATCCTCCAACACATCATTACCCATCACCTATTCCTGCCCCCTTTCTGTATCCTGAATTAGGTATACAGAAAGAAACCTTTGCCCAGAACAAAAACGCACGACAATACACGGACAACCTCCCATATCGCACAGATAAAGTCGTATTAGCGGCTAGGTGCTGTGCGAAAAGACACACCGTACAGGAGAACCTGTACGACCTGATTACGGTTCTGGTTCTGGCGTCTGATTGGCTGGAGAGGGGTTCTGGATTTTTGTTTTTGTTAACGCTGTTTGCCATATTCTGTTGAGTTTAGGTCCTTCCCCTTTGCGATTGATATTATTTTTTTTTTTTATTATTATTTTAGTGCTTGTGTATTGCAATGGCTTCACGGAATAATATCAATCGCAAAGAGGAAGGACTTAAACTCAACAGAATATGGAGAACCAGAACCAGAACCATAATCAGGTCGTACAGGTTCTCCTGTACGGTGTGTCTTTTCGCACAGCACCTAGCCGCTTCTGCGGCTTTATCTGTGCGATATGGGAGGTTGTCCGTGTATTGTCGTGCGTGTTTGTTCAGGGCAAAGGTTTCTTTCTGTATACCTAATTCAGGATACAGAAAGGGGGCAGGAATAGGTGATGGGTAATTATGTGTTGGAGGATGGGAGTGGCGTTACCCTTATCCAAGGACGTCCTTGGGTAAGCGGTAGCTTTTCTTCCTTCTAGGTGCTAAGTGGTCATATTGACCTAATACCCGTACCAGCTGATTGGTGTGGGAGGTAATTTTCGAGTACATGGTTCGGGATCGCTCCTTTACCAAGTATTCGATGTAGGGAAGTCCTGTTTGGGTATGTAGGATGTGAGACGGGAATCTACGTCCGGTATTGAAGATCATTCTAAGTGCCCTGTTCTGCACCGACTGAAGTTTGATGATGTGTGAAGGTGCAGCTGATCCCCAGGCTTCGCAGCCATAAAGGATCATGGGCGGAATGATGGCCCGGTAAATCCTTAATTTAAGGTGGTTTGGCATAGTAGATTTGAGGATAGGGTAGAGCTGTCTGAGCGCAGCGTGACCAACTTTGGCCTTTGCGCGGATGTGTGGGGCATATGTTAGCCCGCGATCGAGGACGACGCCTAAGTATTTGGCAGAGGTTACCCATGGGATATTTCTCCGCCTGAGCCGAAGTGACCGATCCGGTCGCCAATTGCGAACCTTACCAAGGAGGAGAGCGGAGCTTTTCCCCGGACTAATAGCCATTCTCCACTTTTCACTCCAACGGTCGACGGCGTCGAGTTGTCGTTGAAGGGGAGGGAGGCAATATCTCACATTTTTATTCTGTGCCATGATGAGGACGTCGTCCGCATACTGGCATGTCGCAGTATGTTGTTCCGTGGGGAAATCGGACATGTAAGCTGCGAAGAGTAGCGGGGAGAGTACACTGCCCTCTGGGACTCCGGCCGCTATTTGTCTTTTGGTAGACAGTTTTCCTTCCACTTTCACTCTGAAAGTGCGGTCCTGAAGGAAACTGCTAAGGATAGTGAGATATGGTGGAGGGATATTTGCCTGCTTAAGTTTGTACAGAAGGCCCTGGTGCCAAGTTGTGGCGAAAGCCTTTTCCACATCCAGCAGCACCGCTACGGTCTTGATGTTTCCCTGGAATCCCAGAGATACCATCTCGGCCACACGCAGCAACTGCATGGACGTGGAATGACCCCGACGAAAACCAAACTGGTGATCCGGTAGGAGTTGCCTCTCCTCAAACAGAGGTAATAGGCGGGTGTGGAGCAACCGCTCAAAAACTTTTGAGACGATTGGGAGAATGCTGATGGAACGGTAGTTGTTAGGAAAGACTGGGTTTTTGGTCGGCTTCAATAAACATACCACCCTCGCTTCCTTCCAGAAAACCGGAAAGTAACGAAGACGGAGGCATGCATTGAAGATCCGAGTCAAACGAACCACAGCCTTTTTGGGTAGGTGCTGAAGCATGAGCGCCGTGACGCCGTCATGTCCAGGGGATTTGTGTGGGTTCAGACTTAGGATTTCAGAAATCACCGCTTTCGGGGTGATTATAGGGAGATGGATCCTCTCATGTAGCCGCCGTGGTTCCTCATAGAGGTAATCCACGGTTGCATCCACGAGTTCGGTAAAGTCTTCGTCTTGCGGGTCCTCCCGGGGTTCAAACTGTACCTCAAGGTGGTCCGCGAACACAGTGGCCTTCTCGTCGGGCTCAAAAGCGAGTCTCCCACGAGTGCCGTGCAGAGGATGCTGGTATAGGGCCTTGTCCTTCCTCAAGGCCTTTATAATCCACCAGGGTTTCTTTTCCTGTAAATTTACAGTTTGCATTGTATTTTCCCAGGCTGATGTTCTATGCGCACGGAGCAGTCGCCTTACCAGGGATTTGAACCTCTGGTAGACTGCTCCTATCCTGGGATGGCGGAAACGCTGCCATAGCTTCCGAACAGTTGCCTTGGCTTTTATCAACTGTCGGAGTTCTATTGGTATGGTTCTAGGGTCTGGGGTGTTGGTGGGAATGCGGTGGGTGTGTGCGCGTACCGCATTTAGGATCTGGTGGGAAAAGTCCGACGCTGCCTCTTCCAGCGCCTCGATATCATCGATGCGAGGTCGAGGGTCGACGGAACGGTTAAGTTCTAGGACTGCTGCATCCCAGTCGGTCTCAAATGTCCAGTCTGAGTTTAACAGAGCTGGCATGGCTATGGTGGAATCTACCACAACAGGGTCATGGTCAGAATCTAGCTCATTTACTACCGAGAGGTCAAAATGTAATGGCATGTTCTTGGTGATCATGATGTCTAAGACGTCAGGCCTGCCGCGGGCCGGATGGAATGTAGGACCTCTCGGCCCGTGCGCGACGAGGTTTGGGTCTCCGCTGATGAGGCGGTAGAGCCCTCGCCCCCTCTGGTTGCTAATGCGACTGTGCCAGAGCCCATGCTTCGCGTTGAGATCTCCAGCGATGCAGACTACCAATCAGACGCCAGCTCCTTGTAGTACTTCGCTGGTACAAGTCCAGCCCACTGGCCACCCGGATCTATCACAACGTACTTCCCCTCAAGCCGCCGACATAAATACCGCACCTCTGGTGGTGCTAAAGCTGCCCACTGTATGGGTTTTTGAACATATAAAAGCAAAAGATGAATCACCAATGTAAATACTGTAAAATATATTTAATGTCAATTTTAGCCTGTAAGCCGGGCCCCTCTGTACCGGCACCGAGCATATGTTTTTTATAATAAAATAAGTTGAAGTTGAAGTTGACCAGCGCAGTCGGTGCTGAGATCTCCAACAGGAAACTTCGACCTCGCCGCCACTGAAGATGTCTGCCGTAGTCGCAGACGAAACGTTTGGGAAGAAGAAGGAACCCAATAGACCACGGCCCACAAGCCCGGTTAATATTGCATCTAGTAATTTAATTCTAGATTGTGAAGTTCAACCATAAGGGCACCTAACGTTTCACTGGCATATCTTCATTTCTTATGAATGTTATTGTTGTATTTTATTATTAGTTATTGTTCTTATTGCTATTGTTAGTATCACATTGTATTTACTTTCATTATTATTTATCATTAGTTTTTGTTACTATTGCCATTGTAATTGTCACATTGTTATTACTTTTATTGTTGTACTCTTATTGTTATAATAATTGGTTTTATTATTTTATTAGTGTGTTTATTAGAATTATTTTAATCATTACTATTACTGTTATCCTTTATTATTATTATTATTATTATTATTATTATTATTATTATTATTATTATTATTATTATTATTATTATTATTATTATTATTATTATTATTATTATTATTATTATTATTATTATTATTATTATTATTATTATTATTATTATTATTATTATTATTATTATTATTATTATTATTGTTTTTATTATTGTTTTTATTATTATTATTATTATTATTATTATTATTATTATTATTATTATTATTATTATTATTATTATTATTATTATTATTATTATTATTATTATTATTATTATTATTATTATTATTATTATTATTATTATTATTATTATTATTATTATTATTATTATTATTATTATTATTATTATTATTATCATCATCATCATCATCATCATCATCATCCCCGTCCCCATCACCATCATTATCATTATCAATATCATTATCATCTTTATTATTATTATTATTATTGTCATTTTATGTTTGTCGTTCTTTGTCGTATCTTGCAGCTCACATAATCGGAAGGTTAAAAAGCAAATAAAGTAATGAAATAACAATACGGGCTTAATGGAACAAAACATACATGGTTTGCTATTAAATTAGAAGCACTTTTTCCTATGAAACAATTATTAATAATCAAAGATATTTTATTGGTGTTGAAAACCAAGTATCTACCAATGGTACCACAGTTAAAAGAATACTAAAACATCAGAAAAGTCAAACATCCATCATTTACATGCGCATGACTTAATATGACATGTCCTGTTAACTTTAGTAGCAGATATTAATACTATTATGTGTATAGTCAATTGTAGCTGAATATTTGTTACTCATTACTATGACCAGCCATTTAATGACCAAAAGATAGCTGCAAAGATGCAAAATAAAAAACACATTTATGACCTAAGATTAGTTTAAAAATGCCCCAACATTTTAAAAAAGATCAATAGATTATTTATTATTGTGTATAATTAGTTTAGCTTAGAAGAAATTTGTTGATTTTAGGGAGTATTTTAATGGTTAACAGTGCATTCTACTTAAGTTTACAACATAAAGCACACTTAACTTGTCATTCTTAGCGAAGTAAGTATTCTATTTGGACAAACTTTTTGAACAAAAACCTATTATTTCAGAACTGGCATGTCCTTCAAATTCGTCTTAGCAAATATGTGTCATGGAAAATGAAATAACAAAATATATTTAATTCGTTATCTGTAGAACTAGAACTCTAGTGGTTGTTTACAACAGACTTGAAAATAATGACGAAGACTTTGCGAATATTCGCAAATAAAAAGATTGTCCATTATCGCAAGTACGACCTGTATATGGAGAAGCTCTTCTCTACCCTCAGCGACTCACCGAAACAATTGGTGCATATTGAAAACAAGAAATATCAACTGGATTTAGTTGTCACTAAGAGAAATATTTCACCTGACAGCAATTTAGCAATGGAACATAATGTTTTATATTCGACGTTCTTTTCCAAAATCCTATTCAATTTCACACATACAGACTGGTTCACTTTGCCACACGTACAATTTAGATCATTCACAGCTTTGTCCACAATCTGAAATTGCTCCATTAATGGTGCTTAGGATGTTTCTAGAGCACTTATTACATTAGGAAGAAATCCAAAATTTGATTTATGTATATAACTATACCTGTAAATTTTTGCCATTCAAAAGTTCCTGTGCTGCGTATATTGATGTAGCCTCAGCGATGTTGAAGGAATCACTTTCTTTACAACTTGGAAGTTCTCACAGTAATAACATGCAGTCTCAATCCATGTTCCCAATCTAGCCAGAGCAGGAGAGAAGGGAAGGGAAGTTTTGGAGCTTCTGTTATGAATGCTACAACTTGAGATGAGGTTATCAAGAACAGTTTCTTTATGCAACCAATTAAGTTGTCAACCTCAGGTACACAGATACGTCACTCCTCTGCATTCTGACGTCACGTATGGACTGGTCACATGACATGCACCATTTTGAGAAGAGCGCGTTCAGCGAATCAGCTGCCTTTACATGTGGGATGCTGCATCTGTTTGTTCAGTGGAATATCGGCACATAAGAATGTTGTAAACAGTTTTACATAAAACGGTGATAATGCTGAACAAGTTTCCCCTAAAGATATCTGTTGCAAGACAGGGTTTCCTTTATCTTCAAGTAGCTGTACTTCTCTTGCGACATATGTTCAACTTTAAATTTTTTCGCACAGACTCGCACATCACACACTGTGCAAAGCAGCACTTTTCCATTACTGGAAAAACATTTTCTACATAATGTGAAACAAAATTGTTTCAATCTAACAACCACACTTTTTGCCACTTTGGGCATCTTACTGCTCTACTATAGTGGGTTAATTAAACGTCGAAAAGTGTGTATTTCAATAATCTGACGATTTGAGCGTGACTTAAGGGAATGGGAGGGTCACAAACTTTCAAAAAAAAAAAAAAAAAAAAAAAAAAAATTACGTGACATTCTCGAACGCAGTCAAATTTTGTTTCATTTTGAAGGAAATAAAGCTTAGAGCCTGCAGCTGCAGTGAAGCATGTATACCTCACTCCACGCCTCGGCTCAGTTGACAATACTGCGTGGGTCGGAATATACTTTCTTCCATTAGGTGAGTAATATACTAAGTATTTTTTTGTTTGCACGCTATTTTCCGTGTTTTTTATTAGTCACATTCAGCGATAAAAACAACAAAAGACATGAAAGCAATTTCAAACCGTCATTTTAAGAAAATCCCTCCAAACAATCTTCAGATTATGGGTAATCACGATTAGGACATAAACCTGAACCGTCTGATGCGCTCGAGTATTCCAAAATAGCGATCTTTTTACATCTTTGAAATTCTGTAGACGCTCGCCACACCGGTGAAAAGGTAGTTATACATTATATAACCATTTTTCTTTCTACCATCTGTACTTCATACTCCAGTAGCTCCCCACGACGGTCAAGCAAATCCCTGTTTAGCATCGTGGGCTCCCCTACTATTACATATACGTGACTTATAGTGAAAGTCCCGCCGATCCACCTGAAGGTAAGCAGGAATGAACATGCTTGATGCATTGTTTATACACATTCCCTAAAGGTAGGGGAAACAGGTGCTGCTTATACCATATAGGTATTCTTGTAAATGTGGCAGAGTTCAAAACGCAGGTTTCTTAAAAACAACAATGACGCTTTGGTAGTCCACTTCGTTTCCTGTGGATATTTGCTTATAAAGTTGTAATAGACAAGCACATAAACAGAAGTAATAATGATAAATTCAAAAAATAACGCAATGTGGAACTTCACAGGATAATCCGAAAATGACCCAAACCGTCCAAAAGGACCTATCTCTTAAAAACAACGAAAAATGCAAAATAAAATAATTAATAAAATAATAAAAACTCTAACAAACTACCCTATTAAATCAATGCATGATAGATATTTGTATATAACTGAGCTATCACTCAACCTTCATATAAAAGGACACAAAGTGTCTGACCCTAGTGACGTGAATGCAGAGGACAGGTGAACGATAGCACAAAGAATTAACACAAAAGCTACAACCTTCTTTAGTGTTACTAAACCTATTATTTACTATGATATATTAATCCAAAAGTTCTAATTATTTTTAACATACTTCTTAAAAATTCATAGATAATCACACATATTTAGGACACTGTATTTTACATTGTGCTTTGGTTTGCCACGTAAGGGTTGTTAATGAAGTCATATGTTCACATCCGTGGCTAACGAAAAAGACAGGCTACGGGGCAAACTGCAGTGACATAACCCAAAGAAGTAAAATCACAATTGCCTGTTGTAAACGAACAAAAAATACTCATTGAGTTCGTAAAAAAGAAACAGTTTTATCAAGTTGGTATACATGTTAGCCATATATTATCAGACTACCATACTACGTAACCCTGATTCGCGTCGCAGCCTGTCTTTTTCGTGAGCCACGTTCACATCAGGTTGAGTTTCTAAGAGTGGAACTATTATCGTAATGAAAGCGTAATTCCATGTGACAGTTGCATGCCACAATCATATTAGTCTGTTGATCAGTGCTGTGAAAATATGAACAGCCATGGTAATCTTAAGTATATGCAACCACTCTCGGTCCCTCAATAAGCTGAGACTTAAGTCTAGATAAAACATTTTATCAATTGTTTTCTTTTTCATCGTTTGTAATTGTGTCAACTGGAAAAGTTAAACTTTCTTTCATTATGGTAAAAATAATAATGTCTTTGGACATCTTAAAGCTATGGTATATTAATAAAACAGTAATATAATTCAAATGGTGTTGTGTATTATTCACTTATGTTTCATAATGAATCCACTCAATATTTAATACGCAAAGGTAATAATAATAATAATAATAATAATAATAATAATAATAATAATAATAATAATAATAATAATAATAATAATAATAATAATAATAATAATAATAATAATAATAATAATAATAATAATAATAATAATAATAATAATAATAATAATAATAATAATAATAATAATAATAATAATAATAATAATAATAATAATAATAATAATAATAATAATAATAATAATAATGACGATTATGATAATGATAAAGATGATAAGGATGGTGATGATGATGATGATGATAACTATTGTATGCTAAATACGTTTAATATGAACAAATTATTTAATACGGGTGCAGAAATGATTACTATCGCACCCATGGAATGAAGTCACCACTGTGCCTTCCTCACTCGACAACAGATATGGAGTGAACGAGCCAAGTTCAATCGCCACCTTCCCTTCCCGTGCTTATGCCTGATCTAGAATCAGCGAATATCCAGCCTTACTATTAGTAATCGTCATCCGGATCTGCTCGCTTCATCCCTTCCCATTAGAGGTAAGACACAAAGGGTGCTGAGCTGCAATAGCTGAGGGCCTCCTCCGTCTGACTAATCCTAATGCCAAGAATAATCATATGTATACAACTACTAAAGACGGTTTCCCTGCGAAGGCGTACCAGAAATGAAATGAAATGAAAGACCAGCGCAGCGGGCCACAGTGTCGATGAACATGGAGAGCGCTTTCGTATAAAAGCACATAAATATACATGAGGAGAGTGCAGTAGAATGAAATAGCTGTAATAGTAGAGGGGTAAGCAGCTGATTGCGTTAGCTATTGCCTCCAGCTTTCTTTTCAAGGACTATAGCATATTTTCAAATTTTGGTGGTTATCGAGTTGAAAATAGCTGATTCTCTGCACTGTAATATTTTCCCTTTGGGATTGGAAATTTTGAAGACACAAGAAAGTCGATCTTTGGTGTCTACGATATCGCAACGTTAGTTTCCTACAGCACGCGAGGGTTCAAAGCCCTAGCACTATATTTACAAGAAAAGGCTTCCAGTAACTAGCCAACCCTCTTCTAACTGCTGAGATATGGGCTACGTGAGCGCCATCTGAATCAAAGAGCCAAACGAGGTTGCTGTCGTTACAGCTTTTACAGAGATATCACAATCTATGGGAATGGTAAGGCTATCTAACAAGGCAATCAACACGAAATTGCGCAATTTTTTTCTCTCCGATGGTTGTTTTACTTACCTATTGCATTAGTACTTGTTTACTTATCGGAAATGTAAGTTAGCAACACCCGGTTCGTGGGCAAAACGTATATTATTCTCTTAGAACCCATATTCAGCTAATTCCTAAATTAGGGTAAACTCTGTATAAATTAATGCTTCACTGTGGTGTTATTTTACCTAGTTATATCCATTGAAATGCATATTTAATCAGCTACTTCCTTTAATATTAAACAGATGATAACAAGCTTTCATGAGAAAATGTTCCGAAGTTTAAGATTAAATACACGTTTCGAATTAAAGTTTTAATTTGACAAGTTTGCCCCTGCACTTGCGCATTACTGTCAGTCAAATACCAACTGGCTATGAATGTAAACTTGGAATATATATTATGTAATTTCCATGGCTGATGAGAAGATTAGTATCTTTGGAGATTTCCTCGCTTTCTGACGTAATGAAGAAAAGGTATAAATACTCAACGCTCAGAGAGACTATAGCACGCCTAGAAAATCGTTTGTCCCGCAATTTACTTGTTTTCAAACTACAACCTGTAACAAAATGTAAGTGCACAACTCAGTGTTTATTTTCCACATTAATATTTACAAATGCACGTAAGGAATGATGTAACATCGGAATATTTTATAGAGTAAAGATGCCTAATTCCATGATACTCCTAATACCGTGATACAAAGTTGAGCTTCCTGCCATGCTCTTATTCTGCAATAGTTAGTAGTTATGAAGTGTCCAAGAGATGGCTGAACAGTTCTACTTTCCTTTCTCAGTAATTGCTGAGAAAGGAAATGGCTGTGGAATATGTTGTTCAATGATGCTCATGAAACGATCAAGATTTTGTGAACATTGGACTCCCTGCCGAACAAAATTTTTAATTAATTTCAAACAATTAATTGGAGGTAAATATAAAGACAATAAGGTTAATAACGGTTTGTATTTTGTAACGTAGATGAAGGTAGAGAATCAATGCACATACATCATCATTGTTTTTGAAATCAGAGAATTAGGATGAATTAGGATACCACTATCACGGACTTAGGAATGCTATCACGCATGTAGGGGCCATCGTCACAAACTTTATTTCTACAATTTCTACTTTCTCTACTGGCAAGTAGGGGAAGTATTGTATTCCACCCAAAAATTCGATGTCGAGATTTCACCGAAAATATATGTTTTGAGACCCCCTGAATCCAAAAAAAAAAGCATTTTTAGAAAAAGGTCTGTGTGTGTCTGTGTGTCTGTGTCTGTCTGTGTGTCAGTCTGTGGACAGCACAACTCAAAAACGAAAAGTCGGTTAAAAACCAACCATTTAAGTTTACTGTCTTTCAAGGATGCGACACGAAGATTTTGAAGAAAACAGCCGCACCCTAAACTACCCTTTACATGAAAGATTTTTCGAAAATTTTGATTTTCTTGAAAATGGCTCTAACGATTTTGATTAAAATGCCATATGTTTGAGATATTTTTATGACAAATGAAAATTATATCTTGAATTTTCTGGCTATAGCCCCTGTAGTCGTATTTACTCTGGAGGACTTTTGCATAACTGGTAAACCGTTAAGAGATAGACCAAATCATACTGTACAAAAATGTAGATCTTGCTAAAATACACAATATATGTCTGAATAAATTTTCTTGTAGGTTGAACCTTTTCGGAGATATTCCTTGTTATATGTGTGCGTCTTGGAACTATCGTGAAATGGATTATCGTTTTTCATTTTTTATATGTTACGTGTGCAAAGAGAACGGAATCTCAAAGCTTTAAAAGATTTGACTATCGCACAAAGCCTACTGTATTCTAACACTCCCCTTGCACCTACAAGGAAATAACCAACAAGATAATTTGTACAAATGTTTATTTTAACTAACACAAAGAAGATATAGGAATAAGAGTTTGTAAGAATGGTTAATACAAAAGTAGAGAAAGTCATGTGAGTGCAACACATCAGATTTTTTTATGACGAATAAAATGTATATCTTGAATTTGCTGGCTATAGACCCTGTAGTCGTATTTACTCTGGACGACTTTTGCATAACTGGTAAACCGTTAGAGATAGACCAAATTATACTCTATAAAAATGTAGATCTTGCTAAAATACACAATTTATGTCCGAATAAATTTTCTTGCAGGGTGAACCACTTCGGAGATATTCCTTGTTATATGTGCGAGTTTCGGAAAACTTTGGACTTACGTGAAATGGATCATCGTTGTTCATTTTTTTATATATTAAGTGTGCAAAGACAACAGAATCTCAAAGCTTTAAAAGATTTGACTATTGCTCAAAGCCTACTGTATTCTAACATTCCCCTTGCACCTACAAGGAAATAAGCAATAAGATAAGTTGTACAAATGTTTATCTCAACTAACATGAAGAAGATATAGGAATAAGAGCTTGTACGCATGGTTAGTACAAGAGTAGAGGAAGTCATGTGAGTTCAAAACATCAGATTTTTTGTATACTTATGCAACTTTTTAATTCTCAATCAGGTAAACTATGTTCTAGAACATAGTTCTTGAACCTTTTTAAACGACTTTTGTCCATGTATGACCATTACACAACACTTATTCAAAACAGGCAACCTTACCCTACATTATAACTGGATAATACTTCACTACAGGACGAAAATAAAAAAGAACACAATATTTATGTCATATAATTTAGCAGTTTACAGCTTTTGGCGCAAAACGAAACATATGATCGAAAGTTTTGTTTAGACTAGTGAACCTAAAGGCAAGTCTCAGAAAGCAAATAGTAGTAATCTTCAACAGTCGTTGCTGCGTTGTAATGAACAGTACCTTTGCTTACATCTTAAAAAATAAATTAATTAAAAAATAAACCCCTGGCGCAACAGCCCTTGGGGGCCCAAGGCTTTCCACCCAGACGCTGCGTCCACCACCTCCGTTCACCACAGGTGTCATGAATGGGATGCAGAACTGGAGGGTGGGACGTGGTCAGTGGCCTAAATCCTCTCGGTCAGTTCCTTAGAGCAGTGGTAGCGCGGCTGCTTCGGGCGCGGAGGAGCCGGGTTCGATCTCCGGTACCAGCGTGGGGACTTTTCCCCCTCTGAGACGTTTGGCACGGCGTGCACTCGGCCTCGTTAGGTCCGGAAGGGGGCAACTGAGCAGCTACTTGAATAAAGAAGTAGCGATCCCAGGTCACCTACATCTTCAAAGCCGATATAACTGTCTAAACACGATAACGTGATTTCCTCATATTGCAGAACAAAAATATATTTAAAAGCTGCCCTATAGGTGCCATTTTCTTACTCATAACAAACTTGCTGCCTCCTCAGGCAGTCCTATATGCATTTTGGTTGCTTAATCTTAGTTTACATATTCCGTTTTGCACGCTCCATAACAGAGTTCAACCACGACCTTAATGAACGTGTTCCTTCTATGATTCGGTTACATCATTCACATGCATTATCATATGAGTTTATAAAATGCTGAAAATATTAAACACTCAAACCACTATTTCTACAAGTTTGGGAAATTAATGGCAACTATGATATATCAAATGACGCGATCATTCGTTATTCGAGTTTCTCCATCGTGGCCAAGAGTCATATGCGTTTTAGGAATTGACTGAAACGTCCTACCTGAGCCAGGGGTGTGACAAACTGTTATTTTTGGGCAACGGTTTAGAGTTGTCGTTTCTTTGTGTTAATAGTCACAAAGAACGATTAGTGACGAATTAATTACAAATAGATGCTGTACTTTAACACAAAAATAATTAAATTCAGGTTCAATAAGTTTCCAAAATTACTAATTGCCGCGGTATTATATCAACATATTTTCTTTCCGTAAAACTTACATATTCATAATTATTACCATAAACGCGTTTGAAATAACTGCTTACGGAACTGGTTTTCATACGTTTTGAACTTTATGAGCAGACTAAAGTTTTAGTTTGGAAGAGAGACTGAGAGTGAGTTGCTGCAATATATGCACAGTGTTCTAAAGGAGATTTTCTCGCTATTTATAGAATAAATAAAGTGTTAAAATCATATAATGAATAATTTCGAAAGATGACAGTGTCTAATATCAAAAAGATCAAATATGTCTGGAGGTTGCTTTCCTTTTATGTAGTTTGTTTTATTTCTTCAACCACGTACACAAGGTATTGCATTCCACCCAAAAAATGCGATATTTAGATTCAACCAGAAATAGATATTTTGAGACTCCCTGGAACAAACAACATTTTCAGAAAGGCTCCGTGTGTGTGTGCGCGCGCGTGGCAAAAAGAACACTTAAACCAAAGTTGATATTTAAGTTCGTCTTCTATGGTAGTGATGCAAAGAGTTTTTAAAAAGAAAATCCCCCAAACTAACTTTTACATGGAAATTTTTTTAAAAAATTTGAATTATACGAAAATGCTTTAATGATTTTGATTAAAATACTATATTTTACGGTATTTTCAAGAGAAACGAAAATGGGGAAGAGCCTCTGAAGTTTTCCGGATTCTGAATGACTTTTGTATAACTGGTAAACCATAAGAGAGAAACAAAATCTTACTACACAAACATCTACATCTCGTTAAAACGCAATCTGTGTCAAATAGATTTGTTGTGGATTTCGCGCCGTGGTGTTCTGATTAATTCATATAAGTAAAATGAAAGGATACGAAGGAAGTGCGGACCCTAACACCGAGGTATCGGCAGGACCAATTCTACAAAAGGAGTGCCCCCCCCCCAAACATTTGACAGTACGTTTTCTGTTGTAGTGTTTAATAAGCCAATGTGAACAGCAGGGAATGCATACAACAAAGAATAAACCCTTTAAGAACTGATACTCAATGATATTTATAAACATAATCCTGTATTAATATGAAATTGCCAAATGCCTAAACTAAGCAGAACGTTCCCCCTTCTTAATCAGATAAAGTTATAAAATAGAGATTTTTAGCATACTTGAAACCAGCAATGAAACATAGAATGTTGGCACACTAAACCAGCGATGGAGTGCAGAATTTTGATACACTTGAAACCCGCCTGTCCTCCACACAAATATTATCGCCCCATATGAGCCGTACCTAAAATCCAACATAAAAAGGCACAGCCCAGGTAACTTCACGGTCAGACTCACCAAGATAAGGGAAATCAAAACTAGGCCCGAACATAAACTCACTGTGTAGATGTCCGCCCTGTGCAGAGCTCAAGCACTCTCTCGAAGTCAGGGCTTCTCACGAGTCTTGCTGTCACCTTTATCTTTTTGTAGTGTTTAACGCCCGCTTTTACCAGTACGGCACCGCAGGCGGTGACACTGATGATACATGAAATAAAGATGGAGTACCGGTGGAATGAGATGGTGGGGAAACCGGAGAACCCGGAGAAAACCCACCTCAGCACCGCTTCGTCCACCACGAATCCCACATGCGGTTGCCTACGATCGAACCCGGGCCGCTTTGGTGAGAAGCGAATGGTCCAACCACTCGGCTACGGCGCGGCCGCATCATCTTTATCGCAGCGCTACCAGCGGTAGCAATCGGTACCAATTGTAAGAGATTACAGCCTAGAGGAAAACTTGTCAGTGAACCGAAATAAAATAACTCTAATCATAAATATGTGCGGTTTGTATTTGTATTATATCTTATTGGTTTGTATTTTCCAAGACACTTTCCTCAAAGAAAAGTCGTCCATTTTTTCCTTGTTTCTTGCTTTCCCCCTCTTTGCCATGCAAACAGAACGGAATTTTAAAGACATCACATAGCGACCAGTTGTTAAAAATTTTGACTACCACCTAAGTCCACTGGATTCTCCTATTCCCTATACAACCTACAAGAAAATATGAAACAAAAGCATTTTTACAAAATAACGTTTATCTCAGTATGAAGTATATGAAAGAATAAGATTCTTATGAATAGTTTGCTGAGGAACTAACTGGTAGAGAAGGCGATGCGAGTGCAACACATAAGGTTGTTCGTTATTTTTTTATTTTAACATTACTTCCAAAAATGTCCATGTTGACAATTTTTTCCAATGTATCTTATTATTTTCACTACGAAATGAACTCATCTGAAGTTTAAGGTTATGTGTCTGTTCAAAGATGTAATTTTTCCCATTTATACCTATAGGAGTTTTCACGTTATGAAGGCACAATGACTCTTATGGAGAATCAGCGCGGCGTTGCCACGTATGTTGCGCCGCCGTGATTACCACAGTTTTACTAGTTGGTTCCTGAACCACTGTTCAAATCTATCGATGTCTATTTCATCATGATAATCAGCAGAACCTTTTTTCGCCAAGAAAACAAGTTTTGCACCTGTACAAATCGCACCATTGGCATGCAATATTACAAAGACCACTGGATAACCCGGCTAAAAGCGCTTCTTTAGGTGTCTTTGTAGTCCCATCCTTCCAAACTTTTGATACAGTGTGCCCTACAATTACCCAACTTTCATCAAGCTACACGATTTTCCTTACCTCTTTGCTGAATTGTTTATTTTCCGTAAATAGGAATGTTTCCACACCATAATTTCATTTGTCTCAATCATAAACGATTTATTTCCTCTCTTTTCAAAATCAAATCCCACTTGCTCCCTAAGCGATAAAAGGTTGAATATTTAAAATTTGGCAGGTCCTCATCCCCATTGACTTTTTTCAACACGGCCAGAATTGTAGGGGAAATACTTTGAAATAAAAATTCATGAAATTTGTGCCATATTTGCGTTAAAAATCATATTTTATCTTCCTGCTGGTTTTGTATGTATGGTGTAGTGATGGGACCCTCTTTACATTCTTTTCTTAATATAAAAATGTAGGCCTACTTACATCAGTCGCCTTATGAAGCTCACTAACAATAAACGAGTCACTGTGTCTGGGGTTCTGTTTCTTTAAATAATCATACACTCTAAGGATTGTTTTTTCGCTCGCCACCTGTAATAATTTCGCCCTTTTTTCTGCCATCCATTCTACACTGATCATTTAATTGCAATGCAGATAATTACCAGAGAGCTTGTAAAACTCGCACACACAGCAGATTCCCAAAACCTATTGAAAACCTGCGCTGAAGTACAATGCCTTATCGGACCTTCAACTGCCACACCACGTCTGGTTTTCATCCTCTCCAAGACACGAGGACCAGGTTTCGTCCGTGGTGTACTTTGCGCGCCGCAAACATTTGCCTTTAAATGGTGATTCATGGATACTTTGGTACTGGAGACGTTCTGTATGTATATAAAAAGTAATTTCATTATTTCCTTGACAACTTTGTCGCTGAAAGTTTTTACGTGGACTTACAGAACGAGAATTAGCCAGCGACATTTTCCACTGTATAAACGAATAATGTTGACACTTAGTTTTAAACTTTATTAAAAAAAATATGTTTAGACATATTGATATAATCTAAATACTAACGTGGCCTATGAAAGCAGACGAATAATCCAGATTTTTTTCATTTCAATTATTTCTGTTTAAAACCATGTTTTGACGTTCGGAGCGAGAAAGATGTTAAAAATCTGCTTTCAACAAAATTTTAGATTTTATTATTTTAAGAAATATACAATTATATAAAAGGTTTATCATGCATACCATAGTATTCTTCTATACATTTCAAACCGAAATGTATGTTCTTACTTTATCTTAGTCGCATTTGAAAACACGCACATTTGGCAATGGCGCACTTGGTTCTTCCATAAGAACAGCACGTTCCATAAGAGCCTGTTGTGCCTTCATTACGTGAAAATTTAGCTAGTTCAGTTGATACCGTAGTTACTACAGTGTGGTATTATAAGAGGTAAAATGGAAATAAGCTTTTCCCCTTTTCATTGGAGTGAAGTTTCCTTCAGTCTTCAGAGGTTTTTAAAAATATTAACAATATAAAATTCTTCGTAGATTTTTAATAATCTACCCATAGCAGTTTTCTTGAACTGTGATAGGCTCAAAGTGCAGAGTAAATGATCTTATAAGACGTTTCCTCAGATAGGCAAGAAGCAAACACTAAGCGAAGACGACACACGTTTGCTATGGAACGACAGATCGGGCGTATTGTCAACCTCTCCTAGAAGACATCTGAACAGTGAAGCAAAATGGCGCACAAAAGAAGCAATTGTAGCTCGCGCACAGCGTAAAGTTCGTTGTTACTTGTCGACGTACACATCAAATAAGGGAAATTCATAAATTGCATAGGACAAGGAGAAACATCGTAACCTGCTCTTTGGCAGAAGAGGAAAAATCAAAGTGCAATATGCCACAAATAAAAACCATATCGATCCTGAAGTCCATAGTATAGGCATCTTGTGGCTTCATTTTGTAAACAGCTGCCGGAAACTACCAGCATCTAGTTCTAATGAGTTAATAACTGATCTAGGTGACTAGATGTTTAGCAGATATTTAGCAAGCAGCTGTTATACAACTCCCTCAAAGGGTTTCAGGTGTTAGTGGAATATTAGACGCAATGATTTTGAACAGCTAGAAGCACATTTAAGATATACTGTTTTCAAATTAGAGATTATGACTTCATGATTGAATGACAAGTTGCGGAGGGGCGACTGAGCACCTCAACCGAAAGGCGATCTTTTGTGCCTACGCCCTGACGAGGCACTCCCCGGGAGGATGGATGAGGCGAATGGATCCTAAGGGCGGCCGGAACGTTGCCACGACAGAGCAGGTGGCAGAGTCCCTACATTTTACCAGTTAGAAGCACCCCGGCGGAGGCAGGCTTAGCTCCACTGTCCCCCTTGGGCCTGTATTATTCCATGGGGGCCCGGAAATCAGTGGCTCGCCTTACAATCCAGGGGACGAGATTTCCAGAGTGTATTTCCCCTGCCGTGCTGCTGCCACGACGCTCGCCGACGCTTTCAATCCTGAAAGAAATCTAACGGGATGAAGGGTCAAATGAAATGATGAATGTAATGAAATGGAAGACAGGAAATTCGGAGGGTATGTAAATCCCCCCCAGCATGCACCAGGCGACCGGGGAAACCTCTGAAGAAACCCATGGGTCAGGAAGGTCGACCACGGGGATCGAACCCACGACCTCCCTACCGCCTGCGCCAATGCGCCACTTTATAAGAACATAGCTTAACTGCTTCTGCAATGTAATGAGAGTATGAATAAGACAAGTTAAATGAATGTGTTAGGAAATGTTTCTTTCAGTGTTTTCCCTGCTCTGATCTATAACCTGCTGCATCGGTTAAAAATAAAAGTACACTGTCATATTTTAAATCACAAACATTTAGAAGATTATTGTCTATAGAAGGTTAGGGCTTGCCGCTGCTAAGCTTAATTTGTCAAGCTTATGAAAAGGAGTTTGCAAAAATTATTAAAAGATTAATTGCTACTTACCACAGAAGTCTTGTTTGAACTAAAGTTCTCCCTTTTGAATTATTTATTTTTCTTTCCATAATGCGTTGGAAATTTGAACACAGACGCCTGGCGGCGCCGTAGCCGAGCGGTTAGCGCGCTCGCCTACCACCTAGGCGGCCCGGGTTCGATCCCAGGGACCCGCATGTGGTATTCGTGGTGGACGAAGCGGCGTCAGGGCGGGTTTTCTCCGGGTGCTCCGGTTTCCCCCGCCATCTCATTTCACCGGTGCTCCATCTTCATTCCATGTATCATCAGTGTCACCGCCTGCGGTGCCGTAGTAGTAAAAGCGAGCGTTAAACACTACAACAACAACAACACAGGCGCCTTGTTTCGCCTTGGCAGTTAGGAACACAGAACTTTGTGCCCAATATCTACACTTGCGTAAAAGAAATATATTAAACTTGATCTTGAAAGACGTGGTTGTTACATGCAATTACATAAAAACCAATTCGTACCTCATGAGTAAAAGTAATGCGAACCAAAGTATTGCTCCGGCAATCATGTAGCCCATATCGATAGTAATAGCTCAGGCCTTGTCTTCTAGGTGTTGAATGCGATTTTATCACCGTAATCTTGCATCTGAAGATCAAAAGCGGTAATAACAAAACATTTTTATTTGCAGGGCGTTTCTAGAGTCATCATTTCAGAGCACAACCCTATCAATCCTTTTAGGCTATTCTTTCAGCTATAAAGGTAAAGGGTTTCTGGCATTAATTGGAAAAAAGTTTCGTGACCGTCTTCTTTCTCTCCAACTTATTTATAGGAATGAAAGTTGGGCAAACCTTGTATGGAAATTCGAGATGTGAAGTGTAACACCTGATGATATTTATTGCATGCTTAACGATCCCAGTAGGCCAAGTATAGGTCAGCAATATTTAATCTCTTATTCACTATCTGCACAAAGCTCCTGTAACTGCTACTCACTGCTACCGTATTACTTTTTAATGAGATTTCGGAAAGTGTCTTTTACGTCGAAGCGAAATACGTTCTCTAGCTTGTGTTTCCGAAAAAGAAGGATGTTAGCAATGAAAACTTAAAACACTAAAGTACGCAGGCAAAGTCACCTTGGAAATAAAGTCATCTTGGAAGTAATTCATATTGTTAAAAAGTTCCTGTCATTTACGCTGTGAAAAAGATGATTTCCGTCGCTGGGAGGGAAGAAGAAGAGACTGACAGTTTTATCGCAGTTATGTCAGACATCCGAAAAGCATTTCACTTCCAGGTGACATGAAAAACGTTTTCCAAAATAATTTTTCATCACATAAAAACACAATGCTGCAGAATTACCATACATTCTACATTATCACCAATCGCAAAACCTCTATAGGCTCCAAGCACTTTAATTATACAGCTGACAATTTTAATTTAGTTTACACATGAAACAAATGAAACACAACATGGTACTTATAGGTAGCCTGCTCGTAACTGTCTTACGAAACCTTATTTCAGAGCTACTCCGGTCAGAGCTTTCATTTCTCTGTGTGTCTCTCTCATCTTTCACTCTCGCTCTCACTCTCTCATCTCTCACTCCTTCATCTCTCACTTTCTCATCTCTCACTTTCTCATCTCTCTCACTCTCTCATCACTCACTCTCTCATCTCTCACTCCCTCATCTCTCACTCCCTCATCTCTCACTTTCTCATCTCTCTCACTCTCTCATCTCTCACTCTCTCTCATCTCTTGGGGCTGTAATGACCTAGCTGTCGACGGGCCCTTAAACCCTAATCACTCACTCACTCTCTCATCTCTCTCACTCTCTCATCTCTCAATCCCTCATCTCTCACTCCCTCATCTCTCACTCTCGCTCTCACTCTCACTCTCTCATTTCTCTCACTCTCTCATCTCTCACTCTCGCTCTCTCTCACTCTCTCTCACTCTCTCTCACTCTCTCTCACTCTCATCTCTCACTCTGTCTCACCTCTCACTCTCTCACTGCCTCTCGCTCTCTTTCCTTCCTTCTCTCTTTCCTTCTTTCCTTCCTTCTTTCATTCATTCATTCATTCATTCATTCATTCATTCGTTTGTTCATTCGTTTATTCGTTTATTCGTTCATTCGTTCATTCATGCATTCATGCATTCATTCATGCATTCATTCATTCATTCATGCACTCACTCACTCTTTCTTTCTTATTCTCTTTCTTTTTCTTTCTTTGCTTTTCTCTTGTAGACAAATCATTCGTCGTTATTTCTCCAGAAAAAGCGAAAGTCAATAATACAAATGTTACTAAACCTTTATTGCATAAGGGATTTCACTCTTCACTAGTTTTTTCGTTGCATTCTGGGAAATGAATAATTAACGTAAACTGATGCCAAAATCGGGGTTTACGGGTTGCGTCCCACGGTCAATTTTCCTGCAGGTTTCTCGCGGTAGACCTTCAATAACACCAATTTAAGTGGGACGACGTAGAGGAAGAAGGATACAAAGGCCAAAGACGGGATATATTTTGTGTATTAGGTAGCACTGTAATCTGTGTGATAGTAAAACTTACTTATATCGATACGATCGCGGCATATAATATATCGATACTGTGACGTCTCTTCATTTTACCTAATAGTTGGTGTCCCTACGTAGTCTGTATTAGAACCTCAGTGTACACAATAGGACTTGTGAACTATTAATTATCAATGGATTTAAATTTCACTTCCATAAGTTGTTTACTAATGGTAAAAAATGATGGTGTTGTACCAACAAAAAGTGCACAAGCTTTGTTAAGTGCAATTTCCTCCGGATATGTGGTCTGAATTTTCGTCTTCACCGCGCAGAACCACAAATGCATGTGAATAATTTCATTTATATCCTAGTTCACAATTTTACTCGCCACATCCGAACATGTTTAATTTTATCGTATAAATATTCTTAAAGATATACAAGCTGATACTTATGTTAAAATAAGAAGTTGCAACACCACAAGAATTAAAAAATCAGCGACAAGGACAAAAAAAATGGTCCATTATCTCAAGTGATTTAGATCAGTATAGGAATAATATGATTTCCAGGCAGACATTTATCACGTCGGTATGCAACAAACTGCTACAAAAGACCAACTTTTGCATTAAAAAAAATAAATAAATAAATAAAAAGCAGTGACGTAGTCATGGCTAAAATTTTAACTCAACTACATACGCACGATATGGGAAAGTTTGTATTTTATTTATATTACAATTACTTCACATTTATGTCGTTTTCCTTCTAAAAGCTCTTATATGGCTTGGGCCGCAAGCCGTATACTACTCAACGGTATTTAGGGTAATATTTAGGGTATGTCCCTGCCGAAATATCTTAGTTCAGAATAATCTTTTCCAGGTGAATATTGAAATTAGTGTAACTGAAAAGCGATATAGATCACTACCTGGCTTACCTGATATTGCAAAGTTAGATTAAAACCTAATTACTTTCATTCGCTTATGAAAGTATTGTTTAAACGATTAAGAGTGTTTTTTATAATGAATCCTCTCCTTTGCACCTTTAATTGTAGTTTCGTACAGTCCCGACTATTCCAAATAGCAGACAACAAATTCTGTGATATTCACGCAAAAGGACGTGAAACATTGACGGAAGGCCTGACTCACCCCTAAAACTCTTACAAGTTTAAAAATACCGTACAGCGTATAAGTACTCCTTGGTGCTTGAAAAATCCTCGCTCGGAATGCTCGACTAATTTCTTAAGATAATTATAGTACGTAGTTAAACTTCAAAACTTTGAACCTATTTTTACATCCCATAGTTGTTTAATAATATAAAAACTACATAGTTTTCACGTAATGCAAAAGGTCTTAACATATGCAACATACCAACATTTCTAATGTTAGCAATTTTCTCTCTTTGTACGATTATATAGCAGGTTTCTTGATTATAACTTATACAAATGAAATAAAAACTACTTTCTTACAAGGTGGGTTACTGGAAGGTTTTGGTATCCAGAAACTTCAGTGCATACACCTATATAATTAGAACAAAGGTTATTCAGAAGTTTTGACATTGTGTGATTATATGCATATTTTCCATATTTCATAAAAGATTAAAGAGATAAACACAATCGCTTTTTAAAATGTCTTCTATTTGCTGAATTGTTACATCATGCTCATCTATGTATGTTCCTTGCACGAAACGTATCCGGCTTATATTTTTCTACTCTGCAAAGTACAGCAACTATTTATATTCATTTTTCTCTACTCCATGCCACGCTCAACTAAACTTCAAGACCTTCGCAACCATGTTTTTCTATACCTGAGATATATTCCTATTCAAACATAAGGGCTTGGCAAAGCATTTTGAAACTTTAGTTACTTACGAAATGAAATTACTACTACGTGTTTTATAGCTCTAAAACATGAGAACAAATTGGTCTTTTCAAAGGTGAAATAATTATCAAAATCGGTTGAATGGCTTTTCAGATTATTCTATGTGCACAAATTTGTTTTCTCTTTATAGTATTAATATACTTATGGACATGGTCGTCGTGTAACCTATTGGCGGCGCCGTGGCCGAGCGGTTAGCGCGCTCGCCTGCCACCTAGGTGGCCCGGGTGCGATCCTAGAGACCCGCATGTGGTATTCGTGGTGGACGAAGCGGCGTCAGGGTGGGTTTTCTCCGGGTTCTCCGGTTTCCCCCACCATCTCATTCCACCGGTGCTTCATCTTCATTCCATGTATCATCAGTGTCACCGCCTGCGGTGCCGTAGTAGTAAAAGCGGGCGTTAAATACAACAACCTACAGCAACCTACAACAACGTGTAACCTATTGCGATACAGACTTTTAATATAGTTCAACCTGGAGAAACTCTGTTCGCAAATATATGTAGAGCTATACTCACTCTTATACACACTATTCTTGCAAATGCTTATTTCTTTATCTACAACCTTTTAATCCATATAAGTATTTTCATTATCTTATTGCTAACTTTCTTGTAGGTGCAAGAGGAATATGGGCATACAGCAGGCTTTAAGCGATAGTGAAACGTTTTAAGAGCTGGTTGCTATGTGATGTGTTTCAAATTCCATTCTCTTTGCAAGGCCAAGAGATAAAGAAAACGAATAACATATTCCTGTATGAGAAAAGTATAAGTAATGACAAATTCAAACAAATAAAGAATATCTTGGAAATGGTTCACGCAAACGGAAAATGAAGTATTTGACATAAATTGTGTATTTTAATGAGATCCACATTTTATATTTAGTTCGCTTTTGTCTGTGTCTTACTGTTTACAATTTTTACAAAAATTATCCAAAATGAAGAGTTTTTCTGAGGAAGTTCCCAGAAAATTCAAGGTGTGACTTAGAAACTCTCATGGAAACACCTCTTTGTGTCTGGTTGTGACTCTACACGCCCCAGGCAAGACCTGATTCACCCTCCGACTGAAGGATTGGAGTGGACAATAGCCGCTTATTACGTAAGCGTCTACAAAGAGACAAGGATGGAGATCGCTGCGCTAGAAAAATAGAGGTTTTACGACAGAGATGCAACAACTCTATATTGAACATATTGGTATTTCAAAACGTAGAAGTTTAGCTCATTATGGTACTCAAGAAGAAGTAAAATTGTTGAGAGTATGATAAGCTTATTTGAATTGCTGCATAAGTTCCTAACGGCTTGCATCTTGTCCGCAGAACGCAAACGCGCATGAAGATTGACGGTACACCCACCGCCAAAGATAATCTCATTGTAGCTCGCGTTACGTCACATTATTTATCATTCTACGAAGCCTTGCCACTTCATTGGTGGCTTTACGCCACGGGACAAGGATGTGCCACTCCTTTTACTACATAACCTTAACCAATAACCAAAACAAACGATACAAAGCGTCGTAGAAACGAAATATATGTGTACGCTTACCCTATTGGCTAAACGAGAAAGAGGAGAGAGGGAGTGGATTCAGTTTGTCATACAGACCTCTTATCATGATTGTTGCTATACCTTATTGGCTACTGTAAGAACATGCCTATGAAGGGTTTGACGAGCGTCCAGGCTAGCGAAACGCATAATGTGTATCTGTGAGGTTTTCAGGGGATGTGAATTAAGGTCTGAATGATATGTATTAAATACACCAGGTGCCCCTTATTCTCGACTTTTATGCAATCCGCATTTTATACCCCAACATGAAAACATCGAACCCATTACTAGGTTCTACCCGGGTATTTCACATGGATGTTAAACACTCGATCAAATTAGTACTAATATAGATGTTTTCACATCGCTTTTTAATATATTCGTAATTAGACAGCTGACGTTTGCACTTCTGCAAATGTTCATTGGAACCAGCGAATATTACATCTTAAATGGAATTCTTACCTCACCCGTTACTAGGTAGCTCAGTTGGAACGAGCGCAAGGCTCCGAAGTAATCTGTCTGCTGTGAAGGTGGTTCGAAACACCTGCATGTACTATTTTTTTTTACCGTACAATCCTCACAATTTACAAACTATTATTCTGAAAACTGTTATTATATTCATTTTTATTGTTTTATTTATGTTTTATGACATTGTTTGATGTTTCTTTATTGGTGAACTACAATTATGTAGTTGTTTAAACACACCTATAGATAGGTGCAATTGAAATAAGGATCATTCATACACATTTGAACACAGAAAGCAAGGAAATTACATTGTCAGTGTTTAAGATGGAAGTTAAACTCAATTTTGCACACAATGAATTATTGTGCTATTAAAAATGCAGACAACCAAAAACGATTTAAATTATAATGTCCTAAACCTTCAGGGACTTTATAATTAGATTATTGTGAATTCGATTTCCAAGTTTTGATGAACATTAAAAAAATATTTACAATGCTGAGACTTGAACCTGTTTCCTTGGGAGTTAAGTGGAGAGTACCCGTTACAATCCTATTCAGCTATTTCGAGACTTCCTGAAAGCACATACCACGTCCAATAGTAGGACTTGTATGCCTGGCGCTATGCCATTGCCACCTCGCAAGTTATCGCGCTGATTTAGCCTTTTAAGACAGTTTTAATCACTTACTGGGCGTTTTAATATTATTACTTAAATGGCAAAAGCTGTTATGCATATAATTGAGATGCACGAGGCGTAGTTCACGCAAAAATGCAAATAAACTGTTGTTTAATAATATGTCCGTTTTGACTGTACGGGTCCATGATGGATGAGGCGTGTCTAAATTTTCCTGATTTTTAGCAGCCAATCCCTGCTCTAAGTACAAGAATCCACCATTTTCTTTTTAGCTGACGTTGTTAGTGTACTCATATGATAGGTCAATTTTTTCCGAGGCGTTTACTGAATTACGTTGCTATGTATACTCTAATAAAAAGTTTGTAAAATCGGCATGAAACAGGAATTCGCTCTCGCTCAGTAAACGAGTCGTTTGTTTTAGAGGTGTACTTTAGCGAGGAGGACGTTCTGTCCCTTAAAGCACTGTTGCTCTCAATTTTGCGCATTCCTCTCTTTAAGAACGTCAAGCAATACATTTTAGTAAGCGCAAAACTGGACTAAGGCGCACATGCCGTTAGATGGGTGGCCTACGTTAAAAAAAATAAGGCGCGGCTGACTCACCTGGTATAGTACGGCAGCGCTTTGTAACAAGAAAAGTAAACAGAACAGTATTCTCACTGTGATATCAATACATGTTGCTGTCTAGAATAAAAATCTGTAATACACTAAAAATGAATAGCTAAATGCCTTATTAAGCGCAAAACTCGAGAACGACTGGACCCGGCTAATTTTTGTTTTCAAATATTTGATGAAGTCCGAGGAAGGTCTTTATGAAAAGAAGAATTGGAAAATTTGCACGGAAAAACTTAAAAATCACATTTTTGTTTTTCCCATTCAATCGAGAAAAATGGTCGTGTCTATGCATATAATGACTAATCTCCTAAACCACTTGAGCAATCACTCGAAATTCGTCACTTAGGTATGTGTAATTTGTCATAGAGAAGATGTTTATGCTATCCATTTTACTATAGAACGTAACGTTCACATGTTTTTGTACTACTTTTTGTTTTACGTGAGGTATTCACATAACCTTCTCTATGTACTCGCCCTTCAACACACTTGCCCTTCAATTTTCTGCTAGTGTAATAGAAATTCAACATATTACATTCACACGGTTTTATCTACTTACTTTTCGTTTACGAAACACGATCACATTTATTTCTCTATTCGCGCTTTAACATAAAACTCGTGCAATTTTCTGCGATTGAAATAGAAATGCAACGTATTGCATTCACACGATTTGATCCACACACTTTTCTTTTACGTAACACATTCACATCATCTTCTCTACTAGCCGGGCACTAATAACCTAGTTGCTGACAGGCTCTTAAACCTAACTCACTCACTCACTCACTCACTCACTGACTCACTCAGTCACTCACTCACTCTCTCACTCACTTACTCACTCATCCACTCACTCACTCACTCATTCACTCACTCACTCACTTACTCACTCACTCATTCACTCACTCATTCACTCACTCACTTACTCACCTACTCACTCACTCACTTACTCACTCACTCACTCACTCACTCTCTCACTCACTCACTCACTTACTCACTCACTCTTCTCTACTCGCTCTTCAACATACAATTCATGCAATCTAGCATATAGTATGGATGTTGATAAATTCCAACACGCTTGACCGATCACAATGAAAATTGACACATCTAAACATTTTGTAATGGAGAAGGTTTCTATGCTATTCATTTTACTGTGCATCATGTTACATTCTCATAGTTTTCTTTCCTCTCTTTTCTTATACGTAACACATTCACGAATCCTTCTCTACTTGCCCTTCAATATATAATTAATACACCTTTATATCTAAAATAAAAACAAATTCAGAGACTAAAAGCTTCACTTATCTTAGTAATTGCTGTAAGTTCTCCAATTAATATGCAGCTAACATGTTTTATGATGCCTTCACCACATTTCCAAAGCTCTATTTAAAACAGTTAACATACTTGCAAACGCTCAATTACCTAATACATCTATGTGTCGCCAACCTCTGAAAACAAAACAAATTTATAAATACTATCTATCGGTGATATTTCAAAATTCATAACGCGGTCCCTGTTAATTAAAATTAATCTTTTTTCCCAATGCATTAAACCCATAGACCCATTTAATTGTTTTAAGGGTACACCGAAGTGAAAAATGTGATTTTCTAAAGTACTAGAGCCTTGATTTTTTGCACAGGAATTACTGGCAACCAAATAAATGCGTGTATCAAATTTCACTCCAATATCTAATTACATTCCTGATATATTAACTAAGTTATACCATCTTTATTGGGCATAATCAAAATCGATCTGCTCCAACAGATGTAGAACAACAGAGTTGATTTTTTAAAATTGTATCCCTTATTACCTCTGTAACAAATTAAAGGATGGAAATATTAATATAATGAATAATTTTTCTTAAACAATTTCTAATACCACAAGATGTAATGCCATAAAACAGCGAACTATTACATTAGTTATTTTTTTAAGAAAGGTATAAGCAATATCAAAATTCCAAATGCCATTTTATTACGCATATTCTGAAATATATTGAAAAAAATTAGATCTCTAGCTAGATTTTTGTGGGAGAAGGTAGATTTTGAATATGAGAAAGTAAAAAACAAAAAGGTCGTTTCCGAGAAAAATGAGTTTAAAGTTGAAATGATGGCTGGTGTGGGCATGCCCATGTAAAAGGCAGAAGCAGAGATGCACCACTTTAAAAATGGCGGACAAAATATGTGTTCCCCCTTCCTAGGGAATTAAAAGTTCGCAGATACCAGGTGAGTCAGCCGCGCCTTATTTTTTTGGAGGGTAGGCTACCCATCTAACGGGATGTGCGCCTTAGTCCAGTTTTGCGCTTACTAAAATGTATTGCTTGACGTTCTTAAAGAGAGGAATGCGAAAAATTTAGAGCAACACCGGTTTAAGGCAGGCATCGGCAAACATGTATTCAATGAGGGGTGAGTATGACGTCTCAACATGCAACCCGCAATACACATGACGTAATGTAGAACAGGGGATGGCATTGACCTTCGTTCTGTGTCAGTGCTGAACTCGCTCGCTACAGAATGCAATAAGGAATAGTACACATACTTGAATCCAGCTATTTTGGTCTACGATACTTCAGGTAGGCCTAGGTATTTGAGCAATATATTTCAATTCACTTCTATTTGCAATGTACCATGAAAATCTAGTGATATATCACAAGTAGCCACTCTCAGGATAGCACGCAAATTAACATCTGTTAATCGCGATACAAGATTTTTTTGGATTCAGTTTCTTTCCTTCTACATATTTCTCAAATGCTTGGAATAATTCTGTCCCTGTTGTATGTTCCCTAAGTGGAATGACTTCAAGCATATATTCTTGTATCGAGAGGTTGTTAGTGTCTCCACGAGTGAAAATTACCAATTGTGCTGTGTCAACGTTGTCAGTGCTTTCATCCAACGCGAGAGAAACAGCTATAAATTCACGAACCTCGGTTTGTAGTCTTTTTTCGGCTATTTCTCCTATTTTATATATCCTTCTCTGTATGGTTCGTGGTGATAATGCAATATTACTAAAAATATCATATTGTTCAGGGAAAATTATGTTGGCAACTTTATTCTCACATGTTTTATGAAATCTCCATCACTAAAACACCTCAGTGACTGATCAATCTCCAAAGCAACATCATAGCTGGCGTGAAGTTGTTTATCAGTTGTAATATTTGAATTAATATTAGGTGTATTATCTGAACAGCTCTCTTTGAGCTGTTGCAGTTGGTTCGTCCGATCTAGATCTGAAAAAATAAATAAATAAATAAAATAAAATGAATAAAAGACATTACGTCAGTGTTATGCTACTTTAAATCGTGGTATAAATTTATGAATACATGCTTGTCTATAATTGTATGGTGATCTTATGACATGTATCATAATGCCGCTTGGTGTTCCATTGATGAGTGCCTTTTTGAACTTTAGAGCACAACAAACACCTTACGTTCCTTACATGATGAGAGAAGAAATAATCAAAGTGCTATTCTAGATATCAAATTTAATAGAGCAGGAATAATTACATGCGCTCTAAAGCGCAGAAATTCATCTTTAAGTCTTAGTATTAAATTACACTGTGACAGACATGTTTAGAAGTGCAGGTAAATACGAGAGGACAGTCCGTCTGTGATAGGTGTGTATGCAGTGCCAGTTAAGGCTGCGAGGGAGGGAGGGGCAGGCAGAGTAAGCCTGCCCCTGACACGTCATAGTTGCGAGGCCTCATTGAGTACATGTTTGCCGATGCCTGGTTTAAGGGACAGAACGTACTTCTCGCTAAAGTACACCTCAAAAACATACGACTCGTTTACTGAGAGCGAATTCCGGTTTCCAGCCGATTTTACAAACTTTTTATTAGAGTATACATAGCAACGTAACTCAGTAAACGCCTCGGAAAAATTGGACCTATCATATGGGTACGCTAACAACGTCAGCTAAAAAGAAAGCTAAAAAGAAAATGGTGGATTCTTGTACTTAGAGCAGGGGTTGGCTGCCAAAAATTACGAAAAGTTTAGAGACACGCCTCTTCCAACATGGACCCGTACAGTCAAAACGGACATATTATTAAATAACAGTTTATTTACATTTTTGCGTGAACTACGCCTCGTGCATCTCAATTAATATGCATAACAGCTTTTGCCATTTAAGTAGTAATATTAAAATGCTTAGAAAATGATTAAAACTGTCTTAAAAGGCTAAGTCGAGCCCGAAAACTCGCGAGGTGGCAATGGCCTAGCGCATGTCTTACCCTTGACTTCTTTCGCTGGGGTTATTGAAAAGAACGCATTTATATAGAGGAGCTGGACAATCCAGAAACCCTTCCTCAGAGTATTGCAGTGGCTTGTAGATCTGTTCAACCCTGTGTATAAATGATCCTTATTTCAATTGCACTTATCTATAGGTATGCTTAAACAGCTACCTAATCGTAGTTCACCAATAAAGAAAATCATCAAACATAAATAAAGCAATAAAAATAAATATAATAACCGCTTTCAGAATAATAATTTGTAAATTGTGGGGATTGCACGGTAAAAAAATTAGCACATGCAGGTGATTCGAACCACCTTCACAGCAGACAGATTGCTTCGGAGTCTTGCGCTCGTTCCAACTGAGCCACCTAGTAACGGGTGAGTGAGTGAGTGAGTAGGGTTTAAGGGCCCGTCGACAGCTAGGTCATTAGGGTCCCAAGTCAGAAGATAAAAGCAGGGAAAAACTCACCACCACCTAACACTCTGAATCAAATATTAAAACAAGGAATCTAAAGAAGATAAAAGCTGAAACAGTTAAAATATAAAACTGGTCTAAAAACATAACCTAAAAACTGATCTTAAAATGTACACAGATAAAAATGCGAAGGTTGAAAATAAAACCACGAAGTAAAATACAACTTAAACCTGCTTACCGCAAGTGTTTGGTCTTCATCTTTTTCTTTATCAGTCTTATCTTGACCGGCTTGGGACCTGGTATGTTCAAGTCGCCATCCTCAGATGAGTCTGAAGAGCCCTGTCGGCTTGTTGAGCGGGAGCGGGACTTCTTTGATGATGGACGACTACTCACCCGGTCTTTAAGTCTTGAACGGTGACCGTTGACAGGTAAAACGGTGTGGCTACTGCTTGTGGATGGCTGGTGAGCAGGTGTCTGCACGGCGGATGATTTAGTTGCCGGTGCAGGTGTATCACGGGACGGTGGAGAGGGAGAGGTACTCGTTGGTGAGTCAGTCTGCGTGGCAGCATCAGCGACTGGAACGTGTTGAATGGCCACAGTGTGGGCAGGAGTGCGGCAGACTGTTGACGCGAAACCTAGGGTTGTCGCAGGCTTCAGCTGTTCAAAGCGGCGACGTGCTTCCAGAAAGGTGAGCCGTTCTTTCACGCGCAACTCCTGTATAGCTTTGTCGTCCATAAATTTAGAACACAAAGAGGATCCCGTGTACATGCCGAGTCTTCATGGACTGGTGATCCACAACGCTAACAAATAGATGGATTATTACAGGAGGTCTTAGTATGGCCGAACCGTTGGCACCTCAAACAACGCTTTGGGTTTGGCACATACTGGCGTACAACGGCACGCTCATATCCACAAAAAATGTACTCAGGCAATTTCGTGTCTTTGAATATTAGAAATACTGTACGTAAAGCTAACTCCTTGCCATCCTGTTTTCGCGTAAGGCGGTAGACCTGACATACACGCTGGTCAGAGAGACAGGTGACAATCTCCTCGTTCGAAAGGTTGTCTAGACTAGAGGTGGTGACAACTCCCCTACAGCTGTTAAGAGTTTTGTGTGGGGCTACCCGAATTGGGTAGGATCCCAACAACTTCGCTTTCGAGAGTTTCTCTGATTGCTCTGCCGTTTTGGTCTCGATTAACAGCGTACCGTCACGTAGTCTTGTCGCGTCCTGCACCGGGCCACATATTCTATCTACCTCACGTTTAATATAAAAAGGGCTAATATCCATAATCGTCTTCCCTTCACAAGCCAATGTCACAACAAGAAAAGAGTCAAAATGAGAGGGTTTGCGCGGATGCATATTGAAATTGGACCCCCATCTGGAACCGTCGGCGTCAGCCTGCCATTCGGGGGTCAAAGAAACCAAAGACACCAAAATCTCCACGGTCTGTGCCGCCATGGAGACCCCTCCATGACTGACCTCAAGGCGTACTTCAGAGGAGCTACCCTCCGATCTCCACTGCTTGTCCGCATGGGTATACTGTTCACCACGTGACACCCCGGCTTCAACGGAGTCAGCGTGGATTCAGGGGACTTCGGGTTGATTACACCGGGGTTCCGTCAGCGGTAACACGTCCGGCCGTGATACTTACCCGACGGCACGCGGCCGTCGAGAATTTAACACCGGCCGTGCCCTCAAGGAGCTACGTACATGACGTGTGGACGGGCTCCGCACCTAAGGCTACACATGGGAGCAGTGTGAAGGGTCCGCACAACCTTCGCGCCTGAGACCTCCGAAGAGTACACAAGTCGGGGGCCGCGCCGAAAACCGTGGGGCAGGACCACGGAGATAGGAAAGATCCCTGCTGGTGAGACAGGAGTTATAAAACTAAGGTCTTACTAACTAAAAGTCTTAATAAACTTAGAAGAGGAAGAGGGTGATGATAAGAAGCAACATAAGCTGCTGTACGTGGCAACAGTTAATGAAAATGGAGGGGGTGAAATGATGGTGAGTGGCTCGGGGCCCCGAGTGCGCCAAACCCGGACCTACCGAAGTAGGTTCCCCTGGGGGAGTTTGATTTCGGAGTCCTCTTCTCCTAGATGAGTCGTCGACCAAGACTACCGAGCCTCATCTACCCGTTTGGCATGTTCTTCGCTTCCCTCACCTCTTGCCCACCAGTGGTGAAAAGAGACTTAGTAGGCCGTCTGGTTCGGGTACTGAGCCCCTTCGCCACGGCAAGGCGACACTCCTTCGGAGGGGCTACCTAGTAACGTGTGAGGTAAACATTCCGTTTAAGATGTAATACTCGCTGGTTCCAGTGAACATTTGCAGAAGTGCAAACGTCAGCTGTCTAATTACGAATATATTAAAAAGCGATGTGATAACATCTATATTAGTACTAATTTCATCGAGTGTTTAACATCCTTGTTAAATACGCGGGTAGAACCTGGTAATGGGGTCGATGTTTTCATGTTGGACTATAAAATGCAGATTGCATAAAACTCGAGAATAAGGGGCAGCTGACTCACTTGGTATATTCTTTAGGCTCCTGCGTCCTTTGGTATCATAAGATACCTCAGGTTTCAGATTTTTTTCTCGTTCTGTGAATGTGTTAAACATGATACCACGGCCGGTGGCATCATGTTTGCTGCCTTCTGCATTCTGTGCTCATATTTTTCCTCGCTCTTGCCCACTTTGTAACAATGGTAGGATTAAGAAAACCCTACTACTACCACTAAAACCCCCCTTGAACCCCAGCCCCCCCTCAAAAAAACAAAATTTTATATTTTGAATATTCATGTTCTTTTGATACTTAATAACGCATATTGATCCACATGACAAAATTTGTAGCAGTCTAGATGTCATTTTAGCCCCCCCCCCAACAAAAAAAAAGAAATTCTTTTTATTTGTTTATTTTTTTTTTTTGTTTTGTTTTGCATTTTTGTTTAATTTTGGCCCATAGAAACTCATTAAGCACAAAATAACAATTTCCACTCTAGTATTGTGATGTCAGGACGCAGGAGGTTGGTATGGTGCATTTTTGGCAGTAAAAATCAAATAATTGATTTTTTTGACCAAACTAGCTAAAATATAACTTCGATATTCCCTTAATAATTTAACCTCTAGATTTAATCATGAAATAACTCAATTATATTTAATTTAATTTAATATTTCTAAAATGCTCCTTCATTCTGGTTTCCAAGGTAAACTGTGTCACAATCCAAACAGCTAAATTCATAAATGCCAGATTTTTTATAATTTGAAATTTCACCCTTTCACAGAAAATTAGTAATTTTTTATATCATTTATTTTGAGGGACCAAAGTTATTCCATGTGCCTTAAAAATTTTTGTAAATTCTTTATTAGCTCAAGGATTGTAAGTAAACTTTTTAAAAATAGATCTTTTATTTTCTTGCGGGTAGATACTTCTTTAACAGGTTCTTATATTTACATTTTTCTATCGCAAGCAATCATTTTTACCAGGCGAAAATTGCACAGGCAAAGGAGGCGAGCCCTCCCACCCCTCACCCTAAATCAGGAGCCTATCGGGTGGGAGACATCCGTCACGTACCTAGGGGTTAAGATGGACGAATATCTCACATGGACTGAGCATATTAACTCAGCCAGAGCAAAGGCCAATGGCCAACTCAACAGACTGTACCCGCTGATAAATCTTAACAGCAGCCTTAAGCTACGCATGGGACTTACGCTCTATAAGACGCTGATCCGACCCATCTTAACTTACGCCGCCCCGGTATGGGGATATGCGGCAAAAATGCACATAAAACGCCTCCAAACGATGCAAAATAGAATACTGCGAATTATTGCTAAACTGCCGCCAGAGGCTCCGACGTACCAGTTACATGAAGAGCTAAAAATGCTCACAATCGAGCAGTTTATTAAACACCTGGCATGCAACCTATACGCCAAAAAGAATAAGAACCACAACGAGCACATACGAATGCTCGGGGAGTATGATATGACTCGCGACAAGCACCTCCGCCCTCTATCATTGTTCGATCGCACTATAAGCATAGGCGAACCTGAACTCAACATACAGGAATACCTGAATAATTTAGTACCATGAAATTACTGGCTAGGGGATGAAGGGAAGCACACAACAAACACACAACACTATAAAAACATACACTTACACTCAAGCCCTCACAAGTCCTTGTGCTACCTAGCCAAGGCGGACCCCGGGAGACGAGGGCCTCCCCGGTAGTGGCACAGGCTCGCTCCTGCACTTCAGGCAGACAGCCCGCCATGTGTGCACTTATACGACCAGGAAGATCAGGTACACGATTAATGACGAAGCCTCCGGCTTAATCACACCCTAGTGACTAAGATTAAATGACACAGTAGAAGTTATCTCTACAAGTTGTAAATCTTATAAATATCACCATAACTGCACCTAGTTATATAAGCATTTCTTAAAATACTACTAGCATAGATTATAGGACGCAATATAAATTAAAAAAAAATAAATAATAATAATAATAATAATAATAATAATAATAATAATAATAATAATAATAATAATAATAATAATAATAATAATAATAATAATAATAATAATAATAATAATAATAATAATAATAATAATAATAATAATAATAATAATAATAATAATAATAATAATAATAATAATAATAATAATAATAATAATAATAATAATAATAATAATAATAATAATAATAATAATAATAATAATAATAATAATAATAATAATAATAATAATAATAATAATAATAATAATAATAATAATAATAATAATAATAATAATAATAATAATAATAATAATAATAATAATAATAATAATAATAATAATAATAATAATAATAATAATAATAATTTTTTTTTTTTTTTTTTTTTTTTTTGAATTAACGTCCTCCAACATTTTGTCATATCGGACGAATGAATGAAATGAAATGGGTGAAATGATGCTCAAATGAGCCCGAGGTCCATGGAGCTTTAAGTTACCCGACATTCGTCTTCTCAGGGTAGGGAAAACCTCGGAAAAAAACCTTACCCGGATAACTTACCCTAAGCGAGATTCGAACTCGCGACCTCTTGAACGTGAGGCAGACACGCTAACCATCACGCTACAGAGGCGGGCATAATAATAATAATAATAATAATAATAATAATAATAATAATAATAATAATAATAATAATAATAATAATAATAATAATAATAATAATAATAATAATAATAATAATAATAATAATAATAATAATAATAATAATAATAATAATAATAATAATAATAATAATAATAATAATAATAATAATAATAATAATAATAATAATAATAATAATAATAATAATAATAATAATAATAATAATAATAATAATAATAATAATAATAATAATAATAATAATAATAATAATAATAATAATAATAATAATAATAATAATAATAATAATAATAATAATAATAATAATAATAATAATAATAATAATAATAATAATAATAATAATAATAATAATAATAATAATAATAATAATAATAATAATAATAATAATAATAATAATAATAATAATAATAATAATAATAATAATAATAATAATAATAATAATAATAATAATAATAATAATAATAATAATAATAATAATAATAATAATAATAATAATAATAATAATAATAATAAAAATTACGCTAAGGACAAGAAACGAAACCTTCGGGTGGAGTTTAAAAACAAAACATGCTCATTCACTCAGCCCTCACATCCATCTACACCTAACGATGCCAAATGGCTGAAACACAAAAAGAACACCCTCAACTATCATACACATCACCATTATTTACTACCAGGGGGCACTCAGGGCTTATGTCATGTTTGCCCTCCGGCACATCAGTAATACTCGCTGTTACTGCCACTGGCAGGCAGCTTCCATCTCTCACCACAGAATGCGCAGGTGCTTTATGCGGTACTGCAGCATAGAGGCCTTGACCTCAAGACTTCCGGTGGGGTTTTTTAGTGAGTAGGCTGCCCGGGTTCGAAGCCAGGGTAGGAGTCTTACACTCGCATGCATGCATGCATGCGGTTAGGGCGTAAGTAGCCCTTTTCCCCACCACAAAAAAAAAAAAAAAAAAAAAAAAATCTATCGTTTATGTATAAAATCTGTATTAAAATCATTAATTACTCCATTGTTGATAATGCTTTATACTGTGTGTTAAATTCTTCCTTATTAAGGAGTACGTTTATTAACCTATTGAAAACAGCAAATTTGTGTGAAAAAGGATTAAAACGTTTATTTTTATGTAACTCCCGTATCAGTATGAGTAGATTTTATATAAACTTTAAAGTTCAATTTATTGCTATGTTTTATTAAGTTTTAAACTAATAATTTTAATAACAGTGCGACAAGCCTCCCACATGCGCACTATACGTCCACGAGTAATTTCGCTCGGCATGTGTGGTTCTGAGACGATGAACATATTTAGGTTTCATTGACACCAGAAAAAGCAGTGGCATCAACTTCCCCTCCACTCCCAAACCTTCTGATCGCTGTGTTCTCAAGTCATCAAACTCCGCGATACGTTAAGTGAAGGACACGCCCCAAAAGACCCCAGGAAACGATACAAAATAGAGCACACATGTAAAAATAAGGATAGAAAATTATCAAAAATGAACCCTTATAAATCCAATTTTTACCCGAGTTACAAAAAATTTTTATAATACGCCAAGTGGCACAATTGGGCTGGAAAGGGCTAACCTACAAAACTGGAATATGTCGGAAGTATTTTTTACTTTCTCTACTACTAAGTAGAGGAAGTATTGTATTCCACCCAAAAATTCCATGTGTAGATTTCACCGGTATATGTTTTGAGGCCCTCCGAATCAAAAAAAAAAAAAAAAGCATTTTTAGAAAAAGGTCTGTGTGTGTGTGTGTGTGTGTGTGTGTGTGTGTGTTTGTGTGTGTGTCTGTCTATCTGTCTGTCCGTCTGTCTGTCTGTCTGTCGGTCTGTGGATAGAAAAAAACACCATTGTCATCTAGAGGAATGACTCAGCTTTTATACACGCAAGTGTGTGTTTTAAATTGACATTATTGTAAAAGAAACCTGATGTGTTGTACTCACTTGGCATTCTCTACTGTTGCACAGTCTATTTTTACAAACGCTTATTATTTTATCTAATTCATATAAATCGAGATAAATATTTGCTGAAATTGTCTTATTTCATATTTCCTTATAGATACAAGGGAGTAAGGAAATACAGTAGGCTGTAAGTCATAGTAAAATCTTTTAAAAGCTAGCCGCTAAATAATGACTGTGAAATTCCCATCTATTTAGTCATAGGTTGTCAAAGCGAATGACTTTCCATGTGAGAAAAGTACCCATAAGTATTTGGAAATTCAAACTAATAATTACAAGTATCTCTGAAATGGTTTCTGATTATGATTTGCTCTCTCTCTCCATTCTTTTTTTATCGAATCTTAGAGAAAAAACTCGCAAGTGCTCTTTATTGTATAGCCTTGTGCTTACCCAGATTACTCCTTCATATGATTGCATGTTGGATCTACCTTGTTGAGTTTAGGGGTTTGTCTCCACACGCTATAGTACTATCTCACAGCCATGCACTAAACATCCTTATGCAGGACATATTGCTCAAAATATTTCTGTTGATTAGCACTAAATTAATTTTTCATTTTAATAGCAACTATGGATGAAGATTGATAATACGCAGCTAAATAAATAGGGCTCTAGATTAAGACCGCAAGGCTCCGACTATAAAGGTGATATAACTGTAAAATTTCTACAAGGAAACTGCATGGGTCTAAGGGATCAAGTTCTCTTTCAGCAGCGCAACGTTTATCCTCCCTTACACCTTGAACATTTGAAGCATCGATCGCAAATTATGCAGGCATAAGCAACTCTTAGAGTACTGCCCTACTCAAACTGTTTGCAAGAAGCAACATTCTAAAAAACACGGTTTCTTACTATTAAAAGCTTATTATACGCGCTCAGTGTGCGTTTCATATCTGAAAGCAACTCTAAAGATTCTGAAGAATTTATTAAAAACGGGCTGCGGGTTTTGAGATAGTAATTCAGATTGGTCTTCTCTCCAACAAGATTCATTTTCATTGATTTTGAGAAAGTATCATAAAATTAAATCACGAATAAGCTATATGTCTAACAATGCATAGTTATTATAAAGAGATTACTATACCTTGTGAAAATTTGACACAAATAAGCAACAGCAAGTTTCTCACAATAAGTGAATGTTAACTGTGTGTAAAATAAGCAAATTCATAAAAAGTTCGCTTTTAAAAAATAAACATGGGCAAAGACAAGCGGTTTTCATTCAAGAGCAGTTATTTGATTATGTTAATAACATGATGCAAGAGAGTATGAAAATCAAACAGAAAAATTGACAGTAGATTTCTTACAATACTGCATTTGGCAGAATGTCTCTCCTCGAGATGGATGCAACTTCTTCATTTCGAACCATGAAGTCACAGTTGTGGTGATGATCATGATGATATGCCAAGCTAGATGCTTTATAGATACATTACAGTTCTTTCTAAACCGGAACCTTCCACTTTTAAGAAACTCCCTAGTGAAATTCCCAAAATTTCCAATGTTTAACCTTAAACCTGAAGTTTTAAGCACGGTAATTAGAAAATAATATACGTTTTCTGTACACATTCACTTCCACACACATTCGAGGTTCTAAGAACAATGATCGTTAAAAAGCATATAATACTAAAACATTCAGAAATAGATCTTAAAGTTTGCCACTTCGAGGAAATATCGGGCGAGTCGGCTTTTTCTGTGGTGCTTTTAATTCATGATTTGACTTATCTGCTTATTATTTTCCCTTGTATTTCTTTACTTTACATAAGATGGTTTTCATATATGATACTGTATTTAATTATTAATTAATTGACACATGGATTAAATTATTCCAAGGGTCACAGGTTTCATAACCGAAAGACAATTTATATATATAAAATTGTAATGCGAAAAGGTTTTCTATGCTTTTTGATGCTTTTGATTTTGAGAAATAAACTCCAGTAACATTTTTAAATTTAAAATAAAGTGTATACTATATTATTTCATAAAATAAATTATGAAATTTAATACGTTTACCACAAATAGTATCAAACATTTATTTAATTTTTTTTGGATTACGATGGAGTTCTGATAAGAACATCAAATGTTTAGAAAATTGTGCTAAGTAGGATATTTTAAACGATACATGATGAAATGTGTATCTAGTTCTTCTTAATCTAGATGAACTTTCAATCCACATTTAAACACATAGTTGTACAATGCGGTAGGTAAACCGATAGTCACGTGTTTAAAAACATGTCGTAATGCGAGCGCTTTGAAGTTCCCTTCTCTTTCATGATCCGGAGGGAAAAAACTAAAAACCCTTCCCAGTTGATAAAAGTATAAGTATTTGAAAATTCAAGCCAATAACAAGAATATCTCATAAATAATTAACACCACAAAACAAATACAAATATGGGCTATTCCATTTCAAATAGGACTACAGGAAACCTTACTTTTTTTTTGCGGGGGGGGGGAGGATTCAATTTGCTGTGATCTAAAGTAGACATTGAGTCTAAATCGCAACTATGATTTACAAGAGGTTCCGGTTACTTTTCGGGGTCAAAGTAGCCATAATTAATTAAAGTTACGTGATTCTGAGACTCACAGCTCAGAAATTATCCAAAATAAAATTCTCAAATAAAATAAGAAATAGATATATTATAGTTCGTGGTAGTATTTATTCCATATTTTTATAACGTAAATTAAATTTGATTTTAATCATGTTTCGTACTTTTTTCTGATAAACGCAATTTTAAATGGAATACAACGTATGCCATATTGTTCAGAATTTAATTTCAAAGCAATATTATTTAACACTTTTATGGTATACTCAGTGAAAAGCTATAGAAAAAATAAAAAATAAAAAGAGCTGCAAAATGTATGGCCACACTGCATCGTATCACGCCACATCCATGAGTCGTGACCATGCTGTTAATGTTCTGCTGTGAGATGGTCCTGACCAGTGAGAGGACAAAAACCTAAATAAACAACCAGCTCTCTTTTGTTCCCTTGGCCTGGCCTAAGCAAGTAATATTCTTGCCAGGTACGATTGTGATACGGATGTATATTATATTTGAGTTATAAAGTTAGTTTTAATATACAATTTCTGTTTGCTAATTTTATATGAAATTCTAGTACTTTTATGTAAGAAAAAGCTCCATTTAGTTATCAAATAAGTTGTTTGATGAAAATTTGAAACATCACATATAATAAACCACTTTCCCTAAAACACTAATTTATACAATTCAATACGTGCATCAGAGATTGCATGAAACGGAGGGAGACAAACTTAATGTAAATCATCGCTGCTTCAATCACTAGGAATTACTTTACCACAAAAAGGTAGATATTAAATATCTACGAAAGTTAATGCCTCAAATGATGGAAAAGGATGATATCTCCGACCAATGCAAAAGAACTGTACCGATTTGTTCAAGCTGTATAATTAAATGGAGAAGAACTGGAAGTGTTAGTACTACTACTCACTCGAATCAAGTAAATGTGCAACTTAGTTCTAGTGTTAGTGTTTATTTTAGTGCAGAGTGTAGTAGAAGTAGTGGTGAGAACAATGTTTCAGATAGACTGAACTGATAAAGGAAACTACAGACGCAGGCTTAAATGACACCCCTTTCTTACTTGGTGAGTCGCCGATTAAAAAGAAGACTCTTTCCCAGGGAAGAGAATATGAAAAAAAGAAATCAAGAATAATAACAGCTTCGTTAAAAGCTAAAGTGTTTCAGCAGTTAGACACAGATGAACCCAACCTATACATTTTAGAAAATCTGAATAAAGCATTTATATCTGTTGAAATAACCGCACCTTATGAATTGTTTCAACGGGCACCACATTTCACAACTTTAACACCCTGTTTTCCGAAAGAGAAGTACAACGTTGAAGAACAAGTGCTTCGTCCTAAGCTCGAACACGTGCGTGTAGTTCCAAGGACCTAACAACACACGCTTGCGCTTCATTTTCCAAGTCAAAAATGGTGACAAATACATAGTCACAAACAACAAAAAGTGCGCATATAAGGATATTGACAAGACAGTTGTTTCAATACGAAACAATCCTGAAGCTTTTAGTGGCCATTCCTCGTGCGAGCCTTTCCCAACTAATGGCAACGTAACTACAGCTTAAATACGAGTTGTTTCATTATTTTGGTCCGCGTTTCAAACAAAGGTTCCGAAAAAACTGAAAACGGAAATAAATTTATTGTTAAAAAAGGTCCAAGCCCATATAAGTTTTATGTTTATAAAATGGCGTTTGTATGTAATAGATATAAAGTTTTAAAAATTGTATAATACACCACCAACAATAAATATTCGGCTTCAAAGTGAGTTGTAGTCCACTGAAATCCAATACAAAGTTCTTGAGTTACACGGCACAGAAACTGTCTCATTCGAAAAATAAGGCACACTTTACAGAATTGTAAGCCAAAAGCTTTCAAGCTTAAGGGATAGTTTTCAATCTTTTTTATTTTACAGTAATTGACACATTTGAAAATTATTAATCATTTTAAAAATAATACGAGGTAAATTTTCTCATTTTGTCGATTTGAAATTAAATAGACTATTATATATATAACAAATAGTGTTCTTTGACGAGATCTACCTTTTATGTGAAGTAACACTGCCTGTTACAGTTCACGTACTATACAAAAGCCATTCATAATAAGGAGACTCCAAAGGTATTCTCAAAATTCTAGATATACACTTCATTTGTAATGAAAATATCTTAAACTCATGCTATGCTAAAAATGGTATAGCATATTCGTTATATTTTGTTAACTATTTTGTTACTTTTGTATCAGTATTATTTGTCTTTTGGCAGGAATGTGTAAAAATAAAAAAGAAAGCAATACAAAATGAAAATGTTCGAACAATTTTCCATGTAAGGGTGAAAGAGATGAACTTTAATTAAAAGTTCATTTTAACCAACTTTTTGTTTCTGAGCTATATTGTACACAAGACAAGAAACACATGAACCTTTATCTAAACATACTTCTTTGGGTTCAAGGAGTATCAAAACATGTATTTCCGGTGAAATTTTGGTATCGAATTCTTGTAGTTCCTCTACTTATTGTAAATATGTACCAGAGGAGGTAAAAATTACCTATCTATTCATCAGCGTATTTACATTGTTAAAATTGAAACGAAAGCTATATATTTTAAAAACATTCTAAATTGACATGTTTTACAACTTTTTGCCAATGTTCGCTGAAAATTTATTTCCGTAGGTAGAATTAAAACAGCATCCCTAGAGATGCTGGTATGTGGTCCTAAACTCTCTCTCTCTCTCTCTCTCTCTCTCTCTCTCTCTCTCTCTCTCTCTCTCTCACTATGCGTAACGCACTCTGAGAAAGATACATGTTCTCATTACCACACGTTCGAGACGGAAAGCTCTACCAGCAGGGGAAGCATCCCTCCTGCTATGCAATTTTGCATTGCCTTTCTGGGGTAGAACGTGCTACTTTTGGGAACCTTAAAGGAGTAGTCCGCCATTCTTATGCATAAACTAGGAGACGGCAGCGGATAGGGAAATTGGAATATTGCAGGTGTGTCCAGAATGCAGCTTCAATGGGGAAAAGGCTAGCACGAGGATTTGTTATAAAATAGACAGGAAGCAAGCTTTAATTGCTTGCCAATGATTAGATATATACATAAAGTTCCTCAATATCAAATCGTAAAATGAGCGTATACACGCATCAGCCTTTTGTAATGAATATGTAATTAATTGAATTGATTGGTAAACCAGCTAAGTAACTGAGTTCAGGAAAAAAGCAAGGAATCCTTCACATAAAATCTGATTATTATATTCACAAAACTTTCTCTACATACTGTCGCTTATTCTTATACAACTTCTACAAGCTATTCTTACAAAAGCTTATTTTTTTCTAGTTTATATTAATCGAGAAAGACGTTTAAAGAAATAGTTTCATTACACATTGCATTGTAGGTGCAAAAGAAATAGAGGAGAATGAAGTGATAGACCTATTGTAATAGTAGGTCGTTATGCATTGGCGTTCCAGGACAGCACGAGAAACAGCTGAAAGGTGATGGTACTTAAAAAAAAAAAAGACAGCATTAATACGAATCAAACTAGTTCAATGGATATCCTGCCAATATTGATGCCACAACACATAAATTTAGAGTTTATTGCGTGTTTTAAAAATGTGTACAGTCTTTGTGGAATAAGATTTTGCCCATCGCTCATGAGTTATCATATATACAAAATCATACAGAACTCATTCTCGATTAGGAAGACTTAGCACACAATTCCAAGACAATTCAAGATATAAATTCTGTTTACCGCATAAGTATATTATATACGTACTAGTTTAATCAATATTATTACAATCATTTTAAGAAAATAGGAAACCAAACATTTTCATATGGGGGAATTTTGTTAATTTTCGTGAGACATTTGGCATAGTCTGATACTTATTCGACGTTAAACTTTAACCTTTTTTAAAGGTTTCACATCGTTTAGCCGGTTAGGTTATAACGGACGATGAATGAAATAGGTGAAATGATGCTCAAGTGAGCCCACTGTTCCCAGAGCACAGAGGTGGGCTTAAAGTTTAATTCGCTTTAAATTTTAATTCCTTCTCAGGCTGTGCAACTAAGTTTATCAATTCCAGATGACCAAGACTACCAATTGGTTGACGAAGCAAATAATTTGTCACCGCACTCAATATCCCGTGACGCTGGCCGAGTGCAACCCAATTAGAACATTCATTTAGGAAGGCTCAATTTTCAGTCTGGCGTAGTCTTTATCTTAAGTACTACTCGTAAGGTTTCACATCACTCGCACCAAGGAAGTTGGACACTTCGTTGTGAGGATTGCACAAGGATCAAAATCTTATAGTAAGTCGTATGCTTCATACACTTAGGGAGGTGAGTTTGCTACGGATTACATTGTTAATGGAATTTTTGTGATAAGTAGTTCATTCCTAATTTTTAAAATGTCTATCTACGACCTAGAAATGGTCCTGTGTATCCGAGTATACATATATTTCTACTGCGTCTGTATTTACGGTACTGTATCTATTTAATGCTATGTTTGCATATATTCGCAAATGAAATTATATTTTATTTGTACCTAACTGCGTGCTAAAATCACTAACGATGTAATAACTGCCATTTCTTAAAAAAGTTACGCTTCTCTTTCTATAATTTGGCCTTTAAAAACATTAGAAATATCTTAATTTTAAGTGATCTTATATATACAAAATGCAAGGTTCTATTTATTAATGACATCACCTTAAGTTCCCACGCTCCACAATAAGTGTTACAAAATTTTCATAATCTCAGTGTTAAATAATTGTTATTGACTACTCAGCTTTCATTAGATCGTACAACTTTGGCTAAAAAGAAAGCAAAGTAGACTCAAGGGCTGAATTTCAGTCAATTCTGGCATCTAACACTAGCAATTTATTATTTTGTGATTAACGCCCAAACTTGTGACTGTAAAGAATTAATACCTAGTGGAACTTATGGTATGTATAGTACTTTAATAGGTTAAATGAGGTGGGTAATAATATAAATTGGACTGCCTCCTTGGTCGAGAGGTCAGGGAGCTGACTTTTCACCCGAAAGTCCGGGTTTGATTTCCGGCAAGAGGTGGGAACCTTTGTTTTTAATTAAAGTTATTTCCCAGAATAAGAGTTTGAAAGTATGGATGTATGAGTAAATGTGTGTGATATGAAGTTAAAGGCACAGTCACCTAAACTGAAAGTTTAAATAATAAGAATACCATCTAATGTTTGAAACAAAGGTCCCGAAATGATCATTACCGTTAAAAGGGATTATAGAAATGATCCCAAGAAGAAATATATGAAGTGTTTTAAGAGAACACTGAAGTGAATATTTTAGCCTGTTTTGTCAAAAAAATAGACTGTTGGATTTTTATCGCAAAAATGCATCATATCTTAAAGAATATATCTGCGAAGTTATAATCCTCTAGGGACGGGGGAACACACATTTTCGACGACATTTTAAAGCGGTAGGTCTCAGCCTCTGCCTTTTAAATGGGCGTGCCCACACCTTCCATTTTATGGAGGCTTGGAATAAATTGTTTTTAAACAAGGCGCTAGGTGTTCTGCTGTGTATGTATTCACCGTAGCCTATCTGAACAAGTTCTTCAATAAATCCCCTAGAAAGCAGGGTTTTTTGTTTGTCATTTTTTATTCCTGAAGTATTTACCATGCTTCTATTAGGCTTGACAGATTTCTGTCGTTTACAGTCTAGTCGTGATAATCTGATATTACTTTTGAAATAATTTTGTGTATTTACGAGCTTATTTGAGTGAAATTGTTGATTTATACATGTGTATAGTATTACTTACTTTATTTGTGGCAAAAATAAAGCATAAGTTGTGGTAACAGATGCTTTGTTTTATTTCTATGAACAAACCACGTGTTTGTAAACTCTTTATGTTAGGTATATTTTAAAATCACATTTTGAATTACTTTGTTTTGGAATGCCGAAAACAAAGGACAGTAGGTCAACCTGGTGCAAATTGACGAGCAAATTCAGATGAGGAAACTACTTGCATAGAGGTTAATGAAAAAGGGCATGACTAAGCTTTCAACTCATTTTTCTCGGAAACAATCTTTTCGTTATTTTCTCATATTCAAAATTATCTTCTCCCACAAAAATTAATCTGGAGATCTGAAATATTTTTCAATATAGTTCAGAATATGGGTACTAACATGCCCGATTGTAATTTTGATATTGGTTATAATGTATATATCATAATAAGCTGCCTTACGTAATTTTTACACTTTACGGTATTAACATTTTTTAATAAAAACTTCATTATATGAAAATTTCCAACCCTTAATTTGTTACAAAGGTAATAAGGGAATGTAATATTAAAAATCAACTTTTTAATTCAACATTTGTTGGAGGAGATAGATTTTGACTATACACAATAAAATTGATATAAATTAATTAATGCATCAATAATGTAATTAGTTATTGCAAAGAAAAGTGGTACACAAATGTGTTTAGTTGCTGAAAATGCCTAGTAGCTTCAGTACTTTAGAAAATCACCTTTTTCACTTCGGTGTACTCTGTCACGTTTGTGATTGAGAAGTGACTATTTTATATTAAGTTATAACATTTTATTAAGCTTCTAAATTTGTGATAAATCTCATTTTATAATTATTTTAAATTGTTACACATATCTTAAGATATATATGTGACCGGACATGGGTGGTTCACCACTTCCTATGGTAGTCCTTATGGACTTTTCTATGATGTCACCCTTCCGCATAGCAACTGCTGGAACCATGTTGCACAATGCGATGTCACGTGTCTTAAGAATTTTCTAGAACATCCTGTTCACCAGGGCGTTGGCATACCAAATATGGTAAAAGCCGCGACTACAATTGCAAGACCCCCATAGAGGACAGAAGTCGATATAAGTGGGCTCTGAGAGCTCGCTCGGGGGGAGTCTTGTCCAGGAACTGCTGTGTGCTGTGCTCCACGCCGCTTGGGTGGCGGTAGCCACCCAACGGGTCAACTATGTTGACTGGTCTTCTCAACTTCATCAACGCAACTTGACATCGTCCGTAACGGGTAAGCCTATTCAACCCTAAATTGTAAACCAACACTGCTTTACTGTTGTTTCAATACTAATACAAAATAAATATGTTTCAAGCCAAACAATATCTTTCTGCTCTACCATCTGATTACAAAGCTATGTCCCCCAGTTACAACCAAGTTGTGACATCAGTGTTAGAGTCACCGGGTAGGTTGTGACATATATTGGTGGAGCCGCCGGCTTCACTAAAGTTTCGCGAGAAGTATGGTTTCAATCTCGGTAGCCTCTAAATTTTGGTATTTCTCTTGTCATATGTTGAAGACGTTGGTTTTCCTAAATGTTTTGAGAAGCACGGTTTCGGTCATGTACCTGTTGAATTTGTGTAGTTTTCCTTTGTCATATGGCGGAGGCACGGCATCTCTGATACTTTTTAGAGATATGGTTTCCGTTCCAAGTCTCTTCATTATTAACATCAGACTTATTATATGTTTTAATGTGTGCTTTGTAAAATATTGACATGTGTGACCCGATTGTCTTCCTTTTCTAAACTTGTATCTCCTGTTTTCAATGTTAAGACCACCTAAACAGAGGCATCCACATTGTATTTCAAATCATCAGCAATAAAACGATTCTAGCCCGTACCGTTTCCTTAATATTGCTGGCTCAATTCATGTGTTATTTAAGGGTTTATTATAATCTAGATGTCTGAAGTTCTTACATATGTGATGTAATATTCAATCAGAATATTAATATTCCCCGCCCACCCTTCCCCCTCCTGACACGAATATGCCGCACATTTATTTTAGGATTGGTTTATTTCTGGACATACACATCACTTGTTCTAAATTAGGAGCGACAGTCCCGTTAATATGGCGATAATTACATTGATAAGGTAACTTATAATTTCTTCCTTGAAACTGTGTTATTCCTATAAATTCTCATTATCTAGGTGTATGAGCACGGAATGTCAAACGTTGATGAAAGTTAAAGCAAATGCAGCAGGGCAATGGGGAAAAAAAAAAAAGAGAGAGAGAGAGAGAGAGAGAGAGAGAGAGAGAGAGAGAGAGAGAGAGAAATAAAAATGAAACTACAAAAGAAAAATAGAAAAACTAATGCTATTCCCTAAACACGGGTAATCACTGTTGGCTTGAGAGATCATACTAATTAAGTTGTTTCATATGGTTGAGATACTCAATTTGTTATTTTATTTCGCCCTAACACATTTTTAAGTCTGGGTTTGTTTATCCAACATTTTAATGTGTTGAGCTTTCAATTCATTTCAATTATACTTTTTGAGGTTACTATGCTCTGTTCAGGAAATATTTATATACATAGCGATCAAACTTGTGCTCTAATGTTTTTGCAGTAGCATAAGTGCTTAGTAAATAAAGTTTCACAAATACTTTTAGCTCAGAGATATGAACCTACTAAGAATGAAAATGTGTTAAAGTTATGAAACTGATATGCTTGTGCAGTTTTCATTAAATAATTGGTGGACGAACGACAACCAAACACAGACGAGATTTCACTAATCATCCTCTCATCAAATATTTGGCGTCTAACGATGCTTTCTTTGTTATCACTGGTAACAAGTATTGATTTTTATAGAAATTTGGCTTTTGATCTGTCTGTTTCTGTGTTATTCATCGTGGATTAAAAATAAGTGAAAACAATACTTCTCTACAGAATTCACCAGACCTTTCTGTTGTAACGTGAACAATACTTTTTCCCCTTTGTAATTATCAATTAGATACATTAATTTTGTTTGTCGTAGGAATATTTTCTCATAACTTAATCGTTTAATAGGTTTCAGTTTAATTATATTGTAATTACATCACTTGTCGGTTCCTATTTAATCTAATAATTTTAAACTACGAGCAAGTTCATATATCAATTACTAGGCTTTTATGTATCAAATACAGGTTACATCACTAAAAAGTATTTTACGATTGCTATAATTATCACTTTTCTTTGAAAAAAAAACCATCAGTGTGCTTAATTTTAAATACTCTAATTAGCATAAAAAGAACCAAATCTCGAAGAAGAAGAAGAAATATTGTTTTCTTTGCTTTCCATTTATAAGGAGATAAATAACTGCATTTATTTTTAGTTTAGGATAATAGGAATGATTTTTCTTCCAAAGTAGATAAATTATTGTCGCCTAATGTGTACACACTTCTGCACTTTGAACCTACACATATAAATTTGCACACATGGATAATACCGAAATATCATGCAAATTAGCTACATTAATACTACTCTTGATACCTAATGTTCACTACTCCTTTCATTTACTTTTAGAGTGTATTACTGACAGCTAATAACCTCACGTGTTCTACTGGTACGTTTCATGAATTACATCTATTTCTAAAACTATTTACGAAGTTCGTCTGTTTTTCTACTCACGCTTATACGAATTTATTCAGATAAAGTGAAAATCCAATAGCGATGAAAGTTATGAAATCAATGCTTAAAAGCTTAAATAGATGCACATTACATTGTTTAGGTTATTGGCGTACTGGAAGAGTATGCTGGTTTTTCTAATAATAGTTACATAGTACTATATACAATAGCAAAATATTTATTCAGTTTATTGATAGTGAACTGAGATAATTTTATTTTAACGTTCCATTAGGATTTTTCTTAGATAGATTTCTAATAGACTGCGGTAATTTGTCACACAATGTTGAGATTTCAGCAAAAATTTATTTTGGAGTTACAAATTTTGAAAGTTAAAGTCAATAAGCTGACGAGAGTTATATGCATCAATATTCGATTTCAATTTGAAAGTGTGTAGCACAATGAATATTAAATTGTCAGATATATGTGGAATCATTAGAATTATGTTACACATCTGTTTATTTCCATATTAGTAATTCTGATTTTTCTATTTACCTTTTTTGAAGATTATGTGTGAACACGATGCATTTACACAAGAATTGACTACACGAAACACCATTGAGTCAAAAATAACCTGCATCTTTTTCTTTCTAAAATAATAGATTTACAGAAAATAAATGATTAAATCCTACCTTGGATTTAAAAAAAAAGTGTATTTACAACAGAACATTTAATTCCTTCCTTACATAAACCTTGTATTCTAAACACTATATCTGTATAACTCGACCACAATATTATCTCATTCCGGCTGTGTACCTTCCGGAAGTATGCGAATGCAGATTCCTGCAAGGTCAAGTACAAAAGATAAGCGTGATAGAGTAGCTATTTCAGTCAGTCGTCTTCCTCCACTATTTCCGTAAAACACTTCCATACGGGCCGCATACGCGATAATATGATAGCGTGACATTGAGAGGTATTATTTATTTTTCACATCCGTCTATGCTTACATTTTTCAACACTTACAAACATTCACACAATTATCTTTCTGCCATGTGTTAGTGTTGATTCTTAATGAAATCAGAGAAAATACTGAACGACTGAAACACAGTATTGCAAGTCTGTGTTTAATTTTTTTTGTTTCTTGAAATCTCATAGTGTTTTCCTTGAGTTATGTTGGCAGAGGTATTGTTCAATTGTTAACAAGGAAACAATTGACTATGCCGTCAAGAGCTACCTGTTGGAAGTGCTCCGCACCTTCGCGACGATACAGCCTTCCTTCATTTTATTTCAATAGGTACTATAATCTTTTTTTTTTTTTTTTTTTTTTTTTTTTTGTTTGTTTGTTTTTCATAATTACATAAGCAGTCACTAAAACGCAACAGCTGAGTTTATGGTATTTGTCTGGTTGTGGTTTAGCCACCCTTTACTGATTTTGTAATCAAAATAAATTAGGTGTCATCAACTAGGGTCATATTTACTTTTTTTCTTGTTTTGTAAAGAGGGATATGAATATTGTGATTATATTGTTAGTACATAGGGGATGTCAGAGTACTTTTTTATTTGTTGTTTTATGATTATCAGATTTATGAGGTACAACTTTTTCAGCGGGAGTGCCGCAGGGCCCCCGAGGAATGGAGTTGGTGACGCGATATTTAGGGAAGTATTGCGTTCTTTCATGGATATATCGCAAGATTCCATGAAATTTGGTTATTATTGAATATAATGAAGTGATGAAACAAAATGGTTCTTATATTTGGCAGGTAAACCGCGAGGTCCTGACAGACTAAGATCCTGAGAGATAACTGATGAAATACAAAGATTATTTCATCTTGGCGGGTAAGCCGCGAGGCCGCACCAAATGGTAATTTTGAGAGATTATAGTTCAAGGAACTATTGAGAGTTAATTTTTCCTGTGCACAGAGGCGGATGAATTTTGTTTTATGTAGTTAATAAGTGGGTCGCTCCCATAGATATTGTTGAGAGATATTAATATGTGAATTTGCGGAAGAGTACCGCATCTGTTATAATATGTATTATATGGACTCTGACAACTTCTATTGTATTTTAAGATTCCTTAAAAAATCATTCAATGTGATGACAGCCAATGAATTTGTCAAATACTAGTTATTGTGACCTTTTAGATGAACTCAGCTCAAATATGTATCCCTACCTCTGTTGCTACTTATGATGAGTTATTACGAGCTTCCCCTTACCTTTGTAACTCATTTATACTTGATACCACATTGCATAATGTATTTTAGAAAGCTCGTCAAATTGTTCAGTCTGTTCTGATAAATTATGTAGTTTCCTTAGGGATTCAGTCTGTAATCTTAAGGATGCCATAATTCACTGTTAGTTCGTCGATAAGACCTTCTCTAAATTTTAGATATTTTAGATATCACATAGCGAGTGCTATGATGCATGAATCTCCCATAATTCATTCTGAATAAATATAACAAGTAGGGAATGTTACAATGCCCATACAAGCATTATTTGACTGACTTGGAGGGACGTTTCTTTGACCATATAGTCAACTAGGACTGCGCAGGCTATTTGTTGGCGAAGGACGATACCTTTAAGTTTAGCGGTATGCTTTCATTTTTAGATATTTATTCTATCATTGGGCCATGCTCCTCTTCCGTCACGTATAAGTTTCCCTTGGTATTTTTTTCTTTGTACATTATGGTCACCTGGATGTCCTAAAAGATTACACCATTGCATTCCTATTTCTAGTAAAATTCTTTTTTACACCAGCTATATACGAGTAGTTGTTTTTACCTTATTAGTTATATTCCTGTGTGATAGAATAGAATTCTTTATTGCCTTGTTTAATTTTGATTATAACACTATTATGTTAACAAGAGGAAACTCCATTTTATAACGAAACTGAAAGTTTCAATTGTAATTTAGTTCACTATATTCTTGTGCAACATAATCTATCTTATTCATGTTGATTTTTCATTATGTAATATTTTGTAATTTCGGTGAAACATCTGTGTAAACTGCAAAGTATACTAGTAATGAGCAGATTGGTTTGAAGCCTTCGCTATATGACTTATCATTCTTCACTGAATTTTTTTTTCTTATTACATATCTTTTAATATGCAAACAACAGGTATCAATTTTGATGGAATTTTATTTTGGTTTTGTTGTTCGATTCTATTACCTAGATGTTTCACTTAATGTGTGTCATAGCTTAACTCATTACGTACATTATATTGTCATTGTTTTATTAACCTCAGTTGTAGAACCCTTACTATAAAACTTTTTCCTTTTTTTTTTTCTCTCTCCTTCCATATTACTTTACGTACCTTTTCTTCCCGTATTATACTCCCATTTATTCTTTTTCGTTCTCCCTCCTTTCGCACATTATATTCTTTGATTCCCTCTGCCTTCCTATATTCTACATAAATATTGTGTCCCCTTTTATTGTATATCTTCCTAATTCCTTTGTATTTTTGTGTTCTTTTGTCACCCACACGGTCTACGCCTACACGTTTGAGAAGACACACCACTCTGCAATGAGGACTTTGGAGGCACCTCACCAACACGCACACACTTAGTCGTTCTACGCTTCCTCTTGGATGAACTATGACACTGCGTTTCCCAAGTGGAATATTGAACTTGCAGTATTGAGCATGTATTTAAAAGCCTGTAAACTATTCTTAAAAATCTCTATGTGTAACGCCGGATTTCCTGCAATGACCATATTCTCTGGACATAGTGAGAAGGCGCAGGAAATAAGTGTACTTATCGTGACTGGATAGCGGACTATGTACCAAAGATTATCCTCAAGGTCTGCGTTCAGCTGTATAGACCTGTATGGCAATCTACAGTGTGTTCTAAAGGTGTCCCAAAACTCGAAACAGTTTCCATACTGCTGGTACAGCGTGTTTACAAGGACTTTGACCTCCTTCAACGTGGGATCAACGGTGTAACTTCTGTTTTTCCTTCTCTGTTACTTTTTTCCACTCCCCCCGCCCCCTTCCTCAAAATCCCTTTTTCTCTTATTTTGCAGATTTTTATTTCTATGTATGTAAGGATATACTTCAGTTTTATACATGTTCTTTGATTTCGCACCTCGCAAGTATGCTTGGTTGCCTATGTATACACACAATAATATTTGTAATTAGGCTAGTTTGCAGTGTTTGGTCCCTCCCTTTTCAATATATAGGAGTATCTTTTATGTTACATTCTTGTTGTTTTTAGCCGGCGCCAGGCGTCGCCCTTCTAAACGTTGCGGGATATGTCACGTTTGTGATTGAGAAGTGACTATTTTATATTAAGTTATAACATTTTATTAAGCCTCTAAATTTGTGATAAATCTCATTTTATAATTATTTTAAATTGTTACACATATCTTAAGATATACATGTGACCGGACATGGGTGGTTCACCACTTCCTATGGTAGTCCTTATGGACTTTTCTATGATGTCACCCTTCCGCATAGCAACTGCTGGAACCATGTTGCACAATGCGATGTCACGTGTCTTAAGAATTTTCTAGAACATCCTGTTCACCAGGGCGTTGGCATACCAAATATGGTAAAAGCCGCGACTACAATTGCAAGACCCCCATAGAGGACAGAAGTCGATATAAGTGGGCTCTGAGAGCTCGCTCGGGGGGAGTCTTGTCCAGGAACTGCTGTGTGCTGTGCTCCACGCCGCTTGGGTGGCGGTAGCCACCCAACGGGTCAACTATGTTGACTGGTCTTCTCAACTTCATCAACGCAACTTGACATCGTCCGTAACGGGTAAGCCTATTCAACCCTAAATTGTAAACCAACACTGCTTTACTGTTGTTTCAATACTAATACAAAATAAATATGTTTCAAGCCAAACAATATCTTTCTGCTCTACCATCTGATTACAAAGCTATGTCCCCCAGTTACAACCAAGTTGTGACATCAGTGTTAGAGTCACCGGGTAGGTTGTGACAACTCTTAAGGGTATACGGAATAGGTTTTTGGTTGAAAACTGATTTTTAAAACGTGTATTTTCTAGTGCTTTGAAAAATGCTTAAAGTTGTGTGCCAATTATTAATGGGTTGAAATTGTAAGTGCAGTATTTTCAATTGTCAATCAAATGCTGCACATACGTTTTATGTTCAAACAGTAAAAGTTGAATTGCTGTACAGCAAGAATGCTTTAAGGTGAGGACCGATTCTAAGTTAAGAGATTTTTTTGGTTCTATCTAATACAGAGTCACGAATGTTTCAGGATTTATTCATGTCGTACTTTTGTAACAAAACACCTACAAGAACCTGATAACACGAATATGAACATATATTGTACACAAAGTGCTATAAAATATGTGACTTTAGCAGTTCTTGAGCAGTTCTTGCACATTGATTTACGTTATGAGAATAAGACATTCCGTATAACCTTAAGAATAATCACACTAGACCATTAAAGCTATATCGTATTCTACAAAAATTGTAACGTTTTTTAAATATGTCCAGAAGACTGCCTCAGCTTTATTTAGAATTTATATTGGTATATTTTATTCTAGAGTCGTCTCCTTAGCGCTGTAGAAGCGCTGCTGCTTACCAAGCGGGAGACCCGGGTTCGATTCCCGGTGCCGGTGTGGGGATTTTCTCCCGTTGGGAGACCTGTTCTGAGGTGCACTCAGCCTCATTAAGTCCCTGAGGAGCTACTTGATTCAGAAGTAGTGGCCCCTGGTTACGAAGACCGCATAACCGGCCGGGAGGGACCGGGGCAATGACCACGTCCCACCCTCTAGTACTGCACCCCATTAACATTATCTGTGGTGGGCAACGATGGGGTTGCAGCGGCCAGACGGTAGACCTTGACCCTTTTTGCGCCGCTATGTTTTATATTTATTGTAGCCTATTTTTCAAAAAATAAAATGCTGGCATTACACTCCATTGGAATGCACTATACCGGAGATTATTGCATATAATTTCTCATGTCAATGCTTACCTTTTATGTATAAGAATAGCCTTAGCTGGTTTCCCCTACAAATATCAGGAAAATCCATACATGCTAAAGAAATCTCAAAACCGGCTTCTGTTGTAGTCGGCCAAATTTATTATTAAATGAAATTCTAATTGCTCGACATTAAGCTCGTTCGCTGAGAAAGGCCATGTTTGGAGACCCCTGAGGGTCGAGTGTGTTAACGTCCAACCCATAATCCTGCTGTACCTTATAAATAAACCTGTGACGCTGCATGGAAGAGGTCCAGCAGCTCCTTGTTGGCCCTTCTCACACACTCATATGATCATTCACTACTGGACCATCACTCATTGACATAGATAAATATTGTACATACAGCTCCTATATCAGGTACAGGAAAGTAGTCCATTCTGGAAAAGAACCCTGTAACAAGTTATCTAACCATATTAGTGAACTCCTACTTGGCCCACGAAACATCAAAATCATATTGTAATTCACGATTTCTGGTGAAAGGAAACAAGGATTTATAGGAATTGTGATATGTAAAATAGAAGTAACGAGAGAAAAAATCAGATAATTAAGAATCACCAGATTTTCTCTATGTACTGCAGTTCATTCCAAAACCTATTCATACAAAAACCTATTTTACTTTGTTTTCACTGACCAGGACAAATATTCATCATCATACACAGGAGTTCCTAAGCAAATGACTTCAAATAATAAACACTTGAACTTTTTTCACTAGAAAAGATACGGACAACGGCCAAGGGTCACTGATACATAAAAATCACTTTAATTGCTGATACAGATATTTATTGATAAATACTTAGGCAATTTGTTAAGAAATATTGTGAATTTATTCAAAAGAAAGTAAAGAATTTTATTTACATATATGCATAAAACAGGATAATGAAAACATTTATAACGTATTAAAATTAATTGTAAAACGTTTAGTGAGAAAACAAATGTTAAAAACAATGTTCAAAATGTTAAGTTTTGCACAGATAGCGATCGGTGAAGGTGTTGTTAAGAGACGCTGAAAAACGTTTAGTGAAACAAGACAACATAACTGGCTGGAGCTTGTAGAAAGGTGAAATTGTGGAAAAATGGTTTAGAAATCACTGTTATTTTCAAGCTCAAAGTATTAAAAATAAAAGAATTTAAACTGTTAATGAAACTATGGTATTATTTAAAATCAAACATTTCAGTTACTATCCGAGACCATCGCCCTGAGACTAGCAAAAAATCTTCAAGCCACGACTGCAGCTAAGCCGGGGCTACGCTAAGCCGGGGCTACGCTAAGTCGGGGCTACGCTAAGCCGGGGCTACGCTAAGCCGGGGCTACGCTAAGCCGGGACTACGCTAAGCCGGGGCTACGCTAAGTCGGGGCAACCGAAACAACAGTAAAGGACGAAGGTAAATTTATTCTTCACGTTCGTATTCATTACGAGGAGTTCAATCCAGTTCGCTAAAGCAAAGCAAAAGCTAACTAGCGCAGCAACATTTCGCTTAGAAACCGGTCCCAATGTTTGTGCAAACCTCAGAAGACTGTGCGAGGGTTGGGGGTGGCTCGTTACCTGCAATATCCATGTCTGTAGTCCAGCAACAGTTCAAACTTATTTCCTTCGGTCCTGGTGGTAGTGCTTCAAAATTTCTATGCTTCTTCATCAGAGATGGCATAAAGCTTCCTACACAATATACAGCTAAGAGTATGCCAACAGTGCAAAGTTCTTACACGCATGATTTTTTACACAGCTTCAAATTTGAGATTTTAATGCTTGAATGTCAACATTATGTTAGCCAGTCTTGATTGATTGATTGATTGATTGATTGATTGATTGATTGATTGATTGATTGATTGAATATATACTGGAGGGGATTGCACATTTATCGCCTTGATTCGGATGTTGTATGTCAGACCCCAGGGGAAGGGATGAAATGATAGTAACCAACGGACGGCAGGCGAGTCAGAAGGGGACACCCACCTAAAGCGGGTCCCCACAGGTTTCATCTCGAATCGGGGCTCGTGCACGGAACCTGTCATCCAAGTTTCGACTAGTTGCCCCCCCCCCTCCCTAGGACAGATGACCTCAACGCTATCTCGGCACCGAGGACCTATAGAGCACAGCTGCCACCGACGGAGAGGCACCACCCTCGCAACGCAGCCAACAACCTTGAAAAGCCAGATGGAAATGAAATCACAGGACCGGAAATTCAGGGGATGTGGAAATGCTTCCCAGCATCCCCCTGGTGAGCCAGGAAAACTTCCAAAAACATGGATCAGGAAGGTTGACCGCGGAAAACAAACCCATAACTTCCTGAGCGGGAGCTTCACACGTTACCGCGGAGTCATCTCGCTCGGTTTACGCAGTCTTTGCATGTGAGAGACTTTCAACGCCGCTAATTACTGCAAACGACAGTACTTGACACATATTTTGTAATCCGTTAACGCCGCACAAACTACTTAAAACAAGATTTACAACATTGCTATAGTATAATTTTCTATCTAGATATAATTCTTCATTTCAATATCTCAAACATGCGACATTTTAATCCAAATCACAACTAGAAATGAATTGCTTTTTTCATGGGTGCCGTGTGTAAGCTAAGGTTACAAACTACCGTGGTTCAAATTCCGGCTATGGTATTGAACTTTTCAGTGTAATTGTAGCTTTTCAACCTCAGCCCACACATGATATGTGTGAAAGAACAATTAGATATCACTGATTGATCTAATACAGGTTGACTATAAAGCCCGGGACTTAAAATACTTACGAGATTGTAACATTCGAGTATGTCATCTCAAAGTAAATTTGAGAACGCCTTAAAATGGAGATCCGTTTAAGAATTTAATGTGATAGAAACATATTACCATGGTAGGCCAATTGGTTAGAACAATTGCACGGAAAGCCGAAGAACCATGGCTCGAATCCCGTCTATAGCATTGCATTCTTCAGTGTGTTTATATCCTTCCAACTCTAAAAATTGTTTGCATTGTTTAGGGTGGGAGAAATTTATGGGCATTTTTCTATCTTTAATCAGGGTCCCCTATGTCTGCCAGCCTGTCTGTATGTCTGTCTGTCTGTCTAACTGCCTGTCTGTATGTCTGTCTGTCAGTCTGTCTATCTGTCTGCCTGTCTGTCTGTCTGTCTGTCTATCTGTCTGCCTGTCTGTCTGTCTGTCTATCTGTCTGCCTGCCTGTCTGTCTGTCTGTCTGCCAGTCTGTCTATCTGTCTGCCTGTCTGCCTGCCTGTCTGTCTGTCTGTCTGTCTGTCTCTCCTTTTGCTACAATATTTCTTAATGCAGATAACAACAAAATGTATATTATTGGTAAAATATGGATACTGAGTTTTTGTATGAAATCCTTTGCCTTAGGTACCTAAGTGGTAAAGAAATTATACATAATTTATAGCTTGTGGCATCTATGTAAATAAAAAGCATATTTAACAAAGGTACATTGTCATACTCTTTCTCTTGGATAATACTTGTGTATCCACATCTACAACTTCAGGTACACAGAGCACAAATAGTAATAGACATCGAATTCCTGATGGTCTGTAGAGGCATTTATAGGGCGTGTCTTCTGATATCGGTCTCCACCAGTTTGAAATGGGACACGCTACCTCCCCTTCCTTCCAGTTGAGGGAAGTGACTGACTTGACAACACCAGCATTGGTATGCTCCATTGGTTCGATACAGAAGACAAGGTGACAGTCAACCAAGAAAATGAAAAAGATGACATAATAAGATACCTACAAGCAGTAAGGAATGAGGTGTCCGCAAGAAGGCAGGACTAATTTCTTCCCATGCTGTCTGTACAACAGAATGAAACAATATTTGCGACTTCCCTTTACCAAAAGTCGTTACTGTCCGCCTTATGCAGACTCTATTCTTTCCGTATATACTTATATTTTATATACTGGGTGAAAGGGAACTTCCTACATCCCTTCTAATATGTGCTTCATAGAAGCATTGCAAACAAAAAACTCTAATGGCATTTTGTTCTTTAATCAGCCGATTTCGAAAAAAATAAATGGTTTTTCTTCCAAATTAGATACGTAATTCCACAAAAATGTACGAAGGTAATAGTTTGATACTTGTAAGTTGCTTAGAGTGACGTATTTGACGACGTAGTGATGAAACTCGGCAACATTGCGTTGAAGTTGGTTAGGGACCTGAATCGGGTTCTGGGTGTAAACATGCCGGTCGTTTGAAAACACGACGCAGGTTGATGTAATGTCTTGGGGGATAACGAGTGCAACTGGTATTCTGATTGACCTACACTTGCACAGTAAACACAGAAGGACACGGCATATTCTTTGTTTACGCTCACGAGAAGTGCTGACCCAGTGAAAGTGACACCCACACAGTCTGCAGTGTTGCCAGCTTGTCTGTCCCTTGCTTTTGACTAAACTAAAATATCTCCGTACGAAACGACCAGAGACAAAAAGGTAAGACACAAAATGTGTTCCAAACAGCGAGATCTATCACTGGTTTAAACTAATGTAATGACTTCCCTTTCCCCCGATATATTAATGTAATATATAAATTAATTGACTTAGAAATTCTATTAAATCAACATGGCTCAAAGAGCAACTCAACCAGCACACCATCACCACAAGGGATTTTTACTGCAGTTTTGGAAGTTTGACGAATATCTCTTCTGGAATTAATTGTATAAAGCATATTTAGGCAAGATAAAAGTTATCGTGCTTAATAACCTGAGCTTTCAGAGTCGGCAGTAGATTCTTCAAAGGGCAAAACAAGTGATTTTTCATCAACGAGGAACGACTCACTCTCATTTGAGATGTTCTTATAATACTTAAGGAATTTTTGTTAGAAATTTGTTAAAATACACAATATTGATGAAGTAAATATGTAACTTATGTTTTCAAGTTATTGTTTAGTTATGGATATTAACTAAAAACATGTTCTTTTAATATGGGGCTGCAGAGACTCTTAACAGCGCCATGAGAAAAATAGTGACTTTTACAAGAAGTTGTGGGAAAAGCAGTTCATTCTCAAATAAGCATTTGGAAATTGTAATGTAATTGAAATCCTTGGAATCCAAGTGTTTATCTTTCTTTTCTCTACTCTTTCTTTTTTGTCCTCCTTTTTCATATTTTACGATATAAACCAGGGGTCGGCAAACCTGCACCGGCTGACATGACGTAATACCACAGTAAGGGGCATAGCAATACTTTGCCCTCATTCACCCTCCCTCCTTCTAACAAGATGCGTTTAAAGGTGCACAACGATGATCTAAATCGGATCGACACGATATGGCTGTTTCGAAACCACGAAAACGCAAGGGAACCGTTTTACAAATTTATATTTGTATATTAGCAAAGTTACAAATGAGTCCTAATGCAAAAGGTTTTATGACCTCAAAGCAATAAACCGGAAATTCGTTCACGTGAACATTCATGCAGTAAAATCACAATTACGAATTGAGGTTTTGAATTCTCAGAGAAATAAATTTCGAAATAGTAATTACAAAATAAGGCTTGTGTAGATTTATTTAGACAACTGGATATGGTAGCATTTCCGTCTTCAGCAATATGTTGCACATATTAGTGATATGTTTAGCCCGACATATATGTGTGAGCATTTTTTGTTTAGTTTAAAATGAGGTTTATAAAATCTAAATGCAGATCATGATTGACAGATAATACACTACATGCTCCGTTGACGTCAGTATATACTTGTGAATTAACGTTAAGCATATGCGAAACTGTAAAGCTCTAGATAAAATGAAGAATAAGACGAAAAATTAATGTTAAAGTTTTATCAGTCTGTATATATGTATTAAACATACGTATATAAAAGTCAAACATGCATTAGAGAAGCTTTTACTCCACCATTGTGACTTCTGAAGTCCCCTTATTCGAATCATGTATTGCATATTATGTGCATGTCCGGTTGCGTTCCGTGACGTCACCACTGCTGTAATCGCGATGACCAATTTGCCAACTTCTGCCTTACACAATTAGTTATGCATTCCTTGGAAAGCCTCATCAAGAATTTCTCAACAACAGTGTGTCAAACTCGGATCACTCACACTCACTCACACACACACACACACACACACACACACACACACACACACACACACACACACACACACACACACACACACACACACACACACACAGACACACACACACAGACCAACCGATTTTCTTATCGTCTGAAGGGCGTTAATAGGGCGCATCTTAAGATGTGCTAGCTCTACACCCTTAATTCGGAGAAGGAGGAAGGGGGTACAGCTTACCCATTTTAAGAACTTGTGATTTCATGCTTCTGTCTAGTTGAGGGAGGAGGCCATTCCTCACTACACCTGTTCGTAATTAGCCAATGAGTTGACAGAACTAGCACAGGTATATGTCCGATACGGAGCACAAGACGTCATGACACGCGGTGACAGTATCAACCAATAAAATAGCGTCAAAATATCATGGTAAAAAATGCAGTGCGTTTTGATTTCTTCCTTCCATTTACGAGACACACATTTTATACTATATAGCTTTAAAAGTTTAAATAAAAGCCGTAAAACCTAATTCCAGTTCCAAAAGTAGTGTTTAACGCCCGTTCTTGCATGTGGCACTGCAGGCGATGGAGCTCACGATACACGCAATGAAATTATATTTGGGAAAGGAATTTTAGGAAGGAGATGTTCCAGGCCTATGTTTAGGGTACTTCCCGGACATTTGCTAGTATGACTAAGGAAAGGTGGGAAAAAAAAAGACCTCAGTCCGGGGACAGCGGTCCTCAAAGAATTTGAACGTGGAACCCTCGAATGTAAGTCTCACAAGTTACCAAGGAGCCATCTCGCTCGGTATAGTTAACAATTCCAAAAGCCAATATATTATTACAATCAAAACATTGAAAGATTGAAGTTTTACAGATTTTAAGGTACAAACAGTTGTATGTAAGCTACACATATCTTTATGTATAGATAATAGAATTCACATTTTTGTATCATTTGATCATTATAACGGCATGGACCAAACAAAATTAAATTTGGTGGTCAAATGATGTCAATATACGCTCTAATGATTCTTCGCATGCTGGCAAGGAAGTAACCCAAGAATGGAGGAAGTAATATAAGGAACTGTTAACGGATACAGTGCCAGAGATTTGTTATAGTTCCATAAGAGAGTTACACATTACTGAAAATAGTAAAATGTAATAAACTGCTCATTTACGCTAACTTTGGGAACAATATCCTCGTAACAGCGCACGATAACCTGACGCGATGTAGCCATACTGTGGGATTCAGTCGAGTCATCTGCAGACGGAGGAGGAGGAGGTCCGAAGCTATGAGGTAACTACAATAATGGTTTATTCAAGAAGCCAAAAGACTCTAGAAGGCGTCATCTATCTGTAAAGTGAGCCTGAAAATTTGAATGCTTCACATATAACAGTGAGAATAAAGCGAGCGAAACGAGTGTCGTGTGGAGTGCTGCGGGACTGAGACAGCATTTTCTTTAATCATTTGAGCTTCGAAAATTACGAAAAGTGAAACATCTACGTTATTTGAATAATACGCGTCATAAGGTCATCTGACGGAGACAAATTGGCCGATTAACAAAGACACTCACTGTACAATCCGTACTGCTTTGTACTTTTAATTTTCGGTCACCATTAGTTTTGGTTATATTTTAAAAATTAGTTCATATGTCGCAAATACTCGAGTCAGAATTAAAATATGTTTGCCATTTATGAGCATCCACTCTACCTTCTTCTCCAAGGGCAGAGTTAATAAACAAGAAATACATACAATAGTACAAACAATACATTGATGCATTTCACTTATTGTGTCCTTAATTGCATCACCCAACCGTAATAGTATTGCAGATGCTTTTCGTGTTATCAGTAGATGCACAGTAACTTATCACGTCTAGCTATGAATACCATCCTTTCCATGGGACTTTAATAAGAGAAATGGTGCATTGAGTTCGAGTATTAGGGAATACGGAAATTTCAGAGCTTTTAATTTTCAAAAAAAGAGTCCATTAACTCGGATAACAATAGTTCGAACACAATGCACTCCACCTAGCTTCCAAAACAAATGCCACCACCTGATCGATGACAGTGATGTGCCTGGATTCCCTTGCAAGTTATTCTTGAACTTTCAGAGAAAGAGATAATATCGAACATCAAAAATCTGGGATTAAACGTAGTCTTGCACCTCATCATGACATAATTTTGATTTCTGAGTCTAATCAAAACATTCTATGAGGGATAATCATACATGAACTTCTTTTGTTTAAAAAATTACTGAGTTTTCTGACGGAAACGGTTATACTTTTGGTTAACTGTACTAGAAATAAGGTAATTCAGCGTGCACAACGGTATTATCTTATTGACCTTTCATATTAATGGCTTAATCATTAATATCGATACACATCTTAAGTGACGCTTAAGTAAAAAGCCACACAATCTATCGATATACTTAGTATAGTTTGGTTACATCCACCACATCATTTCTTACACAAACTAGTCATACTGCTTGCTATTTTGAAAGTTTAAGTTTCCTATTCAAAGATTAGTCCATAGATAGCTTAGATATTTCTGGATTTCCAACATTGTATTATTACAATAACCGTTGCAAAAATGTTTCTTGGTATGCTACAAAAATAAGAAATAAGCTCTTTAATTACCAGGACTCCATCTTTTAAAACGGTTGCAAGTAGCAGAATTTCTACTTTATGTCTCCAGTAAGAAGCAATTCACAACCTGAAACAAATTTTGGCGATAATAGGCGCTCCTAAAATGTGCTTATTATTTTGTTTTCTATAGTAAACGCGCACAGGCGTACGCACACACACACACACACACACACACACACACACACACACATACGCACACACTACATCGAAACTAGTAGAAAACACTATGGAAAATGAACTTAAAGCTTAATAGCTGTTTTGACGCTAATGTTCGCAAACAAACACGAGGATAAATAATGTACAATAATTAACTTACAATACGAGGAGTATTGCCATCTCATGTTTGATTGCTTAATGTCCACTAAATCATTGCGCGAAAAAGAAATGTATGATTAAAATATCCGCTTAAAGTAGGTACCTAAACTTGAACCTCTAAACCCAACTTCCAATGTACAACACACCGGGACATTCAGATGCTCATACTATCCTGTAATGAATGGTACATCCGCGAAATACTATATTCCAATTAAAATATCTAGGTAACTTCTGTATCGTTTAGAGCAATAGTATATTGCAATATAAAGGCGGGAAGCATGTTTTAGCATAATCAAGGTACGTTCAAACTATATGAAAAGTTCAGTCAAAATTCGTAGTAATGTTCCTAGTATATCTAGAACACCTAGAAAGTAGTAGTCTTCAAAAATCAATTATGCATTTATTTAAATGGAAGACAATCTGAACAACACTTGTTCACATTCCGCGTGGATTCTGGTTACGGGATAGCCTGGTTTGACACTTTTGCCGTTTAAATCTTACCGTGTCTACTTCCCTTTATTTGTGACCATTTACTTACGAATTAATTTATACACGTATATCTTAGCCTTCAGCATACAAGAATATAGAAAATTTGGAGCCGTCTAGCTCCTTGACCAATGGATACAAATGGCTTATTATTTGACTGTCACACAAACATTGTGTAAACAACGCTGTAATGCCTTTTTATCTTAATTTGAATGAATTTAGCCACAATTTAATGTTAAAGTGTCATGCAAAGTTA